>VZTD01003426.1:592501-658475 GCA_013397725.1 Rhagologus leucostigma | reverse complement strand
TGGCCAAACCGGCACAAACACTTTATTACAATTTCATAATTGTTCTCTGAGGAAATGCACTGCTGTGCCCAGGAGCAGCTCCACGGAAAGGAACGTGCCATGGCTCTGCCCGTGCGTTGGGGAGGATGCTGTGAGCATGGAGCAGGGAGGCAGAAAGGATTGGAGGTGACACAGAGCTGCTCTGTGCAGCCTTGGAGCCCTCCCAGCTTTCAGCATCGCTGCTGCTGTCAATATGGCAGTGGCTGGAACGCAGCTCTGTGCATGGCTGGGAAGCTGGGATAGATCCACTCCGACAGACAGAGCTCCACAGTGATCCCCTGCCAATGATTGTCCGTCCTTCGCAGGGTTTGATCGAGATCTGATGCTCGGCACAGGTCAGGGAGAGAGGCTTGCTGACGGATAGGGTTAACTTTCTGCTGGGAGATCATCCGAGGTGCTTGCAAGCAGCCTGCATTTTGTGAGCTGAATACTGCAAACTAGCTGTTTATTGAGTGTTAAAAATCAGCCCGAGACCTCGGGGTTGCAGTCCCAAAGCAATTTATGATGGACAATGTCTACGCTGCTCTGCTCTTATTTCTGTTATTCCAAAGACTGGGGCTTGCAGGACATTCAGGTCCCACAGCAAGAATTTCCTGGGGCCATTAACTGCTCTATGGATACACAGCGTGCCACGGAGAGGTCACTCCTACCACAGCAAAACACCTGAGCACGTGCTTAACTTTAAACACGAGCGGCTGAATGGGTATTTGTAAGATGTAATACAGAGTTAGCCACAAGGGTGAGCTGGGGTTTCTCATCTCTGGAGGCTGCTGCTGTAGCCTTAACTAAAATATAAGTGAGATGAGCTCGTCCTCTTTCTCCAGCAGACGGTGGTTCTTTCACAAAAATGTCTGCTGCATCCGGCACTAATTTCTCCTCGGGAGAGTGGCTGCCATCAGTGCTCGTGGCCTGCCAGGCTGGAGAGAGATGTTCCCTGAGCTCTGCCAAAGCCTGAGCCAGCCCAGCCCTAAGGCCCGGGCAATGTCCCCAGAGCTTCATGGAAGCAGGGCAGGGCAAGAGGCCAGGCTTGTCCCAGTGCTGCTCTCGGGGCTGCAGGGGCGAGAGAAGGGCAGCACAGCAGGACAGAGGAAGCTCAGCCCATTAATATGCAACCTGTGGGCTTCCCAGATGGAGGAATGCAACAGCATTCTGCAGGGATGGGACACAGCAGCCACGGGGAGAAGATGCCAGCACAACAGGCCTCTTGTATTTGTCAGCTGTGCCAAAAAACCAGTTTATTTGCCCCAACCATGGGAGAGCAAAGAGCTGACCCTCACCACTGTGGGGGTCTCCATGAGTTACAGCAGCCCCACCATCACAGCAGCAGGAATTTGAACCCCCTCAGTTTAGCTGGTTCTTCCCCCAAAGAGTGCACATGCCTATGCCATCTGCAAGTTTTCACTCCAGCCTTGGATCAGTGCAGCTCTTTCACCTCCAACACGGTCTCTTCTCTCTCCAATTAGTCTTATTTTTAACCAGCTCAGCCCTAGTGCTCAGCCCAGGTGTTAGTCACAATGTCACAGATACCCAAATATTCAAAGCAAACAAAATCCACCATTTTAAAACAACAACAATAGCAAAGCAGGGGGGGAAGATGCCAAGATGGTTAAGATCTCAGAGGTGTAGGCACAAGCACAGGCTGATGTTTTCTCCCAGCATCAAAGGCCCAGTGCTAATCCCATTGCAATGGAGATCATCTCAGAACCATTCCCACTCCTCCTCAGTTAGGGCTGGGCTGAGCCTAAGAAACGCTGTTCTTTCCTCACCTGCTAATTAATTACAGCCGTGTCTCTGTCCCTTTGACCATTCATAAGATGCTACAGGAAGATTAATGCACAGGGAGAAGCACTGCAGTGGCAGTAATAGGGGTGACATCCGAGCAACACGCTTCCCCTCCCACTGCCTGCAGAGTCCTACTTCCCCTGCAGGAAACTGGGGCAGGAGCAAGTAAAAATCCCTCCTTCCCCGGGGATGTAGCCAAGGGAAGGACCACTGGGCCTTTCATCACCCTCCAAGGCCCTCCTGGCTCTTACCTGTGCTGCAGCTACGTGACTTTTGATGCTTGATGGACATGGCTGGTTGGGGCCCTGAGAAACTGCGGAGTCTCAGTGCAGTGGGGAGGGCGAAGGACCCGGCCCGGCCATGGTTATCTCCGCAGGAGCAGCAGCACTGTGCCACTTTCCCCGGCTCCCCAGCACTGCATCTCGTGAAAAGAACAAGAGCTGGTGGAAGGAGGGGGGGTTAGGAAAGAGAGGGAAGGGGGAGAAGGGAGAGCGGGAGCTCTCGCAGATGAACACACACAGAGCATACAGAAGCTTGTATAGGATGGCACTGCCTGACTTGCTCTCATTACTGCCGCAGGCTGGCTGCTGCCCGTGGAGAACTCATCTGCTGCTGACCACAGGCATGGCAGAAAAGGACAGGAAAGAGATTAGGGCCCCATGCACCATCAGAGCAAGGAAAGCGACTGCCTGGGCATGGCGGGATTCTGTGGTCTTTGTTTACTTTTACCTGGGAGGGGAAGAGCTGTGCTAGAGGGCAGCAAGGGATTGCAATGATGGAGAGTTCAGCTTTTCATGCATGACTCCTTTCTTCCTTTGAACACAACAAAATCCCCAAGCCCAGTGCTCCCCAGGGACACCAAGGGATGGCATCGGGCTGGCCTGACCCAGGGCTCTGAGAGACGGCGTTACATGGAGATGGACAGAAAGTGGATTGCACATCCCCAAGGCACCAGCACTGCGTAAAGCTCAGCCTCTCCCTCATCCCCATTATCTGGGTCGTGCTGATACAGATCCAAAGGGCTGGCAGGGCTGTTTGAGGGGGTGGAAAGACACTCCAGCCATGACACCTCCCTTTTGTATGCTGTCAGGAAGCTGCTGGCAGAGCCACCTGCAGGTCCCTGACACTGCTGATCTGCTGCAATGACAGACCCAAAACGGTGGGATCCAGAAATCCAGCCAGAATCCTTCCCAAAGGGACACCAATTCCTCACTCCACAGATTTTAGTTTTCTGAAGCATCACATCCTAGAAGCATGTGCACCTCTGGAAGGAAGTGAGAGCTTTGTACCTCATGACTTTTTCAGCTTTTTGAAAGCTCCCAAACCTCTTCCCCTTCTCTTCTCCAGTGCTTTGCCACTCAGAGGGTATGGGTCTTGCCTGGGGGAGCTCAGTTCAGTTAGAAGGATTAAAATGAAAGTCAAATCAGATGCTTGAGGTATTATACCCTCCCCAAAACCCCCAGTCACCTGTTTTACTCCAAGGTTTCCCACTGGTGTTTGCAGACACATGGATCTCTAGCCACAGGGCTGCTGTTAATAGAAATCAATGGGTGATGCATGGAATTACAAGTGCAGAATTTCCAAGTCAATACCCTTCCCAGCAGTTAACCTGGCAGCACACCAGGCCCATCCCCGTCTCTGAGTGGCTGTGTTCAGTAACACACCTTCAAGACTCACCTGGGATCACAGGCATTGCTACAGCAGAGGACAGGATCAGTCTTACTGAGCCAAAATCCAGTATCCTGACTTCCTGCCTGCTCCAGTGGCCTCAGGATGGAGCAGATGGCACCCAGCTCCAGGAAGCCTCCCCCTCATGGGTCACTCTGCCAGGAGCTGTCAGAACATATTTCAAGTCTCAGCATTCCATCAGGCCCGCAATAGAAAAGGTCTCGCTGTGGATCCATAGCTGTGGATGGCTTCTCTCCCTGGAGCAGCACATACAAGGCCCAAGGGATGATCACTTCAGGGCCCATAACCAGGTATCCCATCCTTATTCTCATCACAAGAGGAGCGAGAAGCTGAGGTTTGATGCTATATCAAGATCATGATTGTTTCTCCATCCCAGAGAGATCTCAGTGGTGCTGGGAAGCTGGATCCCTTTAGGATGTTAACATCAGGAGCAATATCACTGCAAGGCGGGGTGTGGGCATCTCTCTTGCAGCTCTCTGCATCTGTATTACTTAAATCACTAACAAAGCTGCCAGGAGTCTCTGAGGATGCACAGCTTTCCTACATCCCAGGGCTGGGAGATTTCCAAGTGACATCTGTTCTCTGTAGGGCTGTTTTTAATGTGGATACACTGCAGTGCCATCTCCCAGTACATTTGGGGGGGGGACAGGGGCAAGCAAGAACCATCTTTGGAGAAAATAATCTCCACATCTGTGTCTTGTGAGGACTGAGGAGCTGTCTGCTCCGTGCCCCAAGGCATGCAGCCAAACTTCCAGTCTGCAGGAGGACAGACCCTCTGGCAGCCTTGTAGGCTGAGGTCTGACTCTCCCAGAGGGAAGAAAAAACGGCAAGGCCCCTCAGATGATTTGCAGTGTGCTGTCCAGGACTTGCAAGGGGACACTGTCAGTGCCACTGTCTGTCATCACTGTGAAGGTGCCCCCAGCTTTATAGGGGCAGGGACAGCTTCTCCCTGGGTGACCCAGGATTTCCAGCTGCATGTGAAAAAGCAGGTTTGTTTTGTATGCATGCAAAAGCCTAAACTTAGCGAGCAAAATGTTAATTTGTGAGGGGAAAATAGGCCATAGTTATGTAACTGTGAAAAGCTGCAGCGAAGGCTACAGATCCAATGGGAGAGGAGCGTCTGCTCCCAGCTCAGGGCTTTGTGAGAGCTCCAGCAACTGCATATTCATTGCCCCACACCCCAAAGAACCAGCTTTGAGGCTTTCCAGGCTAAGAATAGAGGTCTTGTGTTTGCTGCTCCATGGGCCGGGTTTTGTCCCGGATTAGAGGCACCAGGGTGTGTAGCTGCAAATGGCAGAATCTCCACCCACCTGTGAGCGGGGCAGGGCTCCGGGCCCAGCAGGGATGGAGAGCATGGAATAAAGGGTGAATTCATTCCCAGCCACACAGGATGGCATTAGTGCTGGCCCTCTGCTCACAGAAACGTCCCCCGTGCTGGACGGGGGTTTTGCACTCGCAAAACATGACTCTCTTGTGCACAAACAAAACCCAAGCATTTTTCCAAGCAGGGCAGCTGGGGCAGTGCCACGACTGAAATTAGCAGCTCGTCCTGGCTGTGAAGCCTGATGGCTTGGATCCACCTCAGGAAGTCCAGCCCCTGCAGGGGCAGACAGCTTCCCCTGTGACAGCCGGCCTGTGATATTTCTTTCCCCTTCCACTCACAATCTCTGCTGTACTTGAACCAGGTTGTGAATCCAGCAATCCCTAGCCTTGGAAATGGAAACCCCAGAGCCAGTCACTCCAGGGTTTTTCAGACAACTCTGCACTTAAGAGGTCTTTCAGCTCCAGAAATCATCATGTGGCAGTGCTGGCACTGGTGGGAAACAGCACGACACTGCTCCTTCTTTGGCTTTGAATTTGTCACCCTGGGACTCTGGGAAAGCCCTTTAATGGCTAAACTGGGCTTGCAAACGGCAGCAAAGGCAAAGTCATTCCTGTGGGCAAACCAAGAGAAAAAAGACTGAATTGCGGATGCTTCTGTGGCCTCTGGCTCCACTATTCCCTGAGCCTGGGCCATATTCCTGGACATTTATCCTAAAGCAGCAAGGGATGAGACTTCCAGAAAGCATGGTGACCCAAGGCTTTGAGTACCTGTAGCAGAGCCCAAGCCAAGGGCAGCACTGATCACAGGCACTGGCTGCAGAGAGCAGGATGAATCCTGTCCACCTGAAGTCCAGCCTGGGAGGTGAGGGAGGCCACCACATCACAGACTGAAGGCTACAACTGATACGAGGTGTTGTTTTCAAATAAATGGGGACAGAAATTGGTTTTTTGAAACATGCAAGGAAATGTTCTGCAAAACATTAATCCCCTGAGAGAAAGCTCAGTCTCTGGAGAAGCTCTTTCTTGCTAAAACATCACATAAAAGAGAAGTCTCTTGGGAAATGACTCCTGAGATAACCTCTCTCCTAAAATAAATGCCCCTGGGAGCAACAGTCTTGGCAAAACTTTTCTGGGGGGAAAAAAGTGTTCTAAAACCTGCTATTGATTCTGTATTTACCCTTGCTGCAGCAGCAGCACACAGAGCTCAGAGGTGAGCCATCATCTTCCAGTGCTCCTTCCTAATCAGAACTGAGAAGGATACAACAGTGATCCTGCTGCTCCCTGATTTCCTCCTGGATCACTCAAACCAACCCGCTGTGAGCAGCAACTCTGAAAAACGTGTTCTGGAGTCATATTGTGGCTTCGTGGAGCACAACAGTGGGGGCCATCGCATCTGCTGCTGTTTGTTTAGCCCTTGCATTGCTAAACTAACATCTGGGAACGCTGCTGAGCCTCTGTTCAAAGAGCAGTGCACTTGGAGAAAGGACATGTGTGTCTTTCTCCCCTGTGGGAGTCAGTGTGACCCCAGCATCATTTGGCAAAGAATGAGAGGCCAAGAAGCACATGATGCCTGTCCACTGCCCACACTGCTGTAATTAGCTGCTCTCATGACACTGGCCACCATCCAGACACTTGGCCAAACGCAGCGCAGACACTTTGACCCTGAGAACTGGCTCCCATGCCTGGAAAACCACATGCCAGCTCTGACTAAGTACCTGCAGGTTAATTTCTCTTTCATATTTCCATCAGTGAAGCCCAGCAAAACCCAGAACCACAATGAGAGCCAGCAGAAAGTTCCTTATAAATAGCCATGAGCTGGGAAGGTCTGAAAATTCTCCAGGAAATACTCATGGAGGCAGAAGACAGCAACTGAGCACTGTTAAGGATCTGCTGCAGGGAGCATTGGAGACCAACCCTTCTGCTCCTGGCAATGCTACAAAGCCAGAAAAGATTCTTTGGATGTCTTAAGGAGAGGAAGGCAGAAGCATTCTAAAGCCTGGTCTAGTATCTTGTTAAAACCTACCCATCCTCATGTGGCTTAAAGCCATAAATCTGTATTTATTGCCCAAATTCTGCATATCTTGCAGTCCCCTTATACATGACCAAACATGTCCAAACAAGGTGACCCACAGAGCGGGGGTTATATTTCAGGATGTTCCATCACCTGCTTTTGCACAGACAGTGTTTTCCTGGCAGCAGGCAAATGAGATGTTTCTGAGACCCCACAGCTGCACGGACAAGAGGAGTTGATCCAGACCCATTCTGAGCTCAGACTGACTGCAAAGACACTGTGGATGCAATTCCCAGGAGTCCTGTGGACTTCAGGCAGCACCCACAGTATGCAACAAGGTACTGTGTAAATAACATCTCCCTAAAATCCAGTATTGGGAACACGGTCATCTTCTGGGACTGTACGGTTAAAACTAAGAGAAATATGCAGTGAGATCAAGAAAAAAAATAATAATGGACTTCCACAACTACCTGAGCATGAGCATCTCTCCATCTTGGAAAACATGGACACCTGGTAAAGAAGCTGGAGTGGTCACAGACTGTCACAGCACGCTGGCATACCAGGTCACCGCTGCATGGGCCAAGGCAGCACCACGCACAGCACCCAAAAGAAAACCCCATTTATTCACCCCACTGCTCTCTCACATCAGTCTCTGCCTTCCCTGCTGGTAGGCAGGCAGGAGGAAGCAGCCCTTCTGTGTCAGACAGGGCCATTCAGCACCCGGGTCACGAGGCAGCAGTTGAACAGGTCTGCTCTTGGCTGGACCAGCACGGACCGGGATTATGGCAGCACACAGGGTCTCCTCAGGAACACCGCTACAAACCCCCAAATTGGGTATTGTGGGTGACAGCAGCAGGAGGAGCCAGCAGTGTGTGTTTTGCTGTCTGCATGACAGTTTACACCCCAGCGTGGTGTTTGCCTTTGCACAATAGCTGAGTTTGGTGACTCATGTTCAGCTTGTGACCTAGCGTCAGCAGCAGCAGCTTCTGCTGCTGACTGCAGGGCTGCTTCCTCCAAATACAGCATCACGCTAATTGCATGCTTTTCCCAGGTTTTCCATGACCATTTCTCAATTTATCAAGGCTTGAAACCTCTCCCACTAGCCTACAGATTCTCAAATTTGTACTAGTTTGATCACAAATATAGGAAACATTTTCTATTCACCATCCTAGATTTAATTAAATGTTCCTGGGACCTGAAAATACCCATTTAATTTACCTTATAGCAGCCTTCCAGTACCTAAAAGAGGCTTACAAGAAGGTTGGAGAGGGACTTTTCACATCAGCATGTGGTGACAGAACAAAGGAGAAGGGCTTTAAGCTGAAGGAAGATAAATTTAGATCAGATATTAAGAAGAAATTCTTTCCAGTGAGGGTGATGAGGCCCTGCCATAGGTTGCCCCATTCCTGGAAGTGTTGAAGACCAGGCTGGATGGGGCCCTAAGGAACCTGGTCTACTGGAAGGTGTCCTTACCTGTGGCAGAGGGGTTGGAATAAGATGATCTTTAAGGTGCCTTCCTGCCCAAACCATTCCATGATTCTATGATCGTCCAACCATTTTGCACCCAGTTTTATCCTGAGTCTGGCATAGTATGGCCATGCCCAAAAGAGTTGGTATTGTTACATAGTGTCTCTCCCCTAGCAATAAAAACTTTTAATCTTGTCAGAGGATGACATTACTCTGCTTTGAGATGACACTTCCCCAAACAACCACATGGTTTTACCTGTCCAGTACCTTCCAGACCTGTGCTTTTTTCTCAGGTTTTTTTTTCCTCCTGCAAATGAAAATTAAACTGATCTGTAATTACCCAGGTCCCCTTTCTTCCTTCTAGAGACAGGTACTGTACGAGTTTTACAGCAGTCAAGTTCCTCACCTATCCACCCAAATTTATTAGAAATCACCACAAACTATTCTGAAATCACTTCACAGCTCTTTATTAAACTTCCTGCCACCCAGGCAGCTTGAGACCACTTGATTTCCCAAGAGCCCTCTTGAATGTAATTTTTCCCCTCTATTCTAAGCAGAGACCTCACTATTTGTCATTATCACCAGCAATGCTACTCAGCACTTCTTTCTCTTGAACTTTCTAACAATGACAACTATGAAAAATAAACATTTTTGATACGTCTTTCTGTCCCCATGATTATCCCACATGGACATTAACAGGATGAGGAGGACCAAGGGAAATGCTGACCTGATTTGTTGTGATTACCAGGACCACTGAAAGGAACGGTTGTCACAGTCAGAACAAGTATTTCTTACGTTAATGGATCATGACGAAGCAAAATGCATTTTTCCTGCAGGTTTAGAGAATAAACTAAGCCCAGGGTTACAAAGGGAGAAGTGTTGTTATTCACCGAGTAGTGGCACCTTCGTTCAGTGTCACCAAAAGCTCATTCCCAACAGTCCAACACTCCAACTGTCATAAAATGTTATATGCCAAATTTGTAACTCCAGCTCCAGGGAGGGAGAAAAACCTCAAAACAAACCTGCAGCAATTTAAAAGCAAAGCCAAGTGAAATGCAAGAGCTGCCAAAGAGGTCATAGAAGTATTCAGCTCAATTAGAAACATCCCACTGTTTTTATAGCGTCAGGTTCAAGTCCTGACTGTTGAGAGCAAGGTGAGTGAAGCAACTCGCCCTCCTGAGCACCCTCTTAGTTAATCCTCTTTTATGATGGACACAGCCTCCAGCAGACTTCTCATCCTCAATTTTCCCTATCCTCCTGGTATACTTAATAAATAAATGAGCACTATACATCGACTTCCATGATAAATGACATTTTCTAATTATGAATTTGTTAAAATGCCTACAATTTTCTGTAACAGCACATTATATGATGCCTATTCTTCACTATAGGATGCATAGTATTACAGAATTTATATATCTACACACAGTGTGTACCTCCAGCTTTTAATTCCCACTACTGTGAAAGGCTAAGGAAGAAAGCAGCAACCTATTTTATGATTTCAAAAGGAACAGTAACCCCCAGGAAAGCACACAAAAATCTTCTGTGTCACTGGCTATTTAAAGAACAGCTTCAGTATTTCCTACTGTTGGATAATAGATTCTGATTATTTTGACACCTTTCAGTATTTTTAAATCTTTTAAAGCAGGAACCATGGGGAGGCAGCACAAATTAGCTGCACATTATTTTATTTCTGTCAGCTAATTTCTATATCCTCCAAGCCTCAGTCATTTATTCCTGTTCCTCACCAGAGCTGCAGCAGCTGTTTAGGAGGCCATGCAGTGTTCTGCGTTCAAAATCTCATCTGAGGTGAAATAATAAAGGACTGCTCACCAGGCACCCTTCAGACACTTTGATCGGCATTGCTAAGGAAGCAGCGAGGAGCAGAAAAAAGGGATGGAAATGATCTTGATGTGAAGAAAAAATGTCTGCAGGCTCACAACTTCAACAGAGGGTTTTTCAGGTAGCATTAACAAAATGATAAACTCACAGAAATTGCCTTTCAGAAAGCATCATTCCAGCTGAACATCATCCTGACTACAAAGTACCTCTCTGCACATTAATTCAGTCAGCACAGTTATTTAACTGGTGAGTCTACATTTAATAGGTGTTTATATTCATTAATATTTCATCTCATCTTCCACAAATGAAATTAGTAACAGCATGCCAGAGATTTTCTCCACATGGCTCCTGCAAATGCATTAAACCCAGCTATCTCCAGAGGCAACTGTGGCCAGAGCTTAGCCCTGTGTGTTTCTGGGGCAGCTGTGCTAAAATTATGCTCCTCCTATTAAAAGAATCCTTTTTTTTACTGCATCTGGCTTTAGTTAAACAATATTAACAGTGATAACAGGAGCTAAGAATTCATGGCTTCATATGCTTTCCATTTAAATTCTATTTAGAGAATTCTTGGGATTTTTACAAGACAGCTTAAACATCCAAATCAAGCTCTTGCCTTCCATAATTGCTTTTTAAAGTCTTTTACTATGAATATGACAGCGTATTTTTTATTTAAATTCTGGCATTCTTGGCTTGGAAAGAAGCATGGGAGGTTAGAGATGAGTGAGCTTCCTCTGTGAGCTTTAAAGTACTCAGAGAAGCATGGAATAGTTTGGGTTGGGAGGGACCTTAAAGAACATCTCATTCCACCCCCCTGCTGTGGGGCAGGACACCTTCCACTATCCCAGGTTGCTCAAAGCTCCATCCAACCTGGCCTTGAACACTTCCAAGGATGGGGCATTCACAGCTTCTCTGGGCACCATGTGCCAGGGCCTCACCAGTCTCACAGGGAAGAAGGTACTGGAAGGCCACAATGAGGTCTGTTCCCCAGGCTATTGCTGGGATGCTCCCTCTGGGACAACACCCTGTGGCACTTTGAGCTACTCAGCCTGTCATCCACCCACATCTCCTCATAGTTCGCTAGTAGGTTTGTACAGAGCTGCAAAAAAGGGGGAATTCCACAGTTACCAGGAGCTGTATCACCCTTAAAGAAACTTTCCGCTCTGGGCAGTGTTTTGCTCTGGACATTGTTGCTTTGGCAGTCACAGTGAAGTGATGCTGTGTGAAAGGATGGGAGTCACTCAGTCCCTCTCCTCAGAGCCCTGGTGCTGTAATTGCTGTCAAATTAGTTCTGTTCATGATGCAAGAGAAATACATTGAAGGCTTTTCTTTCCCAGAACCATCCTGGATGTCTTCTTCCTTCACATAAGGTGGTGGTTTGAACCTGAACTTGATGGACAGTCATTTAGACCAATGGCGCTTTCTGAAATTTACATATATAAACCCCGTGGAGAGGCGGGAACTCTCTCTTGCTTCCGGTCGTGGGACAGGGCACAGGGCTGCCCGCTTGGCCCGGCGGGGGTCCGGGCTAGGCCTGCCCGGGCCTGGCTGGGCCTGACTGCGGAGGCCCGGCAGGGGCTGGGGCCACGGCCCTGCTCCGTCTCGGCTCGGGGGGAACCTTAAAATAATACCCCATTAGCTAAGATTGAACCCTCGAAAACGGTTGTGGGGAAAGCTGTAAATCGAGGGAAGGGACTCACACATGCCAACAGAAAACCACCCCGGGCGGCTGTTGTGCTGTGACTGTGGAAAAGCCCCATAGCATGGGCAAAAGAGACTCCTCTCCCTGAGTGAATTGATGAAAGACTATTACAGAGGTGGTAAACTGACTGAAATAATCCTAAATTTGTGTCTTTATGTTGTAAGTGGGAGGAGGGGGGAGGATGAGGGGAGGAGAAGTGTTCTGAAGGTTTATTCTGACCCTTAATATTCTTTTTTTTTCTTTTAGTTCTGTTAATAAACTTCTTTATATTCTTTTAAGTTTAGAGCCTGCTTTGTATTCCTCCTAATTCTTATCTCACAGAAGGTAAGAAATGCGAACAAATCCACTACACTGAATTGGTGTTTCCATCCGGTTTTAAAGACACAGAAAGGCTCAGGATCATATCTGGGCATAGAGCGGTGATAGGGGATACAACATCATAAAGTCACCCCAAGACAGTGATTTAGTACTAATTTTTGCACCAAAAAAGTACCTAGTCACTGACACTGAAGGGTGGTAAATACTAACAGCAAGATGTGGGGAAAAAAAGGCACCAAAAGAACCAACAAGAGCATTCAGCTTTGGCCATCCAGCTGTCCATGGGAGTAGGGAAAGTCATTGCACAGAAGGCATGCAGGGATTTCCCCAGGAAAGTAGGTGAAATTGCCTAAAACTGTACAGCTTAAAATAGATGTGAATGAAAAAAACCAGGGTATTCATTCATGAAGTGATAAGCAGAACAGAAAACACATAAGAAATTTGAATCATTCCTTCTATAAGCTACATGGTAAAGTGCCTGGTGGAATGATCAGGTGAGAGGTTTAAATTAAGCATGAGGAAGTAGTTTTTCGAATAACACATAATTTAACAGAATTCAAGGCTATAAAAATACAGAAGGGAGTCTACAAGAAAGAGGGGGAGGTACTTTTTGCAAGGGCATGTAGTGACAGGACAAGGGGATATAAGTTTAAAGTGACAGAGAGCAGGTTTAGATTGGGTATTAGAAAGAAATCCTTTACTGTGACGGTGGGGAGGCCGTGGCACAGGGTGCCCAGAGAAGCTGGGGCTGCCCCTGGATCCCTAGAAGTGTCCAAGGCCAGGCTGGATGGGGCTTGGAGCAACCTGGTCTAGTGGAAGGTGTCCCTGCCCATGGCAGGGGTGGAACTAGATGGTCTTTAAGACCCCTCTCAACCCCAACCATTCTTGGATTCTGTGATTCTATGAAATACAAATATGACCAAATATAAATATATGACCAAATTAATGGGGGAACCATCCACAAAATGCTTTTCCTCAGCTCTGCAGTGAACACCAAGACTATAACAACATAACAAGCAAGCTGGTTCCTGATGGGTTATTAGAGGCAAATGTGACCAATCCATCTGAACGTATCTGTCACGGAACTCTGCTAGCTGTAAAATTGTGGCTGGCACAGCTGGTGACTGCATGTAATCATAATTTTTTAATTGCAGAAAACAATGCTTCCAAAGGAACCCAACAAACTAGAACACAAGCCTGGAATCAGAGCCCAAACATTTAGAGGTAAAGTCATGTGAAACTGACACGGGGGATTCCCATCTAGCACAGTTTAGGTGGCTGTCTTGTCTCTGCCTGTTCTGCTGCTATGAGCACAGGGGCTCAAGAATGCACCAAGGATCCTCACTGCACCAAGGATGCTCACCACACCAAGAGTGCTCCAAACACATCACTGTGCAAGCAAAGGTAAAAAACAACTGAGGGAAAAATAGAAATCCATACATTTGAGAGCATAAATTCTCTTTATCCTTCTGCTTTTACCAATATAGACTCATTTTCTGAGGCTGCCTGCATTCAGTGCAGCATCACTGCTCCATTCCTTGCAGTGGGAGAGGTGCTGGTGGAATCCAGAGCAGCAGAGTCATTCCTGAGATTGGGAATGTACAAAACCCCACCTCCTGCTCACACTCAGGATAAAATAGTGGGTACAAATCCAGCTGCAAACAGCTGAAACCATTCTGTGAATATTTCAGCTGACTTGTTACAAGTGACAATATTTTCATATAGCAGTGGTCTGTTTTCAGCAGAACTGGGAATTGATCAGCACTCTGAACCTCTGGGTATCTGCAGCACAGGATTACACAAAACTGCTGTGTTATATTGCAGTTTAGTAAATTACATTGTAATTTAGCTAATCTCGAGAGAGATACCAGCACAATACAGGATTAAACTCCATCTTAAATTCTGGGAACGCTTTCTGTCTTTGTCGTACTTTATACAAAACCCTCACAGCTAAATTCACCCAAACCACCTGGGATGGCTGAAATCAAAGGCTGCAGTTTCTCCCCAGCTTGGCCCAACATGAAATATTCTGGATAGGCTTGGAAACCTTTAAGAAAAAAAAAAATTTAAATGAAAAAATAACTCACACTCTGGCTGCTGAGAATCCCACCAGCATCCTACATTCCTGTTCTGGAGGGGGGAAGTATATACTGAAACACACCAGGAATTTATCTCTGCTTCTACAAAGAGGTAGTATAAATTTACTAAAGGGTTGTTCTGGTCAAATCTACTGAAACATACACAGAGTAGGTTCTCCTACAGGTGGGGAATAAACTGTCCCCCCATTTTACCAGTGTTTTGTTCAGATCCAACAGAAGAAAATCAGTAAGAGGTGGGGTCAAAGAAGTACAGAGGCCTTACATCCAACTCTGGCTCCTGCAAGAGCACTTCTTGTACAATCCTATTGCCCACCCTGATATTCACATCCCATCTGTGCCAGTCATGAAGTTCTCTGGAGTGGAGAGGATCATGTCAGGGAACATTCTACCTCACATTCTTACCTTAAGAATGATTCTTAACAGAGGAGTCCAGGATTTGGCATCTTCTAACACAGCTGACAGAGCAGGATTTCTCCACAGGTTTGTCTGATACAGGGAAAATAATGAAGAGCAGAGGCAACAAGGGGTCTGGGAAAGTTTGCAGTCTGTGGATTGTTTCCAGAAGGTGTTTTTGATGAACACTGTGCTGAAGTAATGATTTCAACATCTCTTTCCAGGATCACAGGCCAGCAGCTTTTCTCCAGCAAGCAGGAGATACTAGTCTGCAATATGATCAGCCCTGATTTCTATGGATTTCTTTGTAATGACTGTCTACTCTTGCTCCTACCAAAATATGCAGCTAAGTGTGCCAACCAGACTGCAGTTTCAGGAATTTTCTGTAGATTTGGCTTCCATAAACCCAAGCAAAATCATACACAATGCTGTATAAAACTAAAAAAAAATTACTATCTTCTCTATGGCAACATTCACACAACCCTGGTAAACTCACACTTGTCTTGGAAGCCACCTTCATTCACAAATCCAAGTACAAATGGCTTGCCTGGATTTGGGACACCAACATTTAACCTAATTGTGGCAGAACAGCAGCACCTCAGACAAGGTGTTTGTTGCAATTTTGTTTCCCCTTGTAGCTGTGTCACACTTCTAACTACAGCAAGTCCCTAATCTAGCAGTGGGTAAACAGCCAGCACACAAAGCTGCTTGCACAAGAGGGATGGGCACAGCCAGGAGACAGCTTGCTCACAAGTGTTCTCAAAAAGAATGTTCCAGGCAGGGTTACTTTTCTGCCTAAGCCTCTCAGAGCATCAGCTTCCCCTTGAACACTTGATAATCCTAATTTGGGACTCATCAGAGGTAAACAGAATTTGCCTTTGCAAGCAGGTACTTAGCAAGTGACACGCTACTCCTGATTTCACAATTAAAAAGCAAAATGGATCTCTTTAGGGATCAGTTTTTCAGGTCACATTCTCTCTGAAAACTGATCCTCACTCCATTACTGACAGCTTCTACTCAGGGAAAGAAAAAAAAATGGTAAACTACAGGTGAATTGATTTCAAGTAAGAATGAATAGCCCATATGAGGAAAAAATGAACGAATTCACTGTTTGGCTAAAATGAATGTGAATACAAATCCAGGATTGTTCTGTTTTAAATAATATTTAACCAGCTCTGAGACTGAAAATAACAGTCATGCCAGTAGCAAAGAAAGTATTTTAAGTTTTCTTTTACACATATAACTCCATCATTTTATTAGCTGCAAAGCAGCAGCAAGTCAGCCCTAGTGTCACTTTCTATGGCTGGTACTCAAAAAAACCCCAAAAACCACCCTTAAGGAGAAGAGCCGCCTGCCTTTCTGATTCTTATCAGCAGAACAGTTCGGTATTTAAAAAACTACTGTGTACACCACCATGCAATGTTATCCCATGATGTGGAGACTGAAATAGTGGCTAACCCTTGGAGCAGACCAGGGTCTGACAGAATCTGCAGGACAGGCTCTGTAGCAGAAGGCTGAAGGTCAGTATCAGCTCAGACAAGAATTGCAGTCTTCCTTCTGTCCTCGAGCACTTTCCCTGGCATGTGTCTCCTGCTGTTCTTCCCAGCTGGGACACAGGAGCTCTCCCTTTTCTTGCACCATCTTCTCATCTTCATCAAGTAATCTCTTTTCCTCAGCTTCCTTCACCTCTCTTCAGAAGTCACCCCTGCCCTGTGGATGTTCTGGTGCGGGATAGGGATGAACAAGCCTGGGAGGAACTTGCTGCTGCATCCCTCACCACTGCAGCAGCAGGTTTGCAGGACAGGCATAGGTCACAGAAGACTGGGAACCCTGCTATGATGCCACAGATTTCTTGGCATCTCCTGGAGGGACCAGGGGTCACAAAAACTGGCAGCTTGCTGTTGTAGAGAAAGCCCAAAGCTACACTCAGCCAAAACCACACTACCAGGTAAACTTTATTTATAAACATACAAACTCCTGAATGACTGTGCTGAAATCACCAGGACCACAGGCCCCAAAGACAGATCAACACCTCTTTGATGAGTATTATGAGGACAACTGTTGCAAACATCACCAATGCTTCTCCCCCTCTCCTTTGAAGGGAAAACGGCTGAATGTGAACTCCCCATGGCAAAGTTCTGCATGATCTGGTACCCTCCTACATGAGAGGTTGCTGGCTGCACCGAAGTTCAGCTGTGCAGTGCCCAGAGCTCCCGGTCCAGCACAGTTTTATTGTCAGGGTCCTCAGCTGACATGATTTAATGATCATCAGGAATACAAACAATCCTGCCACGGAAGCTGACTATTTCCTCCAGATGGGAGGAGGAATTCTTTACAAAGGACATGTAAGAAGTGAGGGTTGGAAAAAACCCATCTTCCCTCCAATATGACACCCTAAAGCAAACAGCTTCAATATCCTATGCTAAAATTACGTTCTTTTCTTTTGCTTTTTTACATCTCCTTCCCATTACCTCCCAAAGGTGAATTCCTACCAGGAAGACCCCTTATCTACTTCCCACTCCATCTTGAAACTGCCACAGTACAGCAGGGTTGGACTGTCCCCCATCCTGCCACAATAGCTGATACTTTCTGAACTGAATCCTGGCCTTTAGAAGCTGTAACTACCTCTGGTTGATCAGATCAGCTTATATCACTGGCTTGAGGTCAGTTTTTCTTTGCCTCTTTTTCTTCAAGAGGCCAGGAAACTTGAATGTGATACGGCTCTAGTTCTTCTGGAGTGACGTAGTCTGGAGCATTGCCCATCAGGTCTCGTCCCCTGAAGGATTTTGGAAAGGCTATGACGTCCCGGATACTTGGAGCATCAACAATGAGAGATATCAGCCTGTCAAGTCCTACAAGTGGAAAACAAATTGGTGAAACACTTGAGTTATGGCTCTGTATTATCTCCCCTGAGTCAAAAAAATCAGAAAGATTGAGGGGGTAATATCACTGAGCTTGAAGAAAAAGAGTGAAGCAAGTAAGGGAGAAAAAAAATTAATCTCAGCTGATAGCAGAGAAACAGATTTTCCTCAAGAGTGAAATGTCTACCAAAATAAAGCTTTTCAATATTGCAGGAAGTTCTGTAACACAGCAAGGGCTGCAGGACACAGACAGCAAACACAGCATAACAAAACCTGAGCAGCTGAATGGCAGGACACTGGCAAGGCTCTGCTTTACAGCTCAGAGCTTTGCATTAACCAGTTTGGAAGGATTACAACCACTAAGAAGAATTCAAGAGGAACAAAAGCCTCTGGGTGACTGGATGGAGGAATGTCAAACTGGAAGACCACAGGTTAAAATACCTTTGCTTTTTGTAGGCTTTTTTATTTTGGTGAGCGTGGGGAGGGTGTTGCTGGTTGGTTGGATTTTTTCCCTCTTTCTTTAAACCACAAACTTGCATGGTTCTAGGGAAAACCCAAACCCTGACATTACCTGAATTACTGAGCAAAAGAGATGAGCACGAAGGGAAGTGAGACTGCAGTAGAGGGAAAGGATGTGAAACACAAAGTCCCATGCTGTCCCATGCCTCCAGGCAAGCAGCACAGGGATCCTGCTCTGGCTGCGCAGGAACGGGAACAAAGCTGACCTAACCTTACTGAATACAGGGTTTGCAGATCAGCGGATAAGGACCATCCTTAGAGCCACCAATGTCCTTGCATAAGACCTAAATCCCACTGTGATTCTGGGGAGGAACACCCCAACTTTCTGCACTTGGTAACCAGACCTCTGTATCTTTCCACAATGCTGCTGCAGAGATGGAAGCACTAAGGTTTTTCCTAATAACCATGAGCCTTGTTCCCGGGATCTNAAAAAAAAAAAAATCAAATCACTAAACATCTGCATCTGCAGAGCTCCAGACCTCTTACCTAATGCAATTCCTCCATGAGGTGGAGCTCCAAATTCCAAAGCCTCAATCAGATGGGAAAGCACCTTGGAATCCTCCTGCAAAATTACATTAAGAGGCGTCACTGGACAAGCAATGCTCTTCCTATTAGCAACACAAGATGAAGGTACAATGAAATCGTTCATTGGTCAGGGCTAGGAGTTATGTCTCTATCTGAGAAGCACATGAGTGTTTCTTTCAGAATATGCATTTAATATTTAAATTAATTAGTACTTTTAAATCTCCAAGAGAGCATTAGAGGCATCTGTAGGTGTTACCTTCAGCACTTCCTCCAGCACAAAACGCTGTTGTTCTGCACTGTGAATTCTGATGGAGCCACCTCCAACCTCATTTCCATTCAGAACAAGGTCGTAGTGCTGGCTACGGACCTGCAGAGACAGGAATAGGCACCTTGGTGAGGCTGGGGCACAGCTGCACCTAAAAATAGCCTGCACAAAGATGGCAAAGACACTGGGAATGAAGCCATGAAACTCTCTCTCAGGGGTACATTGCAATTCATGCACCAGTCCTGCTGGAGGCATGGACTGCCTCTGACTGACGTGGGAGAAGTACAAATCCTTTTGAAAAGATCATCAAACCTGAAGCAAATGGGATGGGTCAGAATATAAGATTTCTGTTTCCTATAAGCTCCTTTTGGAGCACACATGAATACTTGCTATTTGCAGCAATCAGGAAGCCATCTCTTCCAGACATGTACAAGATCATAGAATCACACAATGGTTTGGGTTGGGAAGGACCTTAAAGATCCTCTAGTTCCAACCCTCTGCCATGGGCAGGGACACCTTCCACTACCACAGGTTGCTCCAAGCCCCATCCAGCCTGGCCTTGAACACTGCCAGGGATGGGGCAGCCACAGCTGCTCTTGGCAACCAGTGTGGCAACCTGTGCCAGTGCCTCACAGGGAAGCTTTTTTTCCTAATACCAATATAAGTCTACCCTCTTTCAGTTTAAAACCATTTCCCCATGTCCTATCACTGCTTGCCCCTGCAAAACATCTCTCTCTAGCTCCCTTGTAGCCTCTTTATGCACTGGAAGGGGCTCTAATGTTGCTCCCCAGCCTTCTCTTCTCCGGGCTGAACAACCTCAGCTCCTTCAGCCTTTCCTCATACCAGGAATGCTCCAACCTTCTCATCATCTTAGCAGCTTCCTCTGGACTCATTCCAACAGATCTACGTCTTCCTTGTGCAGTCAGTCAGTCCCATGAAACAACATCTCTTTTTACACTTAACTCAGCTGCTGCTTGCCTGGTTTTCCATGTGAGCAGCTGTAAAAGAGCCAGCATGGCAGGCATGAAGTTGGTTACCTTTGTGGGATCAGAATACAACAGGCTGGCATCTGAAGGATGAGGGGCAGTGAAGGGGTGATGAGCAGATTCCAGTTCAGTGGGATTCTCAGCCTTGGGGAGGAAAAGGGGGAAATCCACCACCCAGAGGAAGTGAAAGGCTGTGGGATCACGGAGTGCCAGCCCAGCTGCCTCCAGGAGGTTGGCACTCAACAACCGCAGGGTTCCTAATGCAGAACACTACAATAGAGAAGGGAGAGATGAGACAGGGTGGTTTTACCATCAGGAAGGTCACTCAAACACCAGCCAGGGAAAGTGTTCCATAAAGAAGTACCACAGACAGCATCAGCTGTAAAGCATTGTTGCCTTGAACACTTTTGCCTCATATCCTGAAATATATCACCTTCCTGCTAAGGCAGCAGCAGCATCGGGGTTTGACAGAGACCAAGTAAGGAGCTTGAAACTCCATTTTTCTCCAGCTATTTCATCTTCAGAACTTTCTTAGACTAACCTCCAGCTCTACACATGTGGATTAACTGGAGGAGGCCATGTAAGATCCACACTTTCCAAACTGAGAAATGAAGGCACAGAAGAGAATACAACAAAATTTTGGCTATCAAGCAAAGTGTGACACCTTATAATAAAACAATGCCTGGAAGGCAACATCTGCTGGCAAGAATAGAGAGAAGGGTAGGGATATAATCTCCCACCACTGATGCTAATAAGTCATCCACTTATGGGAGACACAATTCCCTAGTTGACCTCATTTTCCAATCTCTTTGATGCTTTAAAAATGAAGTTAAGAGAAAAGAAGGCACTGATTTGTTGCAGGGTTTTTTGTATTTCAGCCTTCATTTCAGTTACAAGTCCTGCCCAGAATTTGACTGAGGGCCATAAAAGTAATAGGTACATTTCATGCTTTATTTGCTGTTGCTATAGCTGCCATTCCAGAGAAACAGAAAATTAGACTATGACCTATTTTAATAATAAGAAGAATCAGACTAAGGTCAGATAACATCAAAACCATCATCAGCAACATTCAACTCACATAGCCACCCAAGAAATGCCTCCTACCACTTGCTTGTGTTCTCCAGCTGCCAGCAGCACCACATCATCCTCCTGCATGTTCAGTGCTCGGATAAGCTCTGACTGCTCCTTCTCACCAAGGAACTTGGTAAGCAGAGACTTCGAGCTTCCATCAGGTCTGCGGATAATTTCCACGATTTCCTAGAGAAAGGTACAGGTATATTCAGTGCAGTACTGCCCTCTCTCGCCTTGAAGCATCACATGCTCAGGCACTGACTCTCAGCTATTAAAAACTGCTCTTCTACCTTCCTCTGCCTTTATCACACTTTGTCACTCACCCTTTCCAATGCCTCAGGAGAATTTCTGTCTCACCTGGTTAAATTGGGATTTTGCAGACTCCTTTAACAACTCCAAGTCTTTATTTGTAAGATACCTCTGGGGAAAGAGGAAGAGAAGACACAGCAAAAATCAGCCTGGAAAACTTGACTAGGTATCAAATCTACTGACTAAGCTGTTCCCAAACTTCTCAAATTCTTTTGTTTATGGTTCAAGTTCTTAAAAGGGCAGTGGAACAGGACAGGGTCCTCAGCACTGGGCTGTAACTGCGTGTCTGCTCTTAGAGCTCCTTTCAGGAGGAGACCCCTCTGGGTCTACATTTCTTTCCCCCGCTCACAGATAAATGTATCTCGTCAGCAGGGTCAGATCACTGCCTCCAGCCTGCAGAAACAAGGTTACACCACCACACTGTTGATGGGGAAGGCAGAGCTCAGTCTGGAGGAAGAACAGAGAAAAATCAACTGGGCTGACTCTTGCATGCAAAGCCATGCAGTAAATGAGGACTTGCATCAAGATCTTGATCTTTTTAATCTACTCCAGTGTTTAGGGTGGGTCTAGATGCCACTTTTGTGTTGTTCCAACACACACCTCAGTGCCCTCTCGTGGGAAGCCACTAACTTGCACTTTGTGCCAAAATGAAAGGAATCCCAAGAGAAACCATGGCCGCAAAGTCCTGTTCCCCAAATAAAACTCATTATTTAGAGGATTTGTTTTTTCCATACTGTCCAAGCTACAAAGATGCCTACAGCCAGAATTAAATCTGTTTCCTTGCCAAAATGCACAGCTGTGTCAAAGATCTTCCACATCTATTGTCAGCCTTGGATTTGGTCCATGACACTCTCATTACAAGACATGAATTGTACCCAAAAATGCAGCTAAAGCAAAAAAGAGAAGGACATGGAAGCACCTGACCCTTCTCTGCCTACGCCAGAGCTGTGCCATGCCCAGCCCTGTTTCAATCTCCTGTCACAAGGCACAATTACTGAGATGCACATCAAAAAGGTGACAAAAAGCAAGGTGAAATCCCGAGAGGGTTCTCTATTCCCATGGGATCTTACAGCTCCATTCTTTTCTTCCTCTTCCTAAGGGTAAAATACTCTTCCTGCTGTCTTATCAATCTAACACCACTCAGCCCAACCTGCCATGGATTACAACCAATCCCAAGTTCCTTTAAGAACACCAGAAATAGCAAGGAACATTTCCATACCAACAAAGGAATTCAAATTGGCATTTTATTTATTCCACATAAGCAGGATGTAAGAGTATCACTTACCACTCCCTGAGGGATACAAATGGCTCTGATGGAGCCATGTGGGTAACTGAGGGCATTCTGCACAAAGTGAATGTCTGATCCTTGTAAAACATCACTGATATCCATGATCTGAGAAAGGTGAGAGCACAGGAAAAAGCACTGGTGGTAGGCATACAAAGCAAAAATCCTGCACCTGTGTCTTAACACCTTCAACACTATTCCCTTTTAGGAGCTTTTGCTCCTTAAACAGTCAAGATGCATTGCTCCCTAACAGTACATTATCTTTAAAATAAAATTTTATTAGAACATACATTTTCCACAGTCAACTCTGTGATCAAATCCTCTCTTCTTCAACAGACTGCACAAAGCAGCAATGATGGGACAGACACCTTGGGTAAATTATAGTACTCAGAACTCAAGCCAACCACGTATCCATGATCCAAACATTATTAAAACACTGACTGAAAGGAAAAGCTGCAAGTTTCCAATGTGCAAACCCTCACCTTCATCCCAAAGCGAGTGTCTGGTTTATCAGTCCCATACTCAGCCAGTGCCTCCTCGTAGGTCATGGAAGGGAAAGGAGTCATAATCAAGGCTCTTTCCTCAGGCCAGGAATATTGCAGGAGGCCCTCTATCAGCCTCTGGATCCCAGCTTGATCTACAAATGACATCTCTATATCTATCTTAAAACAGAGAACAAGGGGAGGAATTCCACATTAGCTACAGGTTTTGCTTTCACATTGCTACTTGTGAGTACACAGCCAGCAAAACAAGAAACAACACAGGAAATGACATCACAGCATGACTGTGTCAGGCTGGGAACGTGCTTAGGATCACCCTCCAGCCTGATGACTCAGGCAACAGCCTCCTCAGAGAGTGAATGAGGTAGTGATGACAAGGACACAAGAAGCAGCCTTGAGTGAACCAGGCTGACTGAGCCTGGGATCTCAAGGCTGAGGAATGGGATGCCTGACCTAGGAGGACATGAGATTGTATCATCAAAGTAAAATCACTGCTGCAACGCAACTCCCACTTCTGCACCTGGGACACTGCACAGCCAAGGACAGGAACTACTCAGTCAGTCCCACACCAGTTTCCAAGGGCTGTGTCTGTGAAACACAAACCAAACAACTCTGTACCCCCAAGCAGCACCAGACTAGCACAGACTAAGCCTCTAGAAAGGAACACAGCTACAAGCCACTTGGGTTGAGAAGCAGGGAGAAAGGCAGCACGGGCTGGTTACCTGGGTGAATTCTGGCTGCCTGTCAGGCCGTGAACCCTCATCCCGGTAGCAGCGAGCAACCTGGAAGTACCTGCAGTAACACTTTGACTTAGATAACAATTTAAAGTACCCTGAATTGAACTGTGGCTATAGAATTGATCATACAAAAGATAGGGAAAAAAGAAGTAAACCAGAGAGAGTGCTCCGTTCCCACAGCAGATGATCTTTGTTCCCATCCCTTCAAAAGAATGGAATTTTGAGTGGAAGCAACTCTATCAGCAGCTGTATCCATTTCCAGCCATATCTTCCAGAGGCATGTGCAGACTGCCAGGTGAGCTGTCCCCCAAGGGTAGCACACTCAACTCTTTTTTCCCCACCTTCCACTCCGCTCCAGGACTCTACTAACAGCCATGCAAAATTCTCACACAAGACCTGGCCTGCAGTTCACCGTGTGAACAACTGTCTGTCTCTCTGTCTATCCATTTGATCTGGAGAAGCAAGCCCAGTTAAAAGCTTTGCACTTGGGCACCCTGACATGCGTTTCCTTGTCTCAGTCATGCTCAGCTGCCCAGCCTCACCTCAGCTAGTCCTGTAGGTTACTGCTGGAGAAGCTTTTATCACATATTAGATTTTCTGCCCTTCAGGCAGACTCTGCTTTAGATCAGGTTTGCATTTAAAACAGCAGTGAAGATTTCAGCTTTCCAGAAGGATACATTTCATCTAACTATAAAGTCCCAAGTATTTAAGGATCCCTCTTCAAAACACAAACCCCTGGCTACTGCCTCACTAAGTTTTTTTGGGGAAGTATCTAAAATTTCACAGATAATGCAATCAAACCCTAGACAGGACATGCAGAGAACAGGAATCCAAGAAACTCTTACCTGTCCAGGCCTCCAACCATGAGGAGCTGCTTGAACTGCTGAGGACTCTGTGGCAGAGAGTAGAACTTGCCCGCTTCCCTCGAGGGCACAAGGAATTCTTTGGCTCCCTGGCATCAGAAAGAAAATTTACAGAGTTAAGCAAATAAGTGGCCCCAATTCCTGACAGAACACACACTGGATGTGCAAGAGGAAAGGACCTATTTTCCCCATTATGAAATCCCACTTGTGAGGAAATGGCTGTTTGTACATTACACTTAAAATTTGTTAACCAGCTTGGTCCAAAATATCCCAAAGGAGAATTCTCTGCCTTCTTCTCTGAGAGACTAATGCATAATACATCATCCAAGACAGGGGTTTAAATGCAAGAACTCCAGGTTAGCTGCATCAACAATTCCTCAGCTACAGCTCTCTTCTCTCTGACTATTTTTGAAGTGAAAGAAAGGAGTATAGGATCAGAAATCAAATTTACTTGAGTAGGACCTCTACAATAACCTACCGGTTAAGAGATAAAGGCTGAAAAGACAGTGCTTCAAAGTTTCTTCGGTTTATAATCCCAGGATAGACTTATATTTAACATGTGCTCTACAAGGCAGAAGCTTATTTTGTTTGAAGGTTCAAAATTAAGACACAAGTTATCACCTCTCCCATTTTCTCCCTCTACTTTTAAAAGGATCTGTGGATCATATCAGAAGTTCCACAAACTGTTAATTTAGCAAGGGAAAAGCAATGAAAGCTGACTGGCAACTGAAAATTATTCAGCCCTGACTGTGCATCTGCACGAGGCCAAAAAGCATCACATACATACCCCTGGGGTTCTTTTAAACAGAGTTGGAGTTTCTACATCCACGAACCCTGGGGAACAAACACAGAACATGCTGAGAGGAGGGAGAACTAATATGAATAGGCTACAGTAGGGTTAGTCAGCAAAACAGGTCATCTAGCACACCATGGAGCCTCTCCAAAACCTACACACTTAACTACAATTGTTCCTGTAATGACAGATCTAAGGCTCTGAGCTACCCTGATGTCCTGCCAGAACTGTTCATGACAGAGGACTCCAAACAGGCTGAAAATGTGTTAATTCTCTATCCATTCTGAACTGATTTTCCAAAAAGCACTTCCTGATTTTAAGAGAAGTAAAAGCCCTAAAAGAAAAGAAATCCATCCCTCGACATGCCTCAACTGGGTGACCAAAAGAGGGAAACTACCTGCAAAGAGTCTTTTCTCATTGGAAAGAGCTAATTTGAAACAATTGGCTTGCAGCATGCCAAGAAATTTCAACATATTTTGTTCTTCAGGTCTGACAACATCCCACTAAAGACCCCACCACAAGCAGACATGTCTTTATTAAGTGGGACCAGTTTGGAGTAGCAAGTTGGTTAGGAATCTCTCCCAGCCCTAGGAAACAGCAGCAGGGAGAGCTGAAATGTTGTTTGCTGCACACTGTCCTCCAAGCAGTTCCCTCACCATGGAGATTGCAGAGATACTCCCGCATCCTCATCACCATGCGAGACCTCAGCCGCAGGTTGGACTGCAGCTGGAAGCTGCGCAAGTCCAGGTACCGATACTGCATCCGTAGGGCCTCTGATTTCTGGACAGGAGAGAGAACTAGGATCAAGAGACAAAATTCAAATTGCATGTCCAATGAAGGTGCACCTAAAGCCACAAGAAAAAAGGGAGAAGCTAAAAAAGTATGATGCTCGGTTGTCACAATGCACCCATTACCCACAGCCCACACAAATATAGCAATCACTTTAAACAAAAAGCCAAACTGCCCAAAAAAGTTGTGGCTGCCCTATCCCCGGAAGTGTTCAAGGCCAGGTTGGATGGAGCTCTCAGCAACCTGGTCCACTGGGTGGAATCCCTACCCACAGCAGGGTGTTTGGAACAAGATCATCTTTAAGGTTCTTTCCAACCCAAACCATTCTGTGACTCCACGAGTCAAATAAAACAGCCTCGTTTCACACTCAAAAACCCCAGCATAGCCCCATTTCTTTCACTCTTCCCTTTACCATCAGTTCCTCCAGTAGTATTTGAAACTGGAATAATTCAAGCTTTGTTTTCTGCTTAGCTCTACTTAGAAATACATCCTCAGAGCAAACAAACAGCACCCCTATTTTAAATACCATCATTTCCCCAAAATGAAGTGAGGAGAACCAGACTCAGCCCTCAGATGTTTTGCCAACACCCTGGGAAAATTCCAAATTTAATGAAAAGCCACCACTTTGATAAGAAAAAGAAAAGAAAAACACAGACACCTTGATAAAATCCTTGATTTCAAAAGGCAGCTTCTTGCAGGAGTTTAGGATCTCTGCAGTCTCTGCCTTCACTTCAATATCCCCTGTTGGCATTTTCTAGAACAAAAAGGCAAGAAAAGAATTAAACCAGTTGGACAAAGGTATTTCACAGGTGGTCAAAGGGGAAAAAAAGAAACAATGTGATTACCCTCTCTGCCTTCTAACACAGTATATAACTCAGAGAGCTTCTCCCAAGGACAGATTTCTCCTAGATTTCCCTTCTGCTCAGAAAAACACATGTCACCTCAGCAAAGATGGCAGGTTCTTTTCCAGTAGCATACTGGTCTCTAAACACATCACCCTCAGCAAAACCACACAGTGTAGATTTCACGAGCATTAGCAGCAGCACCCCTTAATATGAGTCAAAAAAGGCAAATTATGACGAACTTCTCAGAACTTCCAGTTCTAAACACCAGTTCTCAGAACTAGTCTTCTTTTGACTCTTTCCCAAGGGAGAGCAGACAGCTCCCCTCACGTAGCACTGAGGCACAGCAAAGTTCACTTGATCCTGCAGGGCTCTTGCTGTTTATCAGGGGAAAGGACATACAACCTTCCAACAAAATGATAAATGAATAAAAGAAATAAAGGCATTGCTCGAAGCCTGGATTTTAAGTGGACATCTACAAGTGGTCAGAGCAAAATGTGGTACGATCATAAATACAAGTCTTCTGTTTAGACCTGCCAGATATACGTACAATCCTGAAAGATCAATCTACAGCTGAGTACAATGACAGCTGAGGAATGCAGAACATTAAAGAATTATTCAACCTCTGTTTCCTATACAAGGAGATCAGCAAAATCTATTTGCATAAAAAAGAGGTCATCACATGCTCTGGAACTTGAAATGACAGTATTTATTTTCAAGCAAAAGAAATTCCCACCCACACTTCAAAAGCCTGGAAAGGGCAGCATTATCCTTGCAAAGG
The DNA here is from genome assembly GCA_013397725.1 of Rhagologus leucostigma. Taxonomy (NCBI): domain Eukaryota; kingdom Metazoa; phylum Chordata; class Aves; order Passeriformes; genus Rhagologus; species Rhagologus leucostigma. The sequence goes on along the minus strand of VZTD01003426.1, from coordinate 630,687 downwards.
GCTGGGATCCAGTTTAATGTGTGAGTGCCTGCAATGCGCTTTGCGGTTCTGCTAAGTTACATGACATAGCAGTCACCTCACACTATCTGAGGATGGGCTGTCACACAACCAGAGCCCATGGCAATGCACTGACACAAACCCCACCATAATCCCACCATCCAGCGCTGTTTCCTCCAAGGAATAAAAGCCCAGACAGTGTGCCCCACCCCTTACCAGATTCTCCTGCCCCAGGGGCCGAGGGGACACTATCCCAGTCACTCGCACCACAGACTCCACTGGGGCACTGGACAGGAGTTTCTTCACGTGAGAATGCGCCTGCAGAGAGATGACAGAGTCTCAAAGAAATTCAAAGAACAGGACAAATGCACTGTGGCCAAGCACCTCAATTCAAAATCACTCTGAAGCCAGAGGAAACAGCACTGATGTTTCTGTTGCAGTGTCAGGTCAGGGCTCTCATGACACTTCAATCTACTTGTGAGTCAGAGCATTCTGTTTGACAAAGTCCTTCCTTCTGTCTGTGTCTGCTGGAGCCAAGCTACCAAAGGAAAAATAAAAACACAGACTCATATTTTGGTAGCACTTACCTCATCCTGAGGAATGATGATCTGGGTCAGTCCCTGGAAATCCCTCAAAACCAGAAACAGGCCTTGTCTGATCCATGGAAAACAGAAAAGGAGAAACATTTTTTTCACAAATTTAGTAGTTTCTACTTTTTAAAGCATATGGCACCTGGCTACTTTCAGTACCCTGCAATTCATCTCAAAGCATTCCAAGTACTGAATGTACAGACACTTTTCCCACACCTGAACCTAACCTGAGCAATTTGTTTCACATTGTAACCAGCCTCAGACAATGTGCAAATAACCAGGAGAGGTAGGATTTTAACTTGAACTTTAATGCACACAGAGCAGAGATCCTGGACACATGAATTTTCCTGCTGGGAAACATCATTCAGCTAAAAACAATCATATGAGCAATAAAGCTAAAGTTCATGTGGAATAAAACAAAAAAAGAAATCCAATCATAAGTCAAGAAGGAGAATACTTGTCCCATAAAAAGTTCCACATGAACAATCCACACTGCCAGACCCAGAACCATAAATCTTGATCTCTTTAGCTGCAATAGAGACAGCTGCCATTGTACTTTATCCATCAAAAAACTGTCCAGTGAGACATGCTCTGGTGTCTTTAAAAACAATATCACAATGATCACATTGCAATAATCCTAACTCCTTTTCCTGGATCCCCATCCACAATTGCTCAAAGATGAGATGCTCAGGACCTCTTAAAATCAAAAAACCCATGCAGACCATCACTGGAGAGCAATGCTGGATGAAAACCAGCTTACAGTGGATCGGGCAAATAACCATATCCATTTTCACCATGGTTTGCACTTACCTTTGATATTGAACCCATCCATAAAGGGTAACCTTCTGTCCCACATGAGCAGAACGCAGCTCTCCACACGTGTTAGTCCGAGTAACAAAACTGTTGAAGTCTTAAATTAAAAAAAAAAAATCTCTCATGGCTTTTGCAGATCAGACAGAATAATTAATAGAGCTTCCTCTCCCAATAAAATTTATACATATACAGAGAAATTACTTCATATATAGATCTGCACTAAGATAGTATACCACAAACATGAAATGAAGCTAGTCTAAATGTATTTTAAATAGGGATTATTTATGTTTCTCAGTCAAACTTTCATAAAGATACTTGAACACAGTCTTTCCGCAAACTGGTGCCCTGCAAAGTTCAGGAGCAGGAGAAGGAAAAGTCACAGATCAATCCCGAGGGTTGCTGAAAATTTCACATTTAAATCTAGAATCATAGAATAGTTTGGGTTTGAAGGACCCTCAAGATCATCTCATTCCAAACCCCTGCCATGGGCAGAGACACCTTCCACTAGACCAGGTTGTTCAGAGCCCCATCCAGCCTGGCCTTGAACACTTCCAGGGATGGTGCAGCCGCAGCTTCCCTGGGCAACTATGCCAGGACTCACGGGGAAGAATTTCTTCCCAATATCCAATCTAAACCTGCCCTCCTTCAGTTTGCCGCCATTCCCCCTTGTCCTGTCACTGCAGTTCCTGGTGGAGACACAGCAGAACAGGGCTTAACAAACCAAGACCAAAACACACACGGAGCAGACATTCACCATGGAGATGTAAACTGAACACTTCCTGCCTGAAACAACTGGAAAAAGGCCTGAACCACAATTACAGAAAGCTTTGCACAGACCCCCGTGTGCCTGTAATCATGGCTGAAGTTATAGAACCAAGCACACCAGAATGTGCAAGAAGTTGAGCTTGTAGGGAGAAGCCTGAAGGATACCATTACCTGGACATATATAAATAATTCTACGAGCCAATCCCACTACCCTCATCACAGCCTTTAGAATTTCAAAGAGATTTAGAGAAGACACTTAATAAAGTGATACAGGGAAAAAGACTTGCCGCACATGTGATATCAATCGACTGTATGGACTACTCTGACCTGTATCCCGGGAGAAAAGGAACCCAAATCCCGAGGGGATGAGACCAGTGCTCCCTCCTCACCTGGAGCCGCGGGTGCGGCGGGTGCGGCGGCAGCGGCCGCCCGGTGCAGCGCCCGCGCCAGCAACCGGGGAAGCGCCATCCCGCAGCCGCCCCTCAGCCACAAACACGGGAGGAGCGCCCCAGACCTGCGTGAAGTGAAAAGCAAGAGCTCCGGAGGGGAAAAGAGGAAACCACCTCAGCCACCGCCACCTCCTTCCCTCCCTGCTGCCCGCCTCAAAGATGGCGGCGAGGGCGCGCCCTTCGCGCGGGGGCCGACGGGGAGGAAGTTCGAACGGCGCCGGCGGGCGATGGCGGCCATGGCGGAGGAGCCGACGGAGGATGGTGTGGTGCGGACTCTGCCCAGCCTCAGGCGGCTCTCCCGGGCTCTACCCTTCGGACGGACCCACGGCCGCCTCATCGTTCCGGCGTCGTGCTTGCAGGTACGACGGGGCCGGGGAGACGGGGGCGCCTCCTTGTCCCGTCAGCAGCGCTGTCCCGCCCTCCACACGCGGGAAAAACGGGCTTTAACCTTATTCTTTCTTCTTCTTTTTTTTTTTCTTTCTTTTTTTTTTTTTTTTTCGCCCTAGGAAAACGTCGTTTCGCAGAAAACAGCGTTTCTGCTGCGCAAAGCCTGGACGCTGTACAGCGTGACCCCCCTGTACCGGTTCCACCGCGCCCGCCTCAGGGACTACGCGCGGCTGCTCAGCGCCTTCATCGCCGCCGAGAAGCAGAAGGGGCTGGCGGTGGAGGTGGGCGTCGAGCTGGACATCAAGGTGGCCGTATCCAGCCTTGCCGACCTCAGGGGCAGTGAGCAGGACCAGGCTGCCGTCCTCGTGCAGGTAAGGGGGTTGCCCATCGGGTTTGGTCATCGAAACTGGCGTTTTATGGACTGTTTCTGCTGTGATAAAACGCTCTGTCTTGAAAGAAAACCCCAAAATTAAACCGTACGTGTATGGAATAACTACTGTAGCATCCACTGTGATATAATAAAACTGAATCCTCTCTATTTTTAACCTGGACAGAACATTTATAGTCTTAAGCTGTGCCAGGGGAGGTTTAGGTTAGACATTAGGAAGAATTTCTTCACAGAAAGGATGATTAGACATTGGAATTGGCTGCCCTGGGAGGTGGCAGAGTCACCACCCCTGGAGGTATTTAAGGAAAGACTGGATGTGACTCAGTCAAAACTCTGGTCTAATGACAAGGTGGTGTTTGGCCACAGGCTGGACTTGATGACCTCAGAGGTCCTTTCCAACCTAATTGATTCTATAATATCCTAAGAAATGCATACAGTTAATTGCAAGTTTGAGTTCAACTTTTTAACAGCATCAGAGTAAGACTATACAGAGCAATCTCTGTCTGATGTTTTAGTTCAGCAGTCAATTTACTGCCAGGACTTGGACGGGTTATTTAACTTCCTGGATAAAGCTGGCATAATCCCACTTCCTGGCCAGAGCTCAGGTCTAATTAATATTTCTGAAATGCTTTGCCTTAAGTGAAATGTGCTACTGCAATGTCAAGTTCATTGTGGCAATGGTTGTAGGATGTGCCATAGGAGTTAAGCAGCATAAACTCAGATCTCAGGACTGTTCCTAAGGAAGTTAAAAGTGCTTTTTCTGCTGTTTTCAACAGAATTGCATTCAACTTTTAGGGATGTAATGGATAGACTGAATAACTGTATGTGTGTGACAGAAAACAGTGTTGCATGCAAGGTCCTAAGAAAAAAAAAACCACTTCTACCAAACACTTAAAACTATAAATCAAAATCTATTTTTAGCTGAAGAAAAAATAAAGCCGTACTTTCTCTGCAGCATTCAAATGCTTCTTCTCCCCATCCCAGCTCTCTCTGAGGTCACGAGCTTCCTCCAGGAACTCTGAAGACAAACTGGTGTGGTCGGGCTGGTTCTGCTCTGTGTATGGAGATGACCTTTCCGAGAACATGCCGGAGGACTTCACCTGTTTGCCCCTGTTCCTGACACACGGGGCTGACAGCTACACGTCCATGGTTGGAAGGTGGTTCCAGAAGACTTTCGACTGCTGCTTCCGCCGCCTGGCCATCAGCCCTCTGAACCTCAGCTGGATGGTGGCCATGTGGGCTGGCTGCCAACTGGACAAAGCTGCCTCTGCCGTGGAACTTGTCTTCTCCGTGCCCTACCTGTCTCAGCCCCTGGATATTTCATATGCTATCCACCCAGAGGATGCCAAAGCTCTGTGGGACACGGTCCAAAAAATGCCAGGAGAGATCACCCAAGAGGAGGTGGATGTCTTCATGGACTGCCTTTACGCCCACTTCCACAGGCACTTCAAGATCCACTTGTCAGCTGCAAAGCTGGTGAAGGTTTCGACAGCGGTTGCCTCGGCACACTGTGATGGGATTGTAAAGGTGAGGCTCTAAGTAGCAGGTTGTCCTAATGCTGGCCAAATAAAATAGCTGCACCTGTAGGTCTCATGTTTATTTTGCATGATTTCCTACAAGGAGTTGTTAGACCCTCAGCTTTTATAGTCATACTTAGCTCTGGAGTTGGGGCAGCTGCCAGTACAGGATTTTACTACTGTGTTGCAGCAGAAGCTACTTGTTGGGCCAGAAATAGGTGTATTAGCTGTGGTATGAACAGGAAAGTTTCTTAGGCCATAAAAAATCTTCTTTTGGACTTAACAAGATCCCAAACTTAAAAAAAAGTTCACTAGCTTTCTAGTATTGTAGTCATTAAGACATAGGCAGAAGACTCCTTCACATGTAACTCTTTTCATAAAGGTGCTGGTCTTTCTGCAGAGGTATCTATAATATCCTTAAAACCATGGAACATTAATCCTTCCAGCAACACAATGTTTTCTTCTGAGCTAAAGAACAGTTTGTGTAAATGCAGTTGTTTAAATTTACCCTATAATGAGCCTTGGCACATGGTAGTATTACATTGCTTGTTTTTATCTGTAATAGCTTAAAACTGTCTGAAACAACTTTTTCTGTTGCGGGTAAGTACGCAAAGATATCTCAGGCTTTCTGAAGGATGCTCTTGTGGAATGGGTGTTGTGTAAATTCGGTTATGGCTTTTCATAATGGGATAGAGTTCAAGTCATATATATTCAGTATGGGAAAAGTATAGATACCTGAAAAGCAACAACAGAGCAGCTGAATGAACACACGCAACACTTGGTAGTTTCCTTCCAACCAGGTTTTCAGGGTGTGGAAATCTGGCAACTGCAATTGTTTTAACAGGCTTTTTTCTCTTTCTTGTAGATTCTACACAGCCAATACCTGTCAGGAGTGCTGATGCTACTGACTGAACTCGCAATCTCTCAGATACAGTGAGAGCCATTTCAGTAACTCTTCATATTAAAAGGCTTTCTGTTTGGACAATCTGTGCTGAGAAATTACTAGGAAACTCACTCCTGCAGCATCTTCTTTTCTCTCATTCTGGCTGTCCAAAGTTGGACTGTAACTCCAGCATTTGGCTGTGTAACCCCATGTCATGCACAGCAAAGTCAAGCAGACATTTGGCCCTGAAGAAGGGCTGCAATCCAAACTTGTGACAGCTTCCTGAGCAGCTTTGTTTTCTCAGAGTCACTAATTTCATTTATGTGCAGGTATCAGTTCAGAGACAAACAATGCAAATTCTTGATGCAACTTCCTGACAGGAATTTCTGTTGTTTCAAAGAGCAAGTTGGTTTTCACTGGACAGCCTAAGCTACACAGACCTTGGCCTTGGCTAAACTGTGACTACTCTTGGGCTAGTCTAAATGCAAAGTTCAGCACACCTGAGAAAGGGTGCATGCTCTACAATCCAGGTCAAAAAAATCCAGGTTTCTAACTCTCTTTTTAGCTTGTTAAGGGTACTTGGTGATAATGTTCATCTATGTTCCAGCTGGGCATGAGATCGGACACAAGGCACTTGTCAGCCTGTTGGTCCTCCCAAGCAAGTTGATAGATAGGAAAGTGAGGTCTGTGGATAAGCTTGATAGTTACTAGGCTTTGTCCTGATGTTTGTAATCTTGGATGTAATCCTGTAGGCCAGAGAGCTCTTGGGGTTGGAGCTGCATGGTATAATTTTATATTGGATCCATCCCTTCTGGAGTAGGTAAGAGTTCAGAGGGACAGGGCACAGTGTCTGGCTAGACATTTAAGGAGGAGAAAGTAGCACCTGCTAAGACTTTTTGTAATACAGTACTAAATAAAGAAAATATTTTCCATCTTTTGTCTTAAGGAAAGACCACCTGTGTCTAATTAAATATATCCTTGCATGGAGCTTATTTACAACTACAGCTTACCTGACCAAACCACCACTTGTTACTTATTAAATATTTCTGTGAGCAGCAAAATTCCAAGTCTAGTTTCTTGCTTCACACTTGTGCAGCATCTCTAGGAGCTGATTTGTGCTATGACCTTCTCCTAAATAGGGATGCAGTTTCTTTTCTTTTCCCAGTGTAAAACTGCCTAACATGACATAACTGCATGCCTAGTTCCTAACCTGTTTCCAGAATTAGACAGAGAAACACACACTTGGTTTCAGATTCTTTACTAGTTGAAGATGGATTATTTTTGCATGTTAAGGTTGAAGTCTGTGGTAACTCTTACCCTGGTAGAAGCAGCTAAGTCATCTTCTGAAGGTCTTGGCAGCTCAGCAGCCACTTAAACTATCACTTCTGGTGCTTTAGTTTCCTTTTTTGAAATAGACAAAGTTTGCTGTCTGGAGTCAGAAGAGCACTGCACAAAGGAGTACAAGGTCTGGAAATAACTAGCACCTGTATTTGATTTGAAAACAGGACTGTTACACCCAGGGCTAAGTTTTAAATCTAATGCTCAGCTCTTTCCAACAAATTTGCATAAATAATCTCTAAAAACCTAAATTCTTACAGCCTCTTTTAACCTCCTCCTTGTGTTGTCCTCATTGATAAATGCAGTTAAGTGAGCAGAGATAGGATTTAACCAGATAGCACAGATGCTTCCTTCCAGAAAAGCTGGTTCTGAATGGTGTGAAGGGTAACAATAAACAGCAGTTTTAAGCCTCTTTTACTTGGACTTATCTGGAAAAAACCCTCCAGCATCTTTGTCCACATAAACCACAGAAAAACACTCCCCACTGCTTTCACCCCAAGGAACAAAACAAGAACAGCATAGAAGGAATTTATTAAGATAGCACTATTTATACAAGTTACTCATGCTAGAAAAAGCATAAATGATACATGTAAACATTTGTTTACAGAATACTTGTTTTCCTTGTAAAGGTGCAAATGATCTTCCTATGTAAACACGAGAATGCTGACCTTTAGGGGAAAAGGGGCTTTTAAAAAAGTTTTAATGTCCCATTTATGACCATAGGGTACTTTTTACTATATTCAAGCTCATTAAAGTCTGAGTTACATGAATCAAACTAAGAAGTTAAAGAACTTAAGATGTCAGCACTGCCTTTTTCATCTCAAGAATTTACAGTCCTCTTTTTCAAAATCAGATTTAGTAAGATCCACAGTTAGATCAGGTACAAAAGGTCATTCTTCCATACTCAATAGAAATTACAGTACAAACAGAACTGTTGAGTCTTGAGTTCTTCCCTCCACTCCCCCCACCCCTGGGAGACTCCACAGTTATTCACAGTGCCAGCAAACAGCCCTTCCCCTCCAAACTCTTAAATGAGCCTCACACCTTTCCCTGCTCTAACCATACACAGGCAAAGTGCACAAAAATCATTCAAAGAGAGGGCACCATCTCATCATGGTAGGAATTCTACAGACAGACAAGAGGGCAGCTGAGGTGAGGCTGGTCTAAGCTTTTCTTCAGCAGGAAGGAGCTGGCTGTGGGTCTGCCCTTCCAGCAAGAATACAAGAAGTGGATGACGGAATTAACAGATGGTATCTGTGCCCTGCTTCAGACAAGAACTGATATTGAGCAGGCAACAGGAGGAAAATGGCTTTTAGAAGTGAGCTACAAGTAGTTGGTTTTAGGTTCTGTCAGTGGTTACAGGAGAAAGTACCAGCATCAGTGTAGCCAAACTATGTATTCCACACCCATCTACACTGTTCCTGATGAACTGTTAATGGTGGGTCGTTTGTAACAGCTGTGAGCTGGGGTACAGTGTTCTCTTTGTCTTCACAAAGTGACAACTACACCCAGCCAAAGAAGGGGGTCATCTCTGCCAGTGGGCCATCAAGGACTCCCCAAAATATCCTATGACTCATAGGATTACATCATTCCATTGTGAAACTCCCCGCCCTGGGGGAGGGACTGAACATTCCTGCCTGGACTTGGAGGGTATAGAATCTGGGGGTTTGGGGACTTGGACACAACCACCACCACTGGACATCCAGAGAAGGACCAGGCCTTTCCACAGGACCACTGCTTTCGACAAGACCACATCCATTACTCCAACGGGACTGCAACCACCACCCTGACCAACAGGGTGTCAGGTTGTACTCTGTAGGTTTTAAGCCAGACTTCCTGTATTCATTGCATTTATTGTAATCTTTCTATTAAATTGTAACTCCGACTTGAAATCTCTTGCAAGGTATTTGCATGGGGGTTAATTTCTCCAGCTGGTTTACCTTCAAACCAGCACATATTTTGGCACCCAGTGTGAGGCCTCCTAAGAGAAGTCAGAGTTGCAATTTTGCATTGTATTACAGAAACTGCCTATTCACCGTGATGCTCCATGTGTTTACATGGATGTTGTACCTGTTTACATGGATTTTGTACCTCACTATATTTTTCCTCACATGGGGAATTATTTGCCAGTCATAATGCTCCTTTTTGAGACCAGGGAATGGGTAGGAAAATCGCTCTGTTGGTTTATTATGTCTATTGCATTATGACTTCAGAGGCAATGGACATCATTCAGAATATATATTCAGTTTTGTTCACCTGTCCTGGTCTGGGCTGCTACCTCTGGGGCCTCATTAATAATCACACCCAGCCCATGGGGGGAAGAACAGAGAATGTTTTTTTCCAGTCTTTCAGGCCCGAGACAGCATATTTTGAAAAAACTGAATTCCTTCTGGATGTTAAAAGATGGCATAATCTTGTTGTTAGTTTTGCTTTGTGTTCTCTGTATGCCCTGCACTGTCTACACCATGCTTGGAGTCAGGACAGTGCTTGGTGTGGTACAGCATCCTCAAGAGGAAGAGAAAAGAAGCAAATCAGCAGGCACCACATCCACACAAACTGCCACTGAGCCAGGACAGCCTAAGTCAGTAGCAGTCGCCCTCGTTCAGAAAAGGAAATTGAAGAGCACATCAGTCCACATGGTGACTGACAAGGAGGCGGCTGGACCTTTGCACCCAGCAGAAGAGACGGAGCCAGAGATCATCACTCGCTCTCTGTCACTGGGTGAGCTGCGGAGGGAGTTCAGCTGCCAGGTGAACGAGTCCATCCTGACCTGGCTGCTCCGCATCTGGGACGCTGCAGCCAATGACACCATTCTGGACGGAATTGAGGCCAGGCAACTGGGATCCCTGTCCTGGGATGTGGTCATTGACCAGGGGATCGGGAGAACCCAAGAAACTCTCAGCCTCTGGCGGCAACTGCTGGCGAGTGTAAGGGACAGATACCTTTGTAAAGAAGACCTCCATGTGCACTAAGGAAAATGGAGCAAAATGGAACAAGGGGTCTGATGCCTGAGGGAATTGGCTGTGCTGGAGATCATTTTCTCAGAAGACGAGAGATTCCCCAAGAGCCCAGATGGTGTCCAGTGCACGTTGCAAATGTGGTTGAGATTCGCAGGGCCTGGACCAGAGATGTACTCCCGTTACCTAGCGATGCTGCAATGGAGGGAAGGAGAGGACAAGGTGGGCACGTTGGTCAACAAGCTAAGAATTTACGAGGACACTGTCACCACCCCATTACATACTCATGCCTCATCTATGGAAACAAAGCTGGCTGAGCATGTCCAGAGCTTGGAAGAGAAGACTGGAGAGGGCTACCAGAAACTGAGAAAGGAGCTTGAGGAAGGAATTTACCACATCTCGCCAGCACCAACAAGAGTCTCCGCCATAGGAGCAGGCATCCCCCAGCCAACAAGAGAGGATACACTCCATGAGGTAACCTGTGGTTTTTCCTTCAGGAACATGGAGAAGACATGAGGAAGTCATGGGATGGAAAACCCACCTCCTCCCTAGCAGCCTGAGTACGTGAATTAAAAAGAGGAACATCTACCACAAGAAGTTCAGCCAGGGTCAGTGCTGCTCCAGTCTCTCATGGACAAGACTCCAGGCAGTACAGGAATGATATGACTGATCCTCTTGAAGGGACCTCAAGGTCATAATTACAGGAAGAGAGCAATGTGTACCATGACCAGGATTAGAGGGTACACATGCTCCTGCCTCTAGCCAGGTAGAGGAAAGGGACAATTGGATCTATTGGACTGTGTGGATCTGATGGCCTGACACATTTGACCCACAAAGATATACGGCTTTGGTCAGCACTGGCTCCCAATGTACCCTGATGCCATCAAGGTATGTGGGAGCAGAACCCATTTCTATTTCTGGGGTGACAGGCGGATCCCAGCAGCTGACCGCACGGGAAGCTGAAGTGAATTTAGCTGGGAACGAGTGGCAGAAACACCCCATTGTGACTGGTCCAGAGGCCCCATGCATCCTCGGCATAGACTATCTCAGAAATGGGTATTTCCAAGACCCAAAAGGACATTGCTGGGCTTTTGGGATAGCTGCTCTAGAGACAGAAGACATCAGACAACTGAGTACCTTGCCTGGTCTCTCAGATGACCCTTCTGCTGTAGGACTGTTGAGGGTTGAAGAACAACAGGTACTGATCGTCACACCAACAGTGCATGGTCAGCAATACCGCACCGACAGAGACTCTGTGATTCCCATCCGTAAGATGATTTGTGAACTGGAGAGCCAAGGCGTGGTCAGCAAGGCTCGTTCACCTTTCAACAGCCCTATATGGCCAGTACGTAAGTCTAGTGGAGAATGGAGACTAATGGTGGATTACCACGGCCTGAATGAAGTCACGCCACCACTCAGTGCTGCCGTGCCAGACATGCTGGAGCTTCAGTACGAGCTGGAGTCCAAGGCAGCAAAGTGGTATACAACCGTCAATATTGCCAATGCATTTTTCTCCATTCCTTTGGCAGCAGAGTGCAGGCCCCAGTTTGCCTTCACCTGGAGGGGCGTGCAGTACACCTGGAATCGATTGCCCCAGGGGTGGAAACACAGTCCCACCATCTGCCATGGGCTGATCCAGACTGCACTGGAAAAGGGTGAGGCTTTGGAACATCGACAGTACATAGATGACATCACTGTATGGGGGAACAAAGCAGGGGAAGTCTTCAAGAAAGGAGAGAAGATTATCCAGATTCTCCTGAAAGCTGCTTTTGCCATGAAGCAAGGTAAGGTTAAGGGACCTGCTCAAGAATGGTGTGAAGGAGTGAAGTGGCAAGACGGACGGCACCAGAACCCAATGGAAGTGATTAACAATATAGCAGCTATGTCTCCACTGACTAAGAAACACAGGCTTTCCTAGGAGCCGTAGGCTTTTGGAAGATGCGTATCCCAGAGTACAGCATGATTGTAAGCCCTTTCTATCTCATGACACAAAAGAAAAATGATTTCTGGTGGGGCCCTGAGCAACAAGCTTTTGAACAAATTGAGCAGGAGATTGCCCATGCAGGAGTCCTTGGGCCAGTCAGGACAGGGTAGGATGTAAAAATGTGCTCTACACTGCAGCCGAGGAGAATGGTCCTTCCTGGAGAGACCTGAGGACAATTGCTGGCATCCTGGAGTCAGGGATACAAAGTATCTGAGGCCAGCTATCCCCCAACTGAGAAGGAGATTCTCACAGCTTATGAAGGGGTTTGAGCCGCCTCAGAAGTGACTGGTACTGAAGCAGAGCTGCTTCTGGCAACCTGACTGCCAGTGCAGGGCTGCATGTTCAAGGAAAAGGTTCCTTCCACGCATCATGCCACTGAGGCCACGTGGAGCAAGTGGATTGCACTGATCACACAGCAAGCCCGGATAGGAAATCGTAATGGCCCTAGGATTCTGGAAATCATAACAAACTGCTCAGAAGGTGAGAGTTTTGGACCATCTTCTGAAGAAGAGGAGCAGGTGACATGTGCTGAGGAGGCCCCACCATATAACCAGCTACCAGAGAATGAAAGGCAATATGCCCTCTTCACTGATGGTTCCTGCTGAATTGTAGGAAAAAACCAGAAATTGAAAGCTGCTGTGGAGCCCCACACAACAAGTTGCACAAGCTACCGAGGGACAAGGTGGATCGAGTCAGGTTGCAGAGCTTAAAGCTGTCCAGCTGGCTTTGGATATCGCCGAACGAGAGAAGCGGCCGAGGCTCTATCTCTACCCTGACTCGTGGATGGTAGCTAACGCTCTGTGGGGATGGCTGGATCGCTGGAGAAAGGCCAACTGGCAGCGCAGAGGGAAACCCATCTGGGCTGCTGAGATTTGGCAGGACATCGCTGCCCAGGTAGAGAGGCTGACTGTGAAGGTTTGACACATGGATGCATACGTACCCAAGAGTCGGGCTAATGAAGAGCATCGCAACAACGAGCAGGTGGACCAAGCTGCAAAGGTGAAAGTATCTCAGGTGGATCTGGACTGGCAGCACAGGGAGAATTATTTCTAGCTTGCTGGGCCTATGATGCCTCTGGTCATCAGGGACGAGATGCAATGTACCGATGGCTCGTGACCAAGGGGTGGACTTAACCATGGACAGTATCTCACAGGTCATCCACAGCTGCGAGACGTGAGTGGCAATCAAACAGGCCAAGCGGGTGAAGCCTCTGTGGTACGGTGGACGATGGTCGAAGTATAGGTATGGTGAAGCCTGGCAAATTGACATCACCCTTCCCCAAACCTGCCAAGGCAAGTGCTATGTGCTGACCATGGTAGAAGCAACCACCAGATGGCTCAAGATCTACCCTGTGCCTCACGCTACTGCCCGGAACACCATCTTGGGCCTGGAAAAGCAAGTCCTGTGGAGACATGGCAACCCCAAAAGAATTGAGTCAGACAATGGGACTCATTTCAAGAACAGCCTCATAGACACCTGGGCTAGGGAACATGGTATCGAGTGGGTGTACCACATTCTCTATTATGCACCAGCCACTGGGAAAGTTGAATGGTGCAATGGCCTGCTTAAAACTACTTTGAAGGCACTGGGTGGGGAGACCTTCGAAAACTGGGAGCTGCATTTGGTGAAGGCCACTGTCTGGTCAACACCCGAGGCTCCATTAATCAAGCTGGTCATGCCCAGTCAGAACCCCTGCATACTTTAGATGGAGATAAAGTCCCTGTGGTACATATGAGAGGTATGTTAGGAAAGACTTGGATTAGTCCTACTTCAGGCAAAAGCAAACGCATATGTGGGATTGTTTTTGCTCAAGGACCTGGTTACAATTGATGGCTAATGCAGAAAGATGGGAAAACCCCTTGTGTACTTCAAGGGGACATAATTCTGGGTGGGAACTGTCTGTAATGTTTCATTGTATATATATGTATGAATATAAAGAAGAATATTAATTTGGGCATGATGTAGATGCTGTAGAATAAGGGGTGGATAATGTCGTGGTTACAGGAGAAAGTACCAGCATCAGTGTAGCCAAACTATGTATTCCACACCCATCTACACTGTTCCTGATGAACTGTTAATGGTGGGTCGTTTGTAACAGCTGTGAGCTGGGGTACAGTGTTCTCTTTGTCTTCACAAAGTGACAACTACACCCAGCCAAAGAAGGGGGTCATCTCTGCCAGTGGGCCATCAAGGACTCCCCAAAATATCCTATGACTCATAGGATTACATCATTCCATTGTGAAACTCCCCGCCCTGGGGGAGGGACTGAACATTCCTGCCTGGACTTGGAGGGTATAGAATCTGGGGGTTTGGGGACTTGGACACAACCACCACCACTGGACATCCAGAGAAGGACCAGGCCTTTCCACAGGACCACTGCTTTCGACAAGACCACATCCATTACTCCAACGGGACTGCAACCACCACCCTGACCAACAGGGTGTCAGGTTGTACTCTGTAGGTTTTAAGCCAGACTTCCTGTATTCATTGCATTTATTGTAATCTTTCTATTAAATTGTAACTCCGACTTGAAATCTCTTGCAAGGTATTTGCATGGGGGTTAATTTCTCCAGCTGGTTTACCTTCAAACCAGCACAGGTTCACATATAGGGGAGAGGAGAGACAAAAGCTGAACTTCTGTACAGTAAAAAGGCATCGTTTGAAATCCTTTTCCTCTCACCCTTTTTGGGCACTTCACTGATTCAGTCAGAGATGAGAGGTCCAGTTCTGAAAAGATACTCAGGGCACCCATCCCAGAGCTCTCCTCTAAGAGACCTCAAATCATACCACAAGGGTTGGAACCACAGTAGCTGGCAGGACACAGCCGTGCCCAAACCACCAGCTGGTTGAAATGCAAATCACACATATATATATATATATATACATATAAAATACATATATATATGCACGCATAGAGATGTATATAAAAAGCTGGAATCATCGCTGTGAGCGATACAAAGGAAATACACGATACAAATCAAATGAAAAAATAAATATACTCTGAGCACGGAAAAGCTTCTGTGCAAAGGTGGCATCTTGCAGGTCAAGTACTTTTTTTTGAAGCTCTCTGTAAATAAGGCCAAAGCAATGTTTTCCGTATCACTTTTTCGCCCACCAAACAGCTGCCACATCCACTGCTCCCGCAGCAGGAGGGAAAGCAGGAATCCCTCCTCCTGGCCAGACTCCCAGTACAGAGCGTAGGCTCTACATCAGCATCCTTTACGCTACAATAACTATTACAGTTTGGTTTATTCAAAAAACGTAGAACTATTTAGAAAAAATACCGACATAAGCAACACTTCTACTTTTGTCCAGTGGTTCCCTGGAGTCTGACAACGTGGTCTCCCGCTGGGCACACTCTCACAGAAGTCCATTTTTATAATTCCATAGAAAGAGTTCACCGGCAAAGAGTTACATTGGATCTAGACCATGCATACTAGAGCTGCAAAGAGGTCCAGTGTCAACAAGTCTCTTCCGTTTTTCTAGGAATGAGAAGCCAGGGGACTCCCTACCTCTGGAAGCTTACCATATATGGGATTCACAGTGCGTCATTTTGATAACCCCCACGCCTCCACCCAGCCGCCGGTAGTTCATTCCGCCATACAACCTGCGGAGACAACATTCCAGGGTGACACACTGGATCACATCATCCATGGGGACACCAACCCTTGGGAGCACACTTGGGAGCTGCTATGGGAAAGGCTGAACCAGCCCATGTAAGCACAACTAGACCATCGTTATTGTCTGCTTAAAGTGGGCTGTGAAGAAGAAGTTGTGTAGCACCCATCTCACACACTTCAAAAGTAAACAGCTGTATTTGCTCATGCCTTTCCCTCTCAAAACAGAAACTGCTGCTTGTTTTGACACCAGATTTCTGTTACTCAAATAAATACTTCCTTCTCCGTCTCTAGTAATGTGCAAGATAGAAAAAAACTTTGTAGGCTGTAGCTGACCTTAGGCTACGTTTTGGGTAACACAGGACTAGGCTTAGTCCTCACAATTCAATTAATTTAATTTATATTTCTAAACCCCTACATTCAGCTGATCCAACCAAGATATAACACATGCCAAGCACCATCTGTTGACTGCAATGGTGTCTGCATTTCATAGCGATATCGGATCCCTACAAACTCCAGCTGCGTATTTCCCTCTGTGCCACTGGAGTCTGCTGGCAGAAACAGGAGAAGCAAGTTCTCCAAACAGCTTCTACCAGTGCAATTTGTTAAAGCCAAATTGCGTCGGAATCGTTTCTCAGTCAAGCTGCACAAATAAAAAATATCTTCATGGGGCAAGAAACAAAAGAAAGGGAAGACCACAAAAGCTGGTCAGCTATATTGAATTCAGTGGAGAAAAAAAACACAAGCTAACAATACCTTGAATAATCTCCCAAACTGTATGAACACCTGCCAGGCAGTAACTCCTAACTCTGGACATCCATTATTGTCACAGGGAGTAGCTGAAACCATTGCACTAAGGAATCTGATGTATGTACTACTCTCTACTCAACTGGTTTCCTCAGCAGTTCAAAAAATCCTGTGGATCCATGGCTCACCAAACAAGGGAAAATTCCTCCACTGCTGCTCGTGACAGCTTTTCTTATCAGTGAAGGGTTAAACTACTACTATCACTAGTAAGAATAAGGACATTAATTTCTTTCTATTCCCCACCCTTGCCAGATTACCACAGCAGCAAGAATAGCCACAGGAGCTTGATACTTTATGCTAATCACATTTGGGAATAAATACACAAGCAATTGTTTTTAAGTACAGTTATGACCAGAAAGGCTATTTTTCCTCTTTCTTTTCTACTCAGTATGTATTTTGACCAGCAATTTCATATTATTTGTCTCAGCTTGGACATTCTTCCAGTGGCTGAATCTTGCTGATTTTAAAGGGAATAACATCATATGCTTGAAGTGTTTCAGCTCCTCCAAAAGTATTCAGAAATCATTGCCTCAGCTTGAAAGCAAGAAGTGAACAGGCCAAATTCTACATGGTGGCTGTGAGTTCCTTCTGCTAAGGACAAGCTCAGTTTTATTGGGAAGCAGGAAAGACTCAGCCCAAAATGAACAGAAGTGGCATACTGGGATATTTTTCAAAATGTGATTCTTTCTTACACTTTCATGCAAGGCAACAAGCTACAAAGTGAGTGTTGTGATGGTTCTACCCCACCCGAGTTCTCTGTTACGGTGTGTACCACATTCCTAATTTGCCTGGGACAGCTCCAGCTGGATTTCACTATTTGACTGTCTCCCAAATTCAAGTTACCTCCATGTGTTAGCATCTGGATCAAACACCTCAATGGTCTTCAGGTATGTTGTGCCATCAAAGCCCCCCACTGCCATCAGCTGTCCATTCACTACGGCCAGGCCAACCTGCAAAACAGCCATCAGACAGTAGCTACCTAGGTGGGATGTCCTGAAAAAAAGGCTTATAATGAAAATATTAATAAGAGAATTTAATAACCATGTTTGGTGAAAGGCAGTCTGCAGGAGAGGGTTGGGGTTTTTTTCTTTAGGGTGTGGCACAAATAAAATACCCTAAAAAATGAGACATGGAAAGTTAAAATATGTATCTCAGAACAGAGAATCTCTCAAAGAAAAAGCAGAGGGTTCCCCTTATTGCCAGCTACAAGAAGTAGAACCATTTGAATTACGATAAATACATGAGAATCTAAACCTTTTTCATACAAAAAGTTATGTTCTGGACTGAAATTCTTCCCCAAGTGTGACATGTATGCACCAGAATATCTACCAGCCCACAATACTCGGCTCAAGTAGCAGAACCACAGGTAAGCCGCCGGTCCGAAACCTCTCAGGCTGGGGCTTGGACAATCTGTAAGCATCTTGGCCTCCAGACTTTCTATTTAGCCTTTCTGAGAAGCACAAAAACACTGGAACATCAAAAAGATGATCATTTCCAGTGGAAAACATGGAGTATAACAGAGAAAAGAGAAGGTACACAATGTAAAATGGTCCTTGTTTTGGCTTTGAGGAAGTCAGAAGACTTGGAAGAGTTGCATATACAGCTGCATGTGTTTAGCAGTTTCTACAGAAAGCAAATATAGAAACAGCTGATAAAAAGTCAATGTCTAATCAGAAACTAAAGTGGACAGTGTTGGACAGCATACTCTGTGCTTGGAGAACAGAAATAAATACGTGCTCTCTGCCTCCAAAACCAGTAGTTGCTCAAACTGTGATTCATACTTGCCTCACCAGACACTGAAACACTAACACACAGCATGAGTCCTCTACTACATGATCCAATATCCAGTGATAAACATTCATATAATTTGCATCTGCCCAAACATGATGACACCTGAAAACACTGTAGTAATCTGCTGTTCACAAGAAACCACCATGATTAGCAGCTGATGGGAACATGCTGTCACTCACAGGATTCACTGAGGAGAGGCAACAGCCTAAGTGAAAGCCCAGGAACCCCGTTCCCACACACACCTCAAGGCAATGAGAGTCTGCTGGAAATATGTATCTAAACACACGCTTACCCAGTTTCTCAGCTTTTTCCTCTGAGCAAGTGGGTGTTTTCACCTCCTAATTCATCCAGAGAGATCCAGGTACTAATTTTGATAGCATTCTTTAATGGTATCTCACATCAAATACGGCCATGTCACCTAAAAGCTCCTCTGCTTCAGGCTTAGTTGACTGCATACAAGAGGCCAAAAATATTTTAAAATAACTCATTTCCCCATCCTAAACAGCTGTCTACAGCATGGCTTGACTATCTCTTCATCCTCTAGTCTTGCTAGAGAGTTTTTGCAAACTTTTTCCCTCACAGAAAAGAGGTGAAGATGCAGAGAAAGCAGGAGAGCCTCATAAGAAGACTGACACTTCACCCTGTGCTCTCCCCACAAGACTGACAATGACACCCTGCCCTGTGCTTTCCCCACAAGCAGACTGACACTCCACCCTGTGCTCTCCCCACATGGTGACGTGTGGCACGGACAAGCCCACCAAGCCCCACTCACTCCGCTCCGCCGGGATGTCATGGCCACCACGGGAGACCACTGGTTGGTGCGTGGGTTGTACCTCTCAGCACTGCTGAGCTCTGTGGTGTCATCCCTGCCTCCCACAGCGTAGATCATGTCCTGGTACACGGCACAGCCCAGGTGCTTCCTCCTCGTGCCCATGGGGGCAATCGTGTGCCAGCGGTTCTCCTGGGGGTTGTAGCGTTCCACTGTAGAGGAAAGGAAGGTCTTTGGTCAACAGGGTTGGCAGGCAGTGGGTACAGCACTTTTGGACCCAATTTCCACACACCAAAAATGCCATGAACCTGTTTGTTCTCTCTTTTCTTCCAAAGAACTCTTACTAGTCTCTCTCCTGTCTTCAGCCCTACACCATCAATCACATTCAGATCTACACTCAAGAGGGAACTGGCAATGCTACAAATTGACCTGCAGCAGTTTTACCTTTGGCACCTTCCTTCCTACAGCAGAAAATGGCTACTGCAGGAATTTAAAAAAAAAAGTGCTTGCAACTGCAATGCAATTTTAAGGCAATCAAAGCCTTGTATTCAGGACATACTGCCAAATGCAGCACTGAGAAAGTAAAAATATGACACACAACCAGGTAATAGGGGCTCACAAGCCTGAAGAGTGAATTATTGTATGGCAAAATAATATTTAAAGAAGAAAAAAACTCCACAAACTGATCACTAAGATATTCAACAGCCATCTGGGGACTTGAAGGGCTCCCAGGACCAGGACAAGCATTGGCTGGGATTAAGGGACAGCAAAAGGCATACCAGTATTGAGAGGAGATGTTCCATCAGAGCCTCCCACAGCATAGAGGAAGCCTCCCAGCACAGCCACTGCCACTCCCAGGCGCCTGGTGCTCATGGAAGCCACTCGAGTCCATTTGTTTTCTTTCGGATCATACCTGGCAAAAGAATAAACACTGGAGCTTGTTAAAGTGCTGACCTCTTCACAAAGGGGCAGGAAGACTTATTTATTCTCTCCAAACAAAAATCCCTGTAAGATTTGTACAGTTCCTATCTTCTCTCCAGCTTGTCTGCATCAGCTGCACCCTTTAAGAGACCCTCTTTCTCACTGTACCTCACTTTTTTTTCTTTTTGTAATTAAAAAGTACCTTTCCACGATGTTGAGACAAGAGACACCATCCTGGCCACCCACAGCATAGAGGTAACCTCCAAGAACTGCTACCCCAACACTGGTCCTGCAGGTGCTGGTTGGAGCCACATCACTGCTCCACTGATTGGTCTTTGGATCATACCTAGAAAACACACCAAACAGCACAAATTACCTGCCTACGTCTGCTTCAGATTCTCTCATGTTTGGGAGCTACTAAGGCTGTGAAACTTGCCTATCCCTGTGCTTCAACTGCAACACAGCTCTTTGTAAGTTGGATAAAAGCCCTGAAGTGATACAATGCATCCAGTACATGTTATTCCAGGCATGTTCAAATTGCAGGTTGGGATGAATCAAACTGAATATCAAAGGTTCAAGTTCCTGAGAGAGACTGGCTGGCATGTAGTAACTTGCAGCAAGAGCAGCAGCCAGAGTTGACTCTGCTCTGTTCTCTGCAGTTCACACAAGAACTCAGCCAGCACTGGGACCCACACTTCCTAATAAAATATGAAGGAACCAGATGGACTTGGGAATCCAGAGACAAAGAAACACGTGCATAGCAAGGAAGTGCAGGACGTGGGAGATATAAGGCTAGGGTCATGATTTGTGAAGTTGGGAGCATTCAAGGAGATAGGTGGGAAGAAGGGGAAGCTCGAGGTGGGAGGAGGTATTTGTACAGTTCATTGGATTTGTTACAGGGCCAGGATTTAGAGTAGTAGGAGAGCTTGAGTCACGTGGCTTTCAGGCATGGGAATTGCCCTATGCAGCTCCCAGAAACAGGAAGCTTGGTAAAACTTGTTTGACTTCAATCTTTCACAGGCCTAAAATTGACCTATTTTCCTCCTTCTAAGTGCCAAGGTTCCTTAATTCTCCAGCTGCCACTTCACAATAAAATTCTAGGATCTTTCCCTTAACATCTTAAGAAATGCTCACTGCAACCTCACCTTCCTCAACAACGCTAAAAACAAACCCGCAATTGCGAAGGTTAACCAGGATTACCACTCCTCCCAGCAATTACACCCAGACCCATCTCCTAGAGATTCCTTCCTTATACCAGAGGCTTTGGCTTGTCCCATTAAGCTGGGGATAACGTGACACAATGTGTTTTGCACCAGGGGTGTGCAAGGCAGGAGGAAATGAGAACATACGTGGCAAAATGAACTCATTCCTAAGAGGCTGCACCCCGGTTTAAACATTCAGAGATAAAATTCTGCACTGGGGCATTATGGAGACCTACCTTTCTACACTGTTAAGATACGAGGAGCCATCATGGCCTCCCACAGCATAGAGGAGGTCATCCAGGACGCTGACCCCGACACCACAGCGCCTCTTGCTCATGGAAGCCACCATCCTCCACTCGTTGGTTTGGGGGTCGTAGCGCTCCACACTGGAAATCGCGTCCCCGCTGCACCAGCCCCCCACTACAGCGAAACACAAAAAACAGGGTCACAAAACCGCTCACCAAGCTCACAAACTGCGTGTGCTCCTGGGACAAATCACCCCTTCAGACTCTGGCAGCCTTAACCCATCTCTAAATCACTCGTTCTGAGGTTTGTAATTACAAAACAGAATGAGATTTTCAAGACCATTAACTGAAGTTTGGAAATACCGTGGCATTCACAGCACCAAAGAAATCACGCCAGTAAGGAAGTGTAAGTTAACTCAAACTTTCAAATATTAATGCACAGGTCACATCAGAAATAGGTTGTGAAGATTGGCTTTATGGGAACACCACCACCAGAAAATCCTGCTTGGAGTCTCCTGGCCTAAGCCGGCAGGAAAAATACATAGAATCAGAATATCCTGAGTTGGAAGGATCAAAGTCCAACACAGCACAGCCCTGCACAGCACAGCTCCAAGAATCCCACCATGTGCCTGGGAGCTTTGTCCAAATGCTTCTTGAGCTCTGTCAGGCTTGGTGCTGTGACCGCTGCCCTGGGGAGTGAGTTCCAGTGCCAGACTCCGCTCTGGTTGAAGAACCTTTACCTAGTATCTAACTTAAGCCTCCCCTGACACAGCTTCAGGCCATTCCCTCGGGTTCTATTCCTGGTTACCAGAGAGCCGAGATCAGTGTCAGCCCCTCCTCTTCCCCTCACGAGGAAGTTGAAAACTGTGATGAGCTCTCCTCTCAGTCTCCTCTTCAGGCAGAACAGACCAAGTGACCTCAGCCACTCCTCATACAGCCCCTCTAGACCCTCCACCATCTCCTGCTGACACCACACACACCTGCAGAGACACACACCTGCAAAGAGCACCTCTCCACAGCGGATGGGTTTGCGCGGCCTCGTTCGTGGTCCCTGCATCAGCGGCCGCTCTTGGGGCAGCAGCAGGTAGTTTTTGGCTTCATCCACCAGATCCCTGTGGAAGACAAGATAATACTAACCCTCAGAGCTCGGTCTGCAGAGAAGGGGCGAATCAGAACTGATGAGAGGAGCAGCCAGCACTAGTCATGCACCTCAGGTATTCACAAGTCACATGAGAACAGCATGAACAGCTCTGGTTAAACGCACACTGCCACCTAAATACTCATCAGCTGTTTACAAGCCACTGACACAGTGACAGCAGCAAATCAGTACCAGTACTTCACCAGAGTTAATAATAGATATAGCTTGCTATAAAAAGACTGATAAAAAAAACTGTGACAAGAGATTTGTAAGGCTTACTGCGCAGAAAAGAAAAATCCAGTATGCCTTAAGCTAAAACTGAACAGTTGGTAGTTTTGCCTCGCAACAGAACAGGAGTTGGAAAGCACACAAATACATAGTACACACATGACCAATAGATGGAGATAGTACCCTTGTGATGAAAATTTTCTCCATCAGTTCTGGCCAGCTCACACTGTCCATCCATTCATGACTTGCCACCTGGACTAATTCTAATATTCCAAACCCTTGAATAAAACAAAAAGAACAAAAAAGTCCTACTTCCCTCCACGAGTGTGGAATTCCCCCAGTATGAATGCTTATTCAGGAAGAGAACAATTTAGCCTATGCCCTGAACTTCTTTACAATATGCACAAGATAAATCATGTGCTTTGTGGATGATACAGAACTCTGTAGAACCAGAAAGGTGAGACTCATACCATAAGAGGAGGAAATGACAACTTCCCTGCGTTATCCTTGTGGGAAAGAGCAGACTCTAATCCCAGAGTCCAATTCAGTTATCAAAGTGCGGACATTCTACATAGAAAAACTACTTTAGATCCCACTGAGATCATCATGAAAGCCATGCAAGAGCTAAGCTGCAATAAAAGGTCATGACTAGAGGGGGGAAAAAAAGGGAAAATGAAAATCAATACACTGAAAGGTCCTTTACCAACAGTCAAACTGCACAAAGTTTGCTATTTCACTGAAAACTTGAAAGAACAAAACCACTTCTAGGGCACACCAGTGACTATTATGCAAATAGAAAACATCTTTTCTTGCTTCTCCTATCCTCCCAGTTGCCAAAGATGAAATTGTGAGGCATCACCCATTTACCAGCGACATATGAGCACAGTTTCAGAGGACAACATAATCCAATTCTGTAAATGGCTGTAAATGGCTGAGGAGATTTACCTGCATTCCTCATCACTCTTAATGAGTGGATCAGAACCCACTGTACCCACAAGAAACTTGGGACTCAGCAGGGGCAGACGGACGTGCTGCAGGACCTAAAACACAAACCAGAACACCTATGGTAAACCACAGATACCCACAGAGATGCAAGAAGCCAAATGGAAAACAACAGAATTTTAGTTAAATCCAGCTTGTCTCACAGCACATTTGCCTTTTCAATATTCCAGTTTAGATATCCAGCAGAAGATCAGTCTTTGAAAAGGGACAATCCACTGCATCTATTAACAGCTGAAAACAAGGTCACAAGTGGGAACCTTTAGAAAAGGACAGATGTCAACACATCCGCCTGAACACTAATTAAGTTAGTGGTTTTATCAACCATTTAGCTCTCTTAAACCTGAGTGGTATTGCAGAGTAAATGAACAATAAGAAACAACATGTCTTTCACAAGGGTTTAGAATTTGAAAGCCTAAGCATGTATAGAATAATGCAAACTGTTATAAAAGCTTAAAAGCTGCCTTGAGAAGAGCAGGTTTTTCCAGTTTGGTTTGTTTACTTAAAACCATTTTCAAGAGCTTTCCAGTAAATAAAGTTGCATTTAATGTCTCTTTCCAAAGCAGAAACACCGAGGCAAGCAGATGCTCACCTCTTTTGATCAGCCAGCCCGAGACTTCAGAGGCTTTGGGGCTGACAGCTTTGTCAGAACGGGTTCTGCTCTGTGAAATGCCTTAGATGGAGCATCACATTCCAACAAAACCATTCTGACAAGCTCCACTGTAAGATCATGAGGGCTGAGGCACAAATCAAGCAGCAGAGCTTTAAAGAAGCACTGCAAAGCAAGACAAGCTTTTTCTTCTCCACTGCGGTTTTGATACGACTCAAAGCAGTGCAGGCAGGTTTGTCCGGACAGACTGTTGGAGTGAGCTCATTTGGCAAGTCCTACCTGGGAACAATCCAACAAAGCCCCTAATGAAGGCTCTGGCCAGTGCAGCTTTCAGCCTAGATGAAGGGACAGTGCAAGCCACCCAGCACAGGTGGGAGTCCGAATTTCGGTGGCTTTACACCATTCAGAAGTGCTGTGGCACTGCCCTACCATCCCTCATTCATCTCCCCCTGGATAAAGCAGCCTGGAATGTCACTGTGCCCAAGATTACCTGTGGCAGTTGGGGTCTTCTCTCCTGAATGCTGTATTTCACCCAGGCCATCACGGCGTTGAACACCTGCTCTTCACTGCGCACATTTAACTCGTCACTGGATATGATGTCTATGAGCTGGTTTGCAGGAAGCAGCATGAACTCCTCACTCTCCATCACCTGGGAAAGGCAGAGGAAAAAAGGAGAGAGTAAGGACAAAAATCAAAGCCATTCACCACTCCAGCACTTCATGGACTGACCCAGTAAAAAGCCAAATCCCCATCAGTTCCAACCCAACACACACGAAGGGTTTGCTGCACAGGGCAGAACGCAGCCCCCAGCAACACAACAAGACATTTCTAGATGGGCATGCAAGTGACAGGGAATTTTACACCCTTTAACACTTTTAAAGGGTTACACTACAGAAGACACTGATCAGGTTTCAAAATTCAGGAAAAACAAAGCCCTTCTTTAAAATCAGTCTCCTCATTTGCCGTGTCTAATATATAAAGCAGAAATAAAACCACGATAAACACCTGACTAAAAAGTGGTAATGGAGTACAGAGATTCACAAGGAAATCAAAACAGAGCACAAAAATAAGAGTCTCAAACAAGTTACCAGAGGCATTGCAGAGAGCACAGAAAGCCTGATTTGTGGCAGAACAGAAAATATTTCAGGAGACTCATCTGATCCTGCCTCTTGCACTTGCTCTAAATATACACATGGAGTATGCAATAGTTGAGATGCACTAAAGAGGGAATCAGAGCCTCCAGAGCCCCTAAGGACTGAACTCTTGTGAAAGTCAAGCCACTGACAAAAACATTAATTCCTTCAGCATCCAAGATAGCAACCAAGTTTCTCAGGAGGCCTTGGCTGCTGCTGGAGGACTGCTCAGACAGCACGAGTCAGTCAGACTGCCCTGGGAGCTCACACACCACCACAGCTCCTGCACAGATACCAGGTAAGATGGGAAAGGTGCAAGAATCAAAATTAAAACTGCAGAAATGGCCTGACTGATAACTGTCAGCTTGCCTTCCCTACAAGCATCCCCAGTCTGTAGCCTGCAATTTCCAAAAGGTTCAGGGACAGAAAATAACTAAATGTTGGCTTGGCCTTATCATCTGTGACCACATTACTTATTTCACGATTTGCTGCATAAATTAAAGAAAAACACTCTTTGACATGATCATCTCAACAGCAGTCAGCTGTGCAGTCCTTTAAATTACCTGAGGAAGTTATCTAAGAGCACTGAACAAATATGTAGGGATTGCAAAATTACTGACAACAGAAAATATTGTTAAAAAAGAACAGAGCAGACAATGAGATCAGTTATCAGACTTGGTTCTTGAGTCCCCTGAGCTTTTGGGGACAGTAAAGGCCACAACAAGGCTGGCCCACACACTCCTTCAGCCTTCAAGTAGAAACTGGGTTGGTCATTAAAGATCTTCATCAGCTTTTTTCCACAGTCTCCCTCCCTCCTACAAAGACAAGCTTATGTGTAAACTTCAGTCTGACAGTTTGTAAATGTAGCTTCAGAGTCTGAAAACAATTGTGGAAATTCCTGAGTTAAAGATGCTCATTCAGTCTCTCCCCCTTTGACCCTCAGGACACCCAGTTGCATTGACAGCCTCACAAAATTCAAAGCACTCAAAGCACTTATTTAAACCAAATTATTACTACTATGCAACTTGTTAGTTTACATAGTAAAACAAATCATTATTTAAAACGCTTTGGCTTATTTTGGCTTAATATCAGGACACTCCTAATTACCTGACTAATATTAATGATCTATTTGACTGACTTTCTTAGTGGACAAGAATTGGCTGGATTTCATTTCCTCTGCAGCATTCCTGTACATCAGTGCTTTTACAAACAGAGAGAATTAATGTCAGACTATGCAATATGGAGTGCAATTTTTGTCTGTTGATAAAAGCACAAGTTGTCCACCCATAAATATAATTTTTCCCTTCACACAAATGTCAAGAGCCAAAAAAAAATAAAAATACAAAGGCCGCTCCTGTACAGTGGAGTTGTTAATAGAACCATTTCACATTACATGCACAAGATCCACCAGGGGTTTTAGGCTACAAATTAAATTGGGAGGAATGGAAAAAAATGGCAAAGCATTTTACCAAGAAGTTAATGATGTAATGCAGCAATACACATAAAAATCCTTAGAAGTAGAGGTTAGCACAGCAGAGGACATTAAGCAATTCAAACTGCATTCAAAGTAACTGCATGGGTTGGCCTGGTGCCTACTGCTTAATATTTCATGTTGCCATCCAGGAAATTGCCAGGTCATGTTCCTTTCTGCCAGCTTGGAGGAACAATGACCACACAGCCTCAGCACAGGAAGGCATATTTTTTATCAGTTTTCAACCTCCACAGTGGAGGATGGTTAAAGAGACAAGTCTCTGGCTTCCCTCAGGGATCACAAATCTACTCTCCAGATGGAAAATACTGCCAGAACGGAATACAATCCCAACCAGCAGCACCACTGATGTCTGCACAGAAACAGTGGAAGCAAAAGAAGTTATTATTAAGGATGAAGAGCTGCAAAACTCCTGGGACACTGAAATAGACACCAAAACCTACCCAGGCCAAATAGTTCTCTGATCTGTTTTCCAGAGGCTGTGATGAAGTTAAGTCAATTATAATTTGCTTCATCTTTGAGGAAGAGTGTTCTCTTTTGCCTTCGTGTGCTTTAACAAGGATAAGATAGACAGAAAGTTGTCTTCAAGGGACCGCAAAAGAAAAGAAGCCCATAGCAAGCAGCTCTTAACAGTCAGTTGCATGTATTAATGCTAAAACATTTTAAAACAAAACTGTCAAGCTGTTAAAATGCTATTTAGAGGCTTGTAAGCACACCCTACTCATGTAAGAGCAAGATCTAATAACTAGTAAAACAACCAAGCACTGAAAATAAACAACTATCTGAATAGCATCTTGCTCCCCAAAAAAACCCCAGAAGAAGTGCAGAGCAAGCACAGAGCACATGAAGCGGCCAGCTAAAATGTAGGAGTTTGGGTAACCACCAAGTTCTACAAAAACCAAACTCATCTTAAACAGCAAATTCTATTTGGTTAGAAAAAATGTATTTAATTGCAGCTTTTGGAGTAAACTGATGTTGTGTCCACACTTAGATACCAAGAATTGTCTCCACTGTGTCCAACAGTCATGTTCTGTTGTGTTGCTTCTGCTCAGATTTTTCTTAAGTACTACCTGACTGAAATGAATACAATTCTAATCTGCTTCTTGCATGTCAGAAGAAAAAAAAAAAAAAGAGACAAGCTGCCATCACTCACAGCACTTCCATACTGCTGCTTCTTTGGGAAACTAAATTAGCACCAGGAGTTCCTGGAGTTCCTCCCTTTGAAAAGGATCTACCTGTGAAGCTGGTGGGAAGAGGAGATTTCTGCCTACAGTAGGCTACCTGTTCCAAGGGAGAGCAGAGAGCAGTTTCTGTAAGAGGCAAGAGAAGGATCTCTCTAGCAGAGGACCAGACCTTCACAGTGAGCATGCTCCTACACAGCTCCCACACAGCAGCTGCTTCCAAAACACACACAAATTCCTGCCCTTCCAAGCAGGGCTCAGGAAAGACACTGCTTAAAAGTGTTGAGCTCCTTCCTGCAACAGTTCAGGAAAGACCCACTCTTCTCTGACTATTGCTCACACAATCCTTAATTATTATGCTGATCCTTCTCTGAACCAGCTGCTGGCATTTTTTTCCCCCCAAAATCATCTAGGCAGAATTAACAAAGGATGAGAAACTTGAGTTTATAAAGGTCAGCTACAATATTACACATCTGAATTACTTTCAGACAACTTCTGCTGAATAATACATGCAAAAGCCTAGTTCTGCTACAATGACGGATTTGAAGACTCCCCTGAGGCAGCCTCATGCTCCCCCAAACACCCACTTTTCCAATCCCAGAGCTCAGCGTTAAATTTTCTGGGTTCTAGTGATGTGCTGTCCTTACTTTTAATACCTGCCTCCCCTCCAACCACGTAGAGTCCAGAGTATTTCTGAAAGAGGAGTGGCATGTCATACCATTGTGCAGACACAACAGATTCAATGCCAAATTCAACTGCACCCACGACCTTGCCTCCCACATAGCACTCACCATACATCTTTCAGGGAAGAAATGCTGTGGATCATATACAAACCACTGGTACAACACAGTCCTGCCAGTACCTCTTTCCTCTTTCTTCCCCACTTAACATCTGGCACCTATCAACTTATCAGGGCACAGAGTAGGTGTAAAGGCAGGATTTGGAAAGGACAAAATGAGAGTTGCTCAAAGCTCTCACAGGCCACACTGACACATTTTATATCCCAATTCCAGCACGCCAGCTCCTTACCTCCTGGAAGTTGTGCTGTGTGAATTTGTCTGCAATCCTCAGCAGTTCACGGCAAGAGTGAGTGTCAGCAAAAGCCCGGATGCCCAGGCAATTGGAAGGGTCCAACTGTCTCTTGAGGAACTCACAGCAGGCCTCCTGGATCTCGGCCAGCTGGAGAAGGCAAGCAGCTGGCAACAAGGTCTGGACATTTCCCTCTTCCACAGTGATCTGAGAGGTGTAGGCGAAGTCGATGAGCAGCTCCATGGCCCGTTCGTCGATGTCTCTGATCACGACCTCCGTCTGCCGCGACTCCGCCAGCTCCCCGGTGAACATGGCTCGGAAGTAGGGGCTGCAGGCTGACAGGATCACCCTGTGGGCGTAGATCTTCTTGGCCCCCACTACCAGCACCACATCGCAGAGCTCCCGGTGCTTCCGCAGCAGATTGATGACCTCCAGGGTCTGCCGCGGGTGCTTGTCGGAGATGTAGGGCATGCGCGCGGGCTGTGGCACCCCTTCGGGCAGCTTGTTGGGATCTCCGAGGGTGCAGCGGCTGGTCACATCCATTCCGGTCTCTCCTGGGCGAGTGCTAGTACACCTGAAGTGCAGGAGATAATAATACAGGACCATGGTCAGGGATCTCACTGCCAGCTGTGCTCCAAAGCTCTGCAGCTCGCATCGAGCACGAGTGCAAGCAGCACCCGTAAGTCCGTGCTGGGACATGAAAGCAAGCACGTGACCACATGAAAGAGGAATCCATCTCCAACCAAAACTTGCTTAGAAGTAAAGAAATGCCAACTTGCAGCAGGCTTCTATTTATTGCTATTTTTATATGCTTTCTATGACACACGGCTGTAATAACCAGCTACACATACGTATTTATGAGCTGAACCTCACTGTAGCCTTGCATGGTAAAGGCACATTATCCCCATTTCACAGAGTGACTCAAAGCACAGATTAGCTGACTTGCCCGCTGTCAAGTGCTGGAGTTTTCTTTGATGGAGCTGGAGATGGATTTCCACTGCAAAGAATTCCAGCTCCATGATTTAACCAAACATGTCTGTTCTTCTTGCTACGTTTTTAATGAGGTCACTCATCACTTTAATGTCTGAACACACTAAACTGTCACACAGACTTCAGGAGCTCAAGATGGCCTGCAGACTACCATGAACATCTTTCAGGTTCATAGAATACCCATTTAATTATCACCTCTTCAGTTATTTTTGAGTTATGGAGGCTCCTGACTCAATCCACCCTTCCTGACACATGTCCAAAGAAGGTTAATCTTCCCCAAGAAAGGCATACTAAGGACTGAAGAAGGCAAGTGAAACCAAATCAAACCAAACAGGAAAAAGTTAAAACAATCCAAGTATCCACCACTAACAACCTACTAAAAAGGGAAGAACATAAAGTCAGGATGGTAACTTTAGAGGTGAAGAATCTCTTCAGAATACATAAAGTAAGTTACTGGCACAGAGAGGAAACATAGTATCTTCCCAGTTCCACAAGCAATTAAAGAAAAATCAGGAAACTGCTGCCTCTTCCCACGTGAAAGGAAAACCATCACTTAGAGCAGTTAAAACATATTGAGCAAAATATCAGAATATTGATGATTTATGGCCATTGGAGATGCACTGAAAGACCCAAAACATGCTGTCCACTACCAGTTTTTTCCTGGTGCACTGGAATTTGTGAGCTGTCCTGTGAGCTTACCTCACTGTTCATTTTAAGAGTTAAAAAGAAATCAACCTTGGCTTTGCCATGGCTCAACGTAATTTGCAGCAGGCTTGAAGGAAAGAATTAGAAAAAAAACAACTCATATCTTTTCCCCTCATTATTATGTCAAATGCACTTTCTAAGCACTGAGAAACCAGTCTCTTTGCAGCAGTTCAAATTACTCACTTGCATCTTAGCCTGCTTTCCCATTCCCTCCACACCCTCTGCCTGATCATCATATTCAGACGTTTTACACCATTACCTCTTCCTCCTATCTTAGTTACACAGATGCAGCTGGGGCTCCACTCTGGGTTTTGCTGCTTGCTTCTGCTCAGCCTCTGCACCTTAAACGCCTTGGGTTTTTATCCCTACTCCCATCTTCTTTACATGCATCACCATTCTACTTTCCTGATACCTCTGATAAATCCTTCTGCTGTTACACTGCCTCTCACTCTCCTCCACCCACTCCTGTCCTTCACAACCCAAATTCACCTTTGAGGGGTTTGACAATCACTCTCAAAGCTCTGCCAAGTTCCTCACAAACAATGCATAAACTAAGCTCCCTTTGCAGCAATACACACAAACCACAATTAATGGTACCCCTACAAAAACCTCAAGAAACCTTGGCTGAAGATTAATTTACCTAATTGGCTTATTTTCATAGTCCTTAGCAGCCAAGGCCAGAAGGTAAGTAATTTAATCCCTCTACCAAAAGATGGAGAAAGGTGGTGACAAATATTGCCCTGCAGAGTTTGGCTCTTGATAAGCAAGCTAAGTTGACTTTATCGTGCATTAAGTGTTTTGAACTGTGTCAAACCAACCCTTGGAAGGAAAAAAAGAATATAATAAGAGTTCTTTTAAGACACACGCTACTACAATTCTGGAAAGTTTGTCTCGACCAGGCTGTCAGTCAAAGCACAGAAGAAGCATTCTTCAAATAAAAACCCATTTCACGTATCTACAGATCAGAAGAGATGGTGCACATCCAGGACAGGACATCCTTTTGGAAAGCAAACAACCCCTCTGTCACACCTGTAGGTTTTCCTCAAAGACATCTCCCACTAAAAGAAGCCCTAAAGCAGATCGCAGAGTGGCAAGGGTTCTAAGTACAGACAGATTAGATTAAGGCTATGCTGCCAGAAGGACTACACAATATTCCTGCCAACCCCACCACCCAAGACTCCCTGCCAACACAGGGCTGTACCGTTTTATGGGATGTACTGTTTTATGCCATGGGATTACTTGGCCAGATTTAGGCAGTAGCCCTAGTCTTCCCTAGCCAGGGCAGAACAGGATTTTTCTGCCCAAATGAAGCATTGCTGAACACATCTTTAATTCACTAAAAAAAGAGTCTGGTTAGCAAGAACTGGAGTCATTCCTGCATTGTTCCCATCAGCATTTATCTGAGAACCTGCATTGTACCCAGCCTCCTTCCTCCAGGAGAGAAAGTGCTGGTTAATGATTAAAGAATACTGAATGGATGGAAAAAAGAGTAACAGCCAAATGAGCATTCCTGATTCATACAAAACTTATCTCTGGGTGATGCAGAAGCCAGCGATCAACTGGCTTTGGAATTTCTACCCAGATGCTTGATGTGAAGCTTGGTGGGTTGCTGCTACACATAGGCACAGAAGCATGAATTTAAAGGACACGTCTGATGGCTTGTGTCTCC
Organism: Rhagologus leucostigma; assembly: GCA_013397725.1. Lineage (NCBI taxonomy): Eukaryota > Metazoa > Chordata > Aves > Passeriformes > Rhagologus > Rhagologus leucostigma. The sequence goes on along the minus strand of VZTD01003426.1, from coordinate 598,096 downwards.
ATGAGGATCGTAATTCCACTGCATTATGTGTGCATTATGCATACATATGCATAGAGAATGAAATGATGAGTCAGTAGCTCAGAGGTGTGAAAGATAGAAGGCAGCACTTGATTCTCACATGGCAGGGGAGCTGCCTCCCCCCACACAGAACTCAGAGCTGGGGTGATTAAGGAGGGCTGAGGATCCAGAGGAAATGTGTGTGCGTGGATAAAACATTCACACCCAGCTATGCAGATATTCCGGGATTAGCTTCCATCAAAATGCAGGGCTGGGGAAATCAGCAAATACAATGGGATTAAGAAAGGGCTGACAAAGGATCAGTTTTTGTAGCACACTGCTGAGAAGTGCAAATGGGAACACAGGCAGTCTGCAACACTAAGTCAGCTTAATAAACAGGCTGTTCTGCCTCCATTTTATTCTGCTATGCCAGTGCCCAAAACTTCATTCCTTAACAGGGGCATCTATGAGAAATCCAACCTTACAGCAGCTCCTTCCAAAGTTCAAAAAAATACCTAATAACACACACCTAAGGAAAATCCTCTCCCATAGGGCTGTCATAGGGCACCTTAACTTTCAAATCTGAATTTTTTTAAGATAATGTGTGTTTTAGCATGAGTTTACAAACAGGCTTTAACACAGTTCAGCAGAAAACAACAGGCTGACCTAAGGCTTACGAAACACAAGTCTCAGGTTAAAAACATCAACTGAAATCCTAAAATCATATATTGCTGGAGTGGATTTCATTAGCAAGAGATTTTAGTAGCAAATAAAAATAACAAACCAAATTGGTAGTGATTTCTATCAGTGCCTTGATTTGAAACTAAGAAATATTTCCTATACTCATTATAGACTTGCAAGAACAAGGGCCATTGATTTGGCAACAGAAGTCACCACCACAACATGCCAAAAAAGTAAATGGAAATGCTTTACTGTGGCAACCAGTACTCTAGGAATTAAGCTACTAAAAGTCTGATTATCAGGAAAAATACCACTGATTCATTTTCTTGCCTAGCAAGCAAGGTTCAGTAAGCTTTCCCAACAAACTTGAGTTATGCAAACAAGCAGATAAATCTGATTGAAAAACTATTTTACGTTACACAAAAGGAAAACAGCAAGGATCTGGTGTATTGGCCCCTATTCACATTGTTTAGTTTGATTTTCACTGACCAAGCCCAGAAAACTCAGTTTCACCCATGAGGATGCCAATACTCTGAAAGAGGAGGTTATTACTGGAGTCTTCAAAACCTTCCTGAGCATTTTGTAGTTTGTTTTGGACAAGAGGTATGTCCAAGTAGTTGGATAAGCTCCCGAGTTCACAATCAGGATCTGAAGCCTCCTTCCTCCACTGGGGTCTGGCTGCTCAAGCCTGCTCTGATACAGCACTGCTGTAACCTGGGAAAAGGCTGCCAGGAAAAGCTGGGTCAAAAAGAGCTTGGAGAGCTTCGCCAGTTTGTTTGGGAGCTGCTCAAGCCCTCATGCAGGAGCTATGTTAAAGACATGTCTGCACCTGACTGTGCACCTGCTGATTCTGAGCGGCTGAGCTGACTTCTCTGCTTCCTTCCTCACCCCTCCAGACCTGCCCGAGGAGTACAGGACTCCTGACTGGTCCTGGCCATCAGATCTTCTCCGCCCTTCTTGTCTGGGTGCTGTGGGACCACGCCCTGCACTGAGAGGTCCCTGCTGCCTTGTTTTTCCCTTCAGCAAAGCCACATTCTCTTGTTTCTCCCTGACAGTGAGCAAGAACAGCCTGCCCCAACTACCCCCTTCATTCATAATGCAGGGTAAATCCTGTTTGCAGCAAGATACAGCAATGCGTATTCCCTACTATAATCTTGACAGGAATAGCTGGAATTCCTTGTCTGTTCAAGCTGTTCCTCCTCCCCTCTGAATGCTGTACACATTTAATACCATCTCACCGCGTTTATTAATATCTCTACTGGCCAAGCCCCACTTTCCTCTTTGTGTAGGACCTACCACAACCCTCACATGGGATGTTAAATTGGCTTCCGAGCCCTGAGTAAAAGGATAAAAGAAAGTGCTCTGCCATCTGCTTAGCTGGAGTTCATAGGAAAATCTGTGCCCAAAATCCAATCAGGAACCTTTTACCATTTTCTGCTAAGACAGGCAAACAAAATTTTAACAACCCACACTGAGGGCCTTAAAACAGGCAAGTGTATTCAAGAACTGAAGTCCACAGCTCACAGCAGAGATGTGCTTGTCAGGCTAGGCTGCAGCAATAATAAAAAGCCTCTACTTCTTCAGCTCTGTGCTGCTGCCCACCACTAAAACTAAAACTGAGCGGCAGACAGAACTTCCACAATAGCAAGTCCAAGGCCACAAACCCACAAACAGACATGTGAACTCCAGCATGTGAATTCTCTGCCTCAGTGCGACACACAGAAAACAGCAGGCATAGAAACGAGTTTTATGTTTAGAACCTCAATTTCCCCACTAGGAACACAAAGAGTAGAAAGGAAACAAGAACACAAGCAAAGCTAGTCACCAATTTTATATCATTTTGCAAAAACATCTTGATAAATGGAGCACAACATCAAAACCTGAAAAGTTGTGGGTTTATGCTGGTTAAGATTTAAACAACCTCCACTGAAGAAGACTACGGTGAAAGAGAGCTCATCCGCTATTTAATCCATCTTGGAGGAAAAGGAATTCACTGTAAAAGTCACATCCAGCTCCTCATTGACCAAACAACACTTCTTATCTTGGCAAAAATACAGCACAATGCCCAGGCTCAGTGATGCCCCTATCATGTCCCAGGTTTACTCATTACTGAACTGCAGCAGCGGCACTGGTGTTTTTTGCTGTGCTTGAGAAGTTCATTTAATTACAACAACATCGTGCCATTCTTCAAGGGTTTAAGTGACTATTCTCGCCTCCTTACACAGAACCCAGGCTCATGGTTTCTGAAGCCAAAAATGCTCTATATATTAATCTATGGTTAAAAGCCTTGCCTTCTCTTACATGAGTTTACAGAATTACCCACAATAAAGTTTTCCTTCTTTCAACATCCCAAAGAGCATAAACAGACCAAGTAAGCTGCAGGAGTTCTCTTCAATTCATTTAGCGGTGAAGAACTTCACACAATTTCGCTTCCACACAACCTGTATCATGTACAGAAATATATCTGCTGTTAAATTTTGTGGTGGGATTGCCATAAAACAGGGAAAATTAACAAGAACTAGCAGGAAACGGTGTTTGCAAACCTGTCATCATGCTGAATTACTGTGACAACCTTTTCTCTATACGAGAGAGAATGTTTTTGACACAACCACAGCAAGAACTCCCCTGAATTATACTTCAGCTGCATCTCCAACTCATTAGAACTGAGGCAGCTGGCATCCATAATTAGAAAAAGAAATCTCCTTTTCACCCAGGACCTCACCAAATTCCTTTCTTTAAGAGAAAAATAATGCCCCTTGGAAATCAAGTTTAAATTTATTCCTAGGCAGTCTATTTTACACAATTTGAATACCTAAGTAATTAAATACTGAATTTTAAACATGACAGTAAATGGGGGAAGTAGAAAAGGGGATAGAGAGTTACAGTAACTTATCTTCCATACTCTTCCTGAAAGACATCTGGTCTTGTAAATATTGAAAACTAAATACATTTAAGAAAGGATTAAAGAGGAATGATTTATTTCCCAATTCCCCATAGCCAGGCTTTTTAAAAAAATCCAAAAGCACACAACACTTCATAGTCCAGGCATGTACAAAACCAGCTCACATGATTTATCCTATTTGGGGAAGAGAAGAATAATTGGTTTTGTGTCTTACCTGCGCATCGGCTTTCCGTCCATACACTGTGAAGAGAAACCTTCACCCTACACTTCAAGACCTGATCCAACAGAAAAAAAAAAACAAGAAAAAAAGGTGATTTCTGAAGTAAGAGAACCTTCTTTCCCCTCTTCAGTCTCCCTCTAAGAGAACAGAGCTGCCCACAACCATGTACTAATATGCCTTCAAGCTCTTACCCAGTTATAAATTCACAGCCCAGATTAACAACACCTGGATTGCAGAGAATAAAGCAGAAGAAAACATCATCAACATTAAAAATATTTTCACTACAGCTGCACAAAGATTCCTTACCAAACAGAACACACACACTATAAAGTCAGCAAACTGCCTGCCTCCCTGAATTCTTAAAACTATTCTACCAAAGGAAAAAATATCTGAAGTAATAGGGTGCTCACTTCCTCCTTGCTTGGAGCCAGGAGGTATCTCTCCCTCCCACATTTAGCAGAGATTTAAGGCAGGCTGGCACCTAATAAACAGCACAGCACTGCTCAGCAGCTACACTGAAGGGCCAGAATTTGATAGAAGATAAAACTTGTGTCTGGAAATTGAAGATAACTGTGCCCCAGAGGTAAGAGGGACGCTAATAATGCTACTACATCTGCACAGATAAATGATGCTGCCTGATGCTCACTACACTTGCACTCCAAAGATTCATTTTCTGAGAGTAATAACAGTTGCAAACTGCACAGGCCTTTCATATTCAACCACTAACTTCTAATTCTAATGTAAATTAACCCTTTTTACAAGGGCATTGCCTGCCTAAATTTCATTTTTGATAGCTATTCACTTAGGATTACATTTAATTCAATTATTATTCAAAGCAACAAGCCTTCGTAAAAAAAAAAAATCTGTTAAAAGAATAGAAAGGTGTTCTGCTTCCACAGATAGTCACAGGCTTCTACCCCTCCAGAAACGGAGTGAGAAATGGGAAACCACTGAACTATGGGAAAACCAATGACAGAAAGAGAATGAATTAAACCTTAAAATAAACACACACAGCATTTAAAAGAGAAAAAAATTAAATTTAGGAAGAATAACATCATTTTTGGAAGACTGAGACTGTCAGATTGGAGCCCTGCATCCAACAAGAAGCAAAATATTTTTGGCACAATTTAAATTAAACTACAGAACGGTTATAGCTCTATTTGGCTACGTGAAGAAGAACCTTATTTTACATGCAACACTCTCTAGGAGCATTATCCCAGACACACAAGCGGAACAGTTCGCCAGTTAATGAAGAATAAGCTCAGACTTGCTGTCTGCCACACTTGCAAATTACTCAGGTTCACAGCTCCCTGCAAATGAAGAAAGGCAATTCCTCCCGGTTAGGGCACCGCATACCAATTCCAATGCGAGCTCCGGCTGCCCAGCCTGCTCCCGGGAAACCGCGCATCCCCGCATCCCGCCGCGGGGACCGCCGGCTGTCCTGCTGCAAGCGGCAGGGCCACCGCCGCCCGTGTGCCAGCAGCAGGGAGCAGCCCCTCGGAGCACTTTGCACATGCAAGAGAACACGGACAAGGCTATTTTTAGGCCTCTGATTGCATCAGATTTAATCCCCTTAAACCCACATTAAAAGCCGGGGAGGGGGGGAACACGCACACACATTCACACACATAAAATAAAGACATTTAAGCCGCGGTGCTCCGCGCTGTCCGCGGGGCAGCAACAGGCTGAGGCACGGCTCTCCCTGCAAAGCGTGGCCCTGGAGCCCGCGGCTCAACTCGGCTCTCCGGGCGACAGCTCCTGCGGGACGGGCACCGCTCCCCTCCCGCCCTGCCCC
>VZTD01003426.1:510107-592354 GCA_013397725.1 Rhagologus leucostigma | reverse complement strand
AACCGCCACCGAGCCGTGCCCGCCCCTTCCGCCCCCGGAGCTGCCCCCCCGCCGCAGCACGGCCCGGCCCCGCCGCGCCGCCCGAGCGCTGCTGCTCCGCACCGCGGGACGCGGATGCCTGGCCCCGCCGACGTCCCACCCAGTGACCAGTTGTGTGGCCGTGTCCTGGAGCCCGTGTCTCAGCGAGGGGGCAGAGCCGCCGCATGCACGGGGTCCCGTGGGTCCTGTCATAGAATCATAGAATCGTCAAGGTTGGAAGAGACTTCTAAGATGATACCAAGTCAAATCGCCCACCCAGCACTGCTACTGGAACCACTAAACCACATCACCCAGCGCCATATCCAGACGCCTCTTAAACACCTCCGGGGATGGTGACTCCCAACACCTTCCTGGGCAACCCTGGCATTCCAATGCCTGGCCACTCTTGACAGTGGATTTTTTTTCTAATATCTAATCTGAATCTCTGCTATCTCAGCTGGGCCATTTCCTCTCGTCCTGCCACTTGCAGGCCCGGCAGAAGACACCACCTGGCTACGGCCTGCTGTCAGGTGGTTGCAGATAGCGATGAGGTCCCCCCTAAGCCTCCTCTTCTCCAGGCTAAACACCCCCAACTACCTCAGCTGTTCCTCACGTGTTTTCTGGACCTTTCACAAGCCTTGTTGCCCTTTGCTGGACACACTCCAGCACCTCAGTGTCCTTTTTAAAGTGAGGGGCCCAGAACTGAATGCAGCACTTGAAGTGCAGCTTCACCAATGCTGAGTACAAAGGGATGATCACTTCCCTAGTTTCCCTATCCCTCCATAATTCCAGATTAACGGCACTTCTCATTCTCAAGGGGCAATGCATTTCTCAGTGTGCCTGAACTTGGACATGGTGTGATTCTTGGGCTGTCCTGTGCATGAGACCTCATTAATGTGTATAAATATCTAAAGGGGTGATGCCAAGATGATGGAGCCAGGCTCTTCTCAGTGGTGCCAACTACTGGGATGAGATACATGGGAAGTTCCACCTGAATACAAGGAAGAACTTTACTGTGCAGTGATCAAGCACTGGAACAGATTGCCCAGAGACGTTGTGGAGTCTCCCTCACGGGAGATATCCCAGACCTACCTGGATACAATGCAATCCCATGTTCTGGGATGGCCCTGCTTGAGCAGGGAGGTGGGAACAGATGACCTGCTGTGCTCCCTTCCAACCTGACCCACTCTGTGATTCTGTGCAGGGCCAGAAGTTGGATTTGGATGATCCTTATGGATCCATTCCAACTCAGGATATTCTATGATTCTATGAACTTCTGGCTTTCTTCTTAACATAGGTGACCATTTTGCTCATGTGTCCCTGTAAGGTGGCAGTGCCCAGTGCCTGCCCATGGCCCACTGGGTTCCTTAGTCCTTAGAACCTCCAAGCCTGGTGTGATTGCAACATTGCACCTAGAAGAGGAGCAGGTGTTTGAAGTGGCTGGATAACAATGCCAACTGGAGTGTTTTCATCCAGACAGCAGTGAATTCCCTCCAGGATGACAACCAGTCACAAGGCGCCTCAGCCCACCAAAGGCTCCTGTGGTAGGGGCTCCTCCACTGCCTATGCCCTCTTCCTCTTGCCTGTCCCCTTTGCCACCCTCCCAAAGGTGTTCCCAGGGCCCACAGGCATCCCAAAGGCCAGGGCTCCATCTTCCCAAATATGACAGTCAGAGCATGCCTGTGCATCAGACATGTCTGTGAAATTCAGCAAAATTCCTGCTGGGAGCAGACAGCTTTTGAAATCTTCTTGCAAGGTTCATATCAATAAAGTTTATTTTTCCTGTGGCACGTGTCCTTTTGCTACCAAGGGCATCCAAGGAAGGGGAAACATGGAAGCAGGGGTGTCAGCCAGGCTGCTGTCTGTGAGCTTCCAGAATGTGTGCTGTGGGAGACATGGGAGAATTGGGGTGGGAGAGAGCAGGCATCTGTGGCTGGGAGGGACCCAACAGGTGCCACATTCCAGGAGGAGGCCGTCATTCCTGGAGCACAAAAAAACCCACCCCTTGTCGTGGAGAGCGTGGCCTCTGACCTGCCCTACCCTCTGGGCCAGCTTTCGGACTACCTTGCCCAGGCGGACATGTCCTGGCTGCTCTGCAGGGCCTGGCAAACCATGGGCATGCTGGGCCTGGCTCCTATTGCCCTCAGCATCTGGAGAAATGTGCAGAAAAAACTGAGATGGGCAAGCAATCGAAACCAGTCACACAGGAAGGGACGCGTTTGTGGCGTGCAGGTAAGGCCTGGCCCTATCATTTCCAGGGATGAGGACAGACTGCTAGGCAAAGTGCACCTTCCTATGTTCCCAACTGTACAAGATGAGGGCCAAAACCATGCTGATGCTTGGGGCCACCAGGCTTTTGCATCACCTTTACCTGCAAGAGTTCCAGCACCAGCCCTACCAGAGGAAGGCGGCAGAAAGAGTTTGGAAGTCCCCTTGAGGAGAGACATGGCTTAGAGCCAAGGTCAGGAGAAGGAATAAAGCTGGCACCAGCTTTTCTCCCAGCTGAACCATGAGATTTAAAAATCTTTCAAATTCAGACTGGCTGAGGCTGGAAGGCTCCTGGCAGCTCAGTTTGTCCAAGCCCATGCTCAGGTGGGGTTGTCTCAAACCAGTTGCCCATGAACTTCTGCAGTTTTAGTATCTCCAAGAAAGAGACTCCACAACACCTCTGAACAAGCTGTGCCAATGCTCTGTTACTCTTCCAGCAGATGTTTCCTCATGTTCAGAGGGAACCCCTTCTTTTTCAGGTTGTGTCCATGTCCAACCACTGGCTCTGTCTTTTCACCCTCCCTCCTACTATTTATATACATTTAATAAGATTCCCCCTCAGCCTCCTCCAGTCTGAACAATCCCACATCTCTTAATCTTTCCCCACAGAAGAGATGTTCCAATCCCTACATCCTCTTCATGACCCTTCAACAGACTCTCACCAGTAGCTCCCGTACTGGAGAGCCCAGAACTGGACACAGCATTCAGGTGTGGCCTCACCTGAGCAGAGGGGAAGGATCACCCTAACCCAATACTTCCCCTAAAGCAGCCCAGGATACAATTAGCCCTCTGCTCTCTGGCTCCTGGACAACCAGGACCCCCACAGCCTTCTCTGTGCATTCCAGATGTCCCAGCACGTACTGGCACATGGGATCATTCTTCCCCAAGTGCAGGACTTTGCAATTCCCTTTGCTGAACATCAAAACGTTTCTGTCAACCCATTTCTCCATCATGCAAATCTTCAGTGAAGATGTCAGAGGGGCTGGACCTAGTCACACAAGTTACTGGTCTTCAACTAGACCTCATACCCTAATCACCACACTCTGGGACCAGTCATTCAGCCAGTTTTCCATCTACCTCTGGTTTTATCCAGCCCATACATCAACACTATGAGGACATTACAGGAGATCCTATCAAATGCCTGACTCATGCCAGGGTAGACAATGTGCCCTGCTCTTTCCTCACCTACCAAGCCACTCATTTCTTCACAGGGTTATCAGGTCGTTTAAGCCTGACTTCCTCTTTGTGCATCTGTGCTGATATCAAGTGTTTTGCCACAAACTGATTTATCCCTTCACTAAAAGCAGTCCCCCCACCTTGCCTGACAGCCCACTGGTGCTAATGGCACCCTGTCTGTGAGGTCTTTTGATGAAACCCACTCGACTGTCATTTATTCAAGATACTTACTGGCAAGGGCTGAGCTTCTCCACCTCTGCTGTTCTGAGAGTTGTTTCACAACAGCACCCCAAACCACATGTGCATCAGGACTTGCTGAGAGTGGGTGTGAAAATTCGATGTCTCGAGACGTTTTGGGGTGCATGTGTGTGGGGGAAGGGGCAGGTCAGGCCTCCCCTCCCCAATGCCTTGCTGTGCACATCCTCCACCCCTAGTCTCTATCCCAGCCTTGCAGTGGCTGCCAATCCCTGGCACACCAGAGGCAATGCTCCACACCTGCTCCTGGAGCCCCTAACCAAGCTCTGGAGAGGCCAAATGACTGGAAAACCCACTTGGGGCAAGGGCCCAGGAAAGCTAAGGAGTAGCTAAAGCTGAACTCAAGGTGAGCACAGGTCTTCACCCTACCTCCTCTTTGAGATTCTATCAGATGAAACACCTCTGGAACCCAGGAGGGGGTAGCTATATGTGTCCTTTTCTATATCTTTTCTTTCTTTCTTCTTCCTACAATTCCCTCTTCTCAGAATTCATGAATAACTTAAAATGAAATGGGCCTAAAGTTTGCAAAGTTGAATGGTCCAATTTAATGCTCTGGTAAGTGTTTTATGTTGACTGAATGCTGCTCTAAACCTTTTGCCAAAGTTCTTTGATTTTCTAAATTTGCCAGTAAGGTCTTTTTGGTTGTTTTGACCTCTCGAGAGTATCTTGTCAGTATTTCTCCTGTGCATCTAACGCACAGCACACGAAAAACCAACAGCGCTTTTAAAAGCCTCGTCAAGCGAGTTTTTTGGGCCTTACAGTGGGGGGGACCAGCCAAAAGTCAGAGCTGCTGCCTCCTTCACCAAAGCAGTGATCTGTGCCAGCAGCTTTGCTCCAGGTCTGGCTTAGACTTGCAGAACTAAGACAAGGTTGGCCAAGTCTGCTTCCATCCTGGGACTGCAATCAGCACCATGCAGCACCAAATAGGAGACAACACCAGCATCCATTTATTCTGTCTTTATTCACTGCGGAGGGGACGTCAGTGTTTTATCTTGTCCTCTGCATAAGCCCTGAGAAGCCTCACCAGGTTCTGCAGGGCTTTGGTCCCTCTTACCTACATAGAATTAGGCAATGCCAGCCCTTGAGCATGGCAAAGGCAACGTGCCTGGAGCAGTGTTAGCAGACAGGGAGGGGGATAAAAGGCTGTCTCATCACAGAGCAAGAAGGAATGAGTCTGCCCCAGCAGCAGTCACTGCGGGGAGGTGTTTCCTTTCTTGTTCTCTCAAAGACCAAAGCTTGTCCCAGCTCACATCAGACTGGAGAGCAATGGGGCATGGTCTGTTAAACTCTTAACCACAGAGCAAAACCAATGCTCTGGAAATACTGGAAAAACCATGAGGGAGCAATGCTAAGGGTCCCTGCTCCAGGCTTTTTGGGATGTCTGTGAAATTTTGGGTTTGGTAGTGCAAGTCAGTCTTAGCAGCACTGGCCAAAAGATCTTTCCTGGCTACCATCCCACCAAAGCCCCTCCACTGGCTCCCACCAAGCCCCTGCCCCAGCCAAACTGCCCCACCGTGCAGGTGGCCTCTCCAGGCATCCCTAACCCCACCACACCTTTCTGGACACAGTTGTTGTAGCACTACCAGGTTAGGGGAAACTAAGTCTCACCCTAGGCAAGGAAGGGCACTGCCTGGGCAGCCCTTGGGACACTGTCCTCCCCCAGGACAGTGAAATGGACACAGGACAGGCAAGAGCATGCTCTCAAAACAGGGAGCAGAGGACTGCTGGGCACCCAGTTTCACACTACCCAGATGGGACCTGTGGATGTCCCACATAGGGATGTGAGGCAGCCCAGGGACCACTACACTGCTGAGCCCTTCAGACAGGCAGCTCAGCAGCTGCATTTTATCAGCCATTGTCCCTTTCTTTTAGAAAAGGCTGGTTCTCCCTTAACCATACCTCGTAAATCCCAAAATCCCGCATACAAGAGCAAAACTGACCCAAGTGAGGAATGAGACACACCTCTGACCTGCAAGCCAACCTCCAGGCAGGTCAGCCCAGGGTCAACTAACAGTGCCACCAGACACGGCCACCAAGCTCCAGAGGGGCTGAAGGTATCCGTGTGCTGCCCCCACACAAGCCAGGCAGTGAGACCGCTAAAAAGGCCGTGTTTATATGGCCACATACCCAGCACCACCTTCCAGGTCCTTGCTGGAGGGTGTGACAGCAGTTGTCCAGAATGTGATGCTGTTGCTGTTGAAAGGCTGAGACTTGGAGCTGCAGAGAGTCAGGGGGAGATACTCCACATCATTCTCCCAGCTGCCAAAGGCATTGTGCAGCACCTGCCAGCCAAAACCAGGCTGCTCAGACCTGAATAGCAATGGCAGGAAGAGAAAACTCCAGCCCAGGTGTAACACTCAGGCCACACTCAAGCTGCCACTGCCCTTCCCCAGGATGGACACCACAGGGATACTAAAGCAGCTGTTGAATGCTCTTCCTTACCACCTTTGAAGTGAAGATCCTGACACCAGCATCTCTCAGAGACCCCCTTTCCCAGGCCCTCCCAGCAACACTGAGCCTGGCAAATACCTTACAGCAAGTAATTTTACGTTATTCTGCATTTACACAAAAATAGAGCAATTCTATATTTATAGAGATTTATAGCCAGTTCCGTGCTGGAGGAGTTATTGAGCAAGGCCGGGAGCTGAGGGTGGTCCAGGCTACCAAGCAACCGGCTGCTTCTCATTCGGCAATTCGAACATACAAAATTAAAGGCGTTTGTCTCTGTCTGGTTTCTTAAATAGATAAGGGGGGAATGAGTGGACAGTATGTACAGAGGGGCCTGTGGCAGGGCTCAGCGGCCTGGCCGTGGCCTCACGCCTCTGCCCGGGTCAGTGGGGCCGGCTGCTGGACTCTGAGGGCTGCCGCTGGCGCGGGGGAGTGTAGCCATTCAGGTACCCGTTGCTCTGGCGTTTGCTGAGTCCTCCGTTAAGAATGTCCTGGATGTGCTGCACTATCAGGTTTATGGCCACTGTGAGTAAAAGGGGGAGAGATGACTTTAGGATCACTGCAAATCAACCAGAGCCAAGGCAGAGCTGGTGCCCATGCTGTCCCTCCCACTGCTCTCCCTATCCCAACTTTGCTGGAAGCAGCTGCCCCCCAGGACCTGATCCTTCTGCCCCTCAAGCCAGTATGGTCAGGCTGATTCCAGCCAGGTGGAGACCTGGCTGTCCCAGTTGCACATTCCCTTTTGTGTGGGATGAACCAAGAGTTTGCCTGGAGGCACTGCACATAGATCGGCTCCCAGGCCTGATCAGAGGAACACAAACTCCCAGTCACTAATGCTCCAAGCAGGACCAAAGGGAACAGACTCATCTTAGCACACCTGTGGTTAACAGCGCTCTCTCGGGTGGCAATGGCCTGAGTCCCCTCTGTGGCAGGTCCTGCTACCTCCAATCTAACTCCACTGCAACAGCAATAGCCCAAAGCTGGCGCTGCCAGGGCAGAACAGCAGGGTCTGGATCCTTACCTTCGTTATCTGCTCCTCTGGGAATGATCACGTCAGCATATTTCTTGGTCTGGGAGGAGAGAGAACACTGTGTTACAGGGAAAGTGGAGAGACACCAGGCTGGGGCATTGTCCCTGCTCCCTGGGGCAGGTCCTTGCCCTCCCCTTGCCAAACCCAAACCCACTAGGAGGTATGTCACTGCTGATAATACATTTTGGATGGTCTTATTTGTGTTCTGCTCTGTGTTTCAAGGGCTATGCTTTGTGCCCTGACTCCATTTTCATGACCTCATACAGAAGCCACTAAGAGGCACCTGCAATTAAGAACCCTCATAATCACAAGACTCCAGCAGCTGATGCTCTTGGGAACATCTTTCCCTCTGAATCCATCCAGACTTGCTACAAGAGCATGAGTTGGCATGCCTGGGCACAGCCACAAGATCTGCCTGGGAAGGGGGGAGAACTCCCTACCATATCACTTGCAAAGAAGGTGTGATTCAGGACACCAGTCCTGACCTAGTTTCACCTGCAGGTGCCAGTCTCGGTTTCCTCCCTGTTTGTGTCAGTTTAACAGCTGACAGCCAAGCTCCACCAAGCCAGATGGGGTGATGGGTGTCACCTGACACCTCCAAGTGCTTCCAGACATATAAAAAATCACCAGGATATGCTGGACCGTTTCAGTACTGGACCACTTGGCCCAGAGCTGTTTTAAGAGCCAAATAACAGCAACAGTGGGTGCTGAGCCTGCAGTTGCTCTGCAGCTGAGCCAACCACCAGGTTGGAAGTGAGAGCAGACCATTGCTAAACTGTGGACAGAAACAAGGCAGTTTTGTGCCCTCCTTGTTTCACACTTCATTCTCCTACAGACTCTTCATCAGAAGAGCCTGATGCAGCATCTGCTGCTTTGAAAAACTGTGGATTTATCTTGCTGGGGATTTGCAAGAAGAGGAGCCTTGCAAGCTGGACCTGCCTCTCGGGAAAAGCATTTCTGGACTTAGGAATTGGTCCCCAGAGCCACAGCTGAGTGAGACTGAAAAAAGGGAGCCATGCAAAAGCCAGGAAAAGATATTGTAGCACAGAATCAGTCCCTCTTAAGGTAAAGGGCAGAGTTGACCAGATAGACAGGCACAAGGATGCTCCTAAGGTAGGAGGCCCAGTTTCATTCCTGCCTGTGGCGCTGGCCAGCAGTTCCCAGGTTTCATGACTCTGCTGGCTCACTTCCTCCAGAATAAAAAAATTCCTCATGTGACTACCATATCTGCTTGAAAAGCCTTGAGAACCAAGGCACAGGCTCCTCTCCATGAGAGCCAGGAAAGGTGTATAGTGGCTGATCCTGCAAATGTGCTATTTCCATGCAAGTCTGCAGGACTGCAGTAGATTCCCACATGCACAGTCCCTGTCTGCCAGGGAGCCTTGCCTCTGTTACCAGCTCCCGAAGGAACTTCCTTTCTCCAGGCAGGCCCTGTCACCCTGGCCACTCACCAGCCAGGAAATGCAACCTGCAAGGCCACATCCCACTGCACAGAGAGAAGGAAGAAGCTTCCTTGCTCTCCCAAGCATGAAGCCAGCAGGACTGCAGGGTGAAAAGGGCAGGCAGGACAGCCCAAAAGAGGAGGCAGACACAGCACACACTGCCTGGGGGCAGTGACCTCCCATTCCCCAGCTAAATACAGCCAAGGATCTTCCCTCCCAGGCTGAGCTGCCCAGTGGTTTGTCAGCCCCTGCACAAGGAGGGATTTCTCTGGCCGTGCTGCCTTCCAGAAGGGAAGGGTGATCTTACCAGGAAGGCAGTGGCTGTATTAATAGTCCCCATCACACTCTGCCCTGGCCAGCACTGGAACCCCTGCCTTGGCCAGAGCTTGCAGGGAGGGAGAAAGGCACAGAAGGCTGATAAGAGCTCTGGGCACAAAATGCTCCTGTCTGAGGAGATGAGGCACTTCCAGCATTCTGACTTACCGGCAAGCAGAACTCCTCAAAGGCAGGCTTGACGAAGGTGATGTACTGAGATAGGATCTGCTCCAGGTCTCTGCCTCGCTCACTGATGTCTCGTAGCACTGAGAGGAAGATATAAGGCACAGTTAGGAGCTGAGGCACAAATCTCTTCACCTCCTTTCCCTTCAGTACAGCCTTTGGCCAGTCACCCAGATATTTTGCCTGAGGTCTCCATTCCTGGAAGCTGCTGCCCATATGTCTGAGCACATCCCAGCCCAGCTACATGCTTTTAACCTGCTTCCAAGTTTTCCTGGGAGCAACGGGCTGGCTGACCTGATCAATGGCTTTTCTTGGCCTCCCGCCCTTCTCAGCTCTGCATGCACATCCCAGCTGTAACCAGTCCCAGCCCAGTCCTGAGTGTTCCCAGCCTCAGCCTTTGCCTCCCTCCTGTCACTGTCCTGCCTGACTGGTCATTCTCTCAGTCATCCCAGTGCAGAGGTGCCCGAAGAATAGAAAAGCAGTGGGGATCACCCACACACACATTAAGGTACAGTTTAACTCAGGTCTGCAGAGGTGAGGAGAGTAAAACTCACCCACCCGCACAGCTCTGCCAGGCTCCTTGTGCTGTCCCCAGGCGAGCAGGAGAACCAGAGGCTGAGGGGGTGCTTGGGGTAGGTCAGCTCAGGAGGAAGTCTGAAGGCAGGAGAGGAAACTGGCCTCCTGCTTGTTCTGTCACTCAGGCCTTTCACCCTGTTTGCATAAGCTATTTGGGCCAGTGCCATCTCCAGTCTGAAGCCACTTCAGTGCGGACAAGTGCCCCAGTTCAGCAGAAATTCAATCCGTGGGGAAGAGCCAAAACAGCCCTGTGGCTGAGCAGATGGCTTTTGGCTGTCTCTAAGGGGCTGCTGGCTTTTCCCCAGCATGCGAGTGCCTGGCACTGGGTTTGGAGTGAGCCTTCCCCCATGTCCCAGGCAGAGCCAAGGCATGGCACTGCCACCCTGCGTGACCTGCTTGGCAGCCACCGCCTGTGTGCTCTTGGGGCCAGGACACTGCTGGTCTGGCACTGTCCCCATGGCTCTGTTTGCCCTTGGCCAGCAGCTTCACAGCGTGGCCTTTCACAGCCCTGTATGGGGGAAGTGATGGGGGAAAAGGGCTGGCAGCAGGATGGGTGCCAGCTCCCTGCCTGCTCCAGGAACCAGGCTGCTCTAGCCAGCTTCTCCAGAGAGCAGGAGTGAGCCTCAGCTCAAACAATACAGAAAAAGAGGCAGGGAAAATAAAACACTTTTGTTTCCCACTTTTGTTGGCCACTCTGGAGTGCAGGAGGCCTGTGAGCTGTGCAGGGGATAGTTTTGACAGGGCAAAGCTCTCCTGCCTCTTCCCAGGGCACACCACAGCAGGAAAATCACTCCACACGCAAACACAAGTCAAACACCTGCTGTCTTGTACCTGCCCCCAAAGCAGCAGGTCCCAACAGCCCAGGCTAAGACCACACACCCTATCCAGAGTGATTGCTTGCAGGGCAGGCAAATATCCCAAGGACAGATCAACACCCCATTGAAGCCAGAAGGTCCAGACTCAAACTGGACCCAAAACATGCATGCGACACTGGACCTGGTCTCTGTTTTAGGAAAACTGGCCAAGGACAGGACAGCGAGGGTCCTTAGCCAGAATCAGGTCCCTGATCCCCACGGATCCCTGTTTGAGGTACCTGGCAGACCTTGCCCCTTCCACTCTGCTAGCAGAATTTCTGGGGAGAGGTGCTGAGATGGGTACAGTGTGAATTGCACATACTGAACTCCAGAACTACTGATTAATTGAGCTGTCAGCTGCACTTCCAGGAACCTCATCTCCTGCTGCTGCCCAGCTGAAAACCCAATTGCTGAGACCCTTTAGGACTTCTGGGATGGAAAGATGACTCAGGGCCACATCACAATGCAAGATCCCAACTTTTGTTATGAGCTGCCTCCAGCTACGTTCCAGGGACATGATTATACCTTTGGCACCTCAAACACAGGCTCTCCTTTCCCAGAAATGACAAGCAGACATACAGTAAACAGATTTGGTGCTGCAGTGGTCCTACCAACTGCTGATGGCAGGGAAATGGCCAGATTTCTACCAGCAGAACGATGAGTTGCAGTTACTAGGAGACATCAGCACCTCAATCAGCAAAATTGCCCTTTTGCAAGTGATTGATGGTGGGTGGGAGAAGTACAAGCCTTACAAGAAGCAGTGTGAGTAAGCAATGGGGTGAGCAGTGACCCAGTAACTCCACACTCCACACCACCTTCTCCTGTCCAGAACAACTGCACGAACAGATGGAGCCCAAAGTCAGGGAATAAATTAACTCAGTGGACACTTGCAGGATGTGTTACAGGGGTGGTCCATAAAATAGGGGCTTGATATGTGTGTTATACCAAAGGATGGGAAGAGGAGTGGTTGGTAATGAGAATGTACTGGATAGTGTGGGACCTGTGCATCATGTAAGTGGTTTGGAATAAGGGGTGGAGAATGTGCTGGATTTGGTTGGGATAGAGTTAATTTTCTTCACAGTGGCTGGTATGGGGCTGTGTTTTGGATTTGTGCTAAAAACAGCGTTGATAACACAGGGATGTTTTTGTTATTGCTGAGCAGTGCTTACACAGATCCAAGGCCTCTGCAGCTCCTCATCCCACCCCACCAGTGGGGGGAGGGGACACAGCTGGGACAGCTGACCCCAACTGACCCAAGGGATGTTCCATACCATATACATGATAAAAAGCTGGGGGAAGAAGGAGGAGAGCAAGACATTCAAAGTGATGGCATTTGTCTTCTCACACAACTGTTACACACGATGGAGCCCTGCTTTTCTAGGAATGGCTGAACACTGGCCTGCCTACGGGGAGTGGTGAAAAATCCCTCATTTTGCTTGGCTTGTGGATTTTGCTTTACTTATTAAACTGTCTTTGTCTCAACCCACAAGTTTTCTCACTCTTACCCTTCTGATTCTCTCCCACACCAGGGGAGGTTGAGCAAGAAGCTGCATGGGGCTGAGTTGCTGGCTGGGGTCACTCCACAACAGTGTCCTACCCTGTGGCCAGGTGTGGCCCCGAGTTCTCGCACAGCACAGTTTAAGGGATTAGGGCTCACATTTCAGGATCCTACAAGTGCCTATCTGTGACCTGCTAATACATCTCCCTGCAATGACTGTGCTGTCACCTCCCTGGATGAGTCATGGAAGAACAGTGGGCAGGGTCAAGACGGATTGGTAAAAAGGAGATGTTAATCAGTGCTGATAACATCCCAGCAGCTGAGGAGGCTGTGGATGCGTCTGACAGCAGAAGGGCAGGCAAGACCAGCTCCACTGCAGAGCAGAACAGTTCCATGCACACAACGGTCCCACACTGATGCACTGAGACATGCTCCCCTCGTCGCAGCGCAGAGCTCTGGAAGGAACTGCTCCTCTAAGTCATCTTCTGCATCCCCAGGCACCCTCTGGAGCCTGTCAGAGCCAGGCAGGGGGAGGAATAGTTCAGACAGAAGTGAATTCTGCCCCAAGAGTCCCCAAACGGTTTTTCAGTCACCCAGGAGGTGCTACATCAGTGACCCCACTCCTCAAGGCTGCTTTGAAATGAAGAGCATCGCAAGTCATGCAGGCCCCGCAGAGTGGATGTCCCTCCCACATCAGCTGGCAACCCACAGTCAAGCCAGCAGGACACGGGGAGTCCTAGAGAGGGATACTCTGGTTTCTAGGGCTCTTTGTCCCCAAACCATCACCCTAGCACCAGCTACCACATAAAGGCTCCACAATTGGTTGCACAAACCCATTACAACAGGGGAAGTACAACAGGACTTCCCATCTACACCACCCACGGTGGACACCATGGCCCAAACGCCATCCTCAGAGCACACCCAGACCCCAGGTCCTGCATGGATCTATCAGGCATTGCCTTCTGACTGAACTGTCCAGATGCTCTGCCTTGCCCATTGCACCCTTCCCTGCTGGCATCTGCTGACTGGCAGCAGCTGCTCAGCTGCTGGCCCTGGGCTGGTGCCATGAGGCCATGTGAGGACACGGCATGCTGAGTAGTCACACTGCTGCATACATCAAAGGTGGAATCACAGCCACGGCAGCAAAAATCCCACTGAATCCCAAGAGACATGGAGCAAGGTGCTCTACCACTGCCACAAGCTGCCCTAGTGACACTCTGCACTGCGGAGAAAAAGCTCCCCAGCTCTTCACAGCTTTGTGCCAACTCCAGTTCTGCTCTGGTCACTGTCACCTGCCCCTGTGACCAGTTGCCCAGATCAGTTAAGGGGTATTTCTGCCCCCGCCTCACCTCTGCGGGACAGCCGGGTGTCTGCGTCCGTGTCCACAAAGAGCTTCATGCGGAAGAGATCCCGTACCTCCTGGCTGTAGAAGGCCAGAATGCCTTCGAAGAGCACCACGTCAGCGGGGTACACGGTCACCGTCTCCTCTTTCCTGGCAGGGGGAAGCACAGTCAAAATGTGCTGGGGGGAGGGTGGGGAACAAAAGAAAGGTGGGGGGAAACAGCAGTGCTCCTAAGCACTGCTCCAACCCTGGGACACCACTGCTGCACCAGGGGGGTGACCAAGGAGAGGGCAGACCTACCCCACCGCTGTGAAGGGAATCCAAGGCATACGTACGC
The DNA here is from genome assembly GCA_013397725.1 of Rhagologus leucostigma. Lineage (NCBI taxonomy): Eukaryota > Metazoa > Chordata > Aves > Passeriformes > Rhagologus > Rhagologus leucostigma. Next base: position 578,612 of record VZTD01003426.1, on the reverse strand, counting down.
TTCCTGGAAGGATAAACAGCAAAGCAGGAAGCACACTAGCCCTTCTCCCCCTACCTCGACCAGCTGCTGCTCACAAGTGTTATGTACCAAGCCAGAAAGCCCAGGAAGCCTATGCACAGGAACTTGCACGGCCAGCTCTGCTTCCCTGGGAACCAGGCAACACTTCCCTGACACCATAGTGCTTTTGTGGGAAACAGAGCAGAGCCACACCATCCATGACCAACAGAGGCATGCAAAAGCAAGCTGAACACATGCAACACGGGTGTTACAGGAGTAAGAACTGCTGTCCTCCTCCTTTCCTGGCTGGGTGTTTGAGGCTGGAGTACTTGTTTATGGGGAGAGGAGGCCTGGATGGGGGAAGAGAAGGGAGGTCACAACACCCCTGCACTGATGCCTGGATGTTGCTGGATGTCAGTGCATGGCTACGCAGCCTTCCAGACCCTCAGCCTGTGCCTGTATCTGCCTGGGATGCTCTAACTACGGGGCTGAAGGAGTTAGGATGGAAACTTTGTGCTGGCAGGTTAGGCACCCAAGCAGGGGGCAGGAGTTTGGGGAGGGCAGGGCTGTGTGCGGCGCCGCAGGGCGTTAGCAGAGGCATGGCAAGGCAGGAGCGGCTGTTAGACCTGGAGTGGGAGACAAAGTCATAGACAGGAATCTGGACCGTCTTCCCTTCTGTGATCTCTTTGAGCGTTTTCACGATCAGCTCGTTGTCAAAGGCATCTGAGGAGAGAGGAAATGTTACCCAAGGCAGCTTTGCAACCTCTTCCACCCACCATACGCTGAGCTTCGCCCAAGCCAGAGTCACTGGCACCTCGCGCTGGGGACGCACAGACTTTGGAGGAAAGCCCTGCCTCTCCCCAGGGATGAGGCAAGGCCCAGCTCTCCTGGAGCCACAGGGCTCCATGGCTCTGCACCAGCCTGGGATGTGGCCTGCAGAGATCAATACCGTCCTTGTACAACAGTGCTGACAGCCCAGGCACAGGAAGGCATCTCCTCCAGGGCTCCAGCCCTTGCAGAGACTGGAGCAGTGCTCCAGCACCGAGCTGCCAGACAGACAAGGCTCTTGTTTGCTCAGTGCTCACTGCCTCTGGCCATTGTCCTCGTGGGGACGAAGGGACAGCAGCTCTGGAATTTCCCCACCAAGCCTGGAGATGGTTCAAAGAGCCCCTGTTGTAGTAACAGGGCAGGGCCCCCTCGGTGGAAGGGTCTGCAAAGCAGCTGCACAGCTGGTTCCCTCCTTGAAAGGGGGACACAGAGCTGCTGGTGCTCCAGGGCCTCTGCCAGGCCAGATCTGTCTGGGCCTGACTCAGCTGCACCAGAAACCAATCTGTTCCTTTGCAGCCTGCTTTAGTGAAGGGTATTGGAACAAGATGACCTTTAAGGTCCCTTCTAACCCAAACTATTTGATGATTCTATGAAAATCATGTTCAAACTGGAGGATGTTTTTGCAGGAAGAGGAGGGTCTTAAGGAGTTTGAGGGTTTATAACCCGCTCTTTCTCATCCCAGACACTCCACCCCATTTCTTTCCCAAGAGAGACAGGAGGGGACACAGGTGGCCCCCAGCCACCCTGCCAGGGATGCATCCAGCTCCACAAGAGCTTAACTAAGCCACCCACTTCTGGTCCCATGCAGATTCAGAGCCCCAGTGTCCACGCAGGCTCTTTGCTGCTGGAGCTGGGGGTCCCACTCCAGCCCTCTCCTCACAGGGCATGGCAGAGCCCCAGTGCTGTTCTCCACTCACCTGGATGGTCAAAATTGAACTGGCCTTTGAGTGCTTTGGATTTCTGCTCCGAGGTGAGGACCCGGTAGAAGCTGTCTTGGCTCACGATCACTACCTGCTTCTGACGATAGTCCACCTCGTTCTGGCCCAGCAGCTGGACGATCTTGGAGCACACTGATGACTGGGAAAGGAATAGCAAAGGAAGCACATCAGCAGCAAGTTACATCTAAGTGGCACAGGGAGGATGTCCCCAGGTTAACATCCACTCCTGCTTGCTGGACCTCCACCCAAGAATCTGTGGTTTTCCCAAAGGCACAGCCCAAAGCCACTGAGGGAAAAGTGCTCCAGAGGCATCCCCATGGTACCGTTTAGTGTGACAGCTGCACCAAGTTTGCTGTCTGCCACCCTCTCCTCCGCCCCTGTAGCCTGCCCACAGTTCCTACTCTGGGCACAAGTGGCAGCAGAAAAACAGTCGGCTCCTGCCTGGGTTCAGCCACATGCCCAGGGGCCCCAGGCCCTCCAGCCTGCTAGGCAGCTCCCTGGGGAGCAGAGCTGCATTGGGCACTAGGGCTGAGCCTCCTCCCTGAGAAAGCAGCTTTGGTTCCCCCAGCTCTGGTCCAGTCCAGAAACCCCACCACACCATGAGAGAGTCCTAGAGAAGAGCAAACAAAGCCCAGGATGAGAAGACATGAGGAAGAGAGCCTTGGGACCTTATCAGGGATCTCTGCCACAGCTGCCAGGGCTGGGAGGAGCAAGCATATCCTAGTGCCTGTTGGCACAGCGAGGCTTAGGGCACTGCGGAGTCAGCAGCTGAGAAGCCACGTGGTCCTGGCTGCTGAATGCTGCTGGCACAGGGACTGGGCACCTCGCACTCCACATGGAGCAGGCTGAGAGAGGGTGGCTGGCACTGGCTCTGCTAGCACTGGCTGTGTGGCCGCCATTGCAACACGACCCAGAGCACAGCTTGGGGGACAAATCCCAAAGCCTGCTCCAGTCCTTTCTCCTTAAGTCATGGGAGTCCTTGGCCACTGTGCAATGCACTGGTGGTAACTGCATCACTGCCTGGAAGCCAGCACTGCCCCAATAAGTGAGAGCCAAGGCCAGGCCGGCTGGGGAGTGCTCTGCTCCTGCCCCATGGTAACCACTGCCTGCGGCAAAGCAGCTGTTCCTGGTGCCAAAGTGAGCTGCTCCGACTCAAGGGAATCACACTGGCTGCAGATGCCCAGCCGAGCTGCTCCTGGCCCCTGTCACCACAAATGCTCTGCTGAGCCCTCTGCCTTGCAAAGAGCAGCATGCTTGCCCCAACCTGCCTACCCCAGCCTGCCAGTGGTTCTTTCCATGCTCCCACCTCCTGGATGGCTCAACCATCTGCTCCATACTTGGCTGGCAACCTCCAGCTGCAGAGCTGAAGACGGCACTGGTGAGAAGGAACAGGGAGGGGAACGCGTGCCTGGCAGAGGAGGTCACCCCGGCAGGCAGAGGGCAAGGCTGTTTGCCTGAGAAGCTGGAAGATTTGACAGCATTCCCGTCTCCAGAGACCGTCTCTTCCCTCCAGGCCAGGCTGACCTGACTTGGCTGTGACCACTGGGCTGTGAGTCATCCCCAGCCTGGCTGGAGAAGCTCGCACACAGCTCTGCTGCAGAGACAACCGGATGCAGCTCACCCACAGAAGTCCAGGTGGCCCTGGGCACCAGTTCGGATATTGGGTCAGGGATGGGGTCTCCTGAGCATCCCACCTTCTTCTCCTGCCTCTCCCAGCTGGCAAGTGTCACCTTCCGAGCCACAGCCACGATGGCAGCCCTGCCCTGCAGCAAGCTGCTCCCACCCACAACAAAGCCCTGCAAGTCTGTGCCAGTCACTTGCCCTTGGGCATATGCAGACAAAGCTGGAGCCCGCTCTCCGTTTCCTCTGTTTTCCCACTCCCCATAGCCTTCTCTGGCCTGCGTCAGCCCTAGTGCTTATCCAGCTGTATCCCATAGGTTTTGCAAAAGCAGGGTGTGTTCAGTGCCTCTCTTCCACTTTTCCTGCCTGCTCACTCCCACAGACACCACTGCTTTCCTATGCAGCAACAGGATGCAGCGCAGCAGGATTCCGCCTTGGCCACAGCTGCAGAGGACACCAAACTTCCCAGGCCCTTTGCCATTAGGAATAAACCACCTTTAAGCACAGCCACCCAGACAGGTCCCCAGGTCCCATGTGGATCTGCACCAGAAACTGCTTTCCCCAGCCCAGGGGAGGGACTCCTTTCCTTTGGATCAGTGAAAGCAACACGGGGATTTGCATTCACTCTCTTCCCTTGGACCTCAGCATGTGTATTGGCAGTAAAATCATTTGAGAGCATCAGACAAATGGTGCCAGTCTGCCTTCTGCCTTATGCACACTAATCTCTGGTCTGTGGATTCTGGAAGGTGGAGAAGAGCCTCCACCAGCTCTGAAAATCACCCTCTAGCTCCATACCTCACAATTTGAGACACTGATGGTGAAAAAAGCCCAAGGAGAAAGTACCCCAAAGCACAGCCGGAGACAGGAACACATCCTCCCTCCAGGTTTCTAGATGAGGAACAGATTGTATCCCAGCTGCATTTGCCATCCGGGGCTCTGGGGTGGATGGTGCCTCTTGGAAAAAGCAACCTGGCACACACTATGGCCCCTCCCTTTTCCCTGGTGGGCTCTGGAGAGCTGGCAGAAGTGGTGGAGAAAGACAACCACAAGGACAATCCTGCTCTGAGGACCGAGCTCAGTTTTAGCATACCATACTGCTTGGGTGAGCAGGGATGTCACTTCCCAGCTCTGGGAAGAGACACACATGTCACCTTGGTCCTGCAGGTGTGGGCCAGGCACTGCTCACATATTATACCTGCATTAAGTGCAGCAGGACATAGGGACAGTGGGGGACAGGGCATATTCAGCTTGCCTTAGTCCATTCCAGGGCTGTGTTCAGCTTTCCTCAGTAGGGCAGTGAACCTCAGCGAGGTCCAAGAGAAGGTTTTTCCTTTTCTCACTATCATTTGTGATAGAAACAACAATGTCTCATGAGGGGCAGTCCCTGATGCCAATCTGAACAACTCCTACAGCTGGACAGGCAGTTTTTCCCCTTGGTTGATAAACACTCACTGTTAAGGAGGAAGAAAAACCAGAAACACAGAGCTTGGAAACTCCCCTACACAATGGGAACAGAAACACCCAGCCTCAGGAAGTGTCCCCCCAAGAAAATGACATATTCCCTGCTCAAACCTTTTTCTCCCAAATAAACCTTTTTATATGTGTGACTGTGAAAGATCCACAAATAACTGGAAATTAGCACAGTCAGGTTTTGGGGAGACCACAGATGCCCAGTAAGAGCAAGAACAGAGACTCCAAAGTACTGTGCCTATGTGCACCAGTCTGGATGCAGGGGACACATGCTGACAACGTGCACTTAACACCCACTTGAAGGGGCAGCCTGGGCTCAGATTCCTTCTTTTGCCAATTCCTAACTGATTCTCCCGGGGAAGAAGACAATTGTTTCTTCGCCAAAAAGCCCAGGAGTGCAGAGGATGATTTGAGAAAGGTGATGTGATCCCAGCACACAAGCTCTAGGATTTGAACCCTATCACTGGTTATGCCTTACATGACACAACTCATCTGCAGGAATATGAGAGCTATGCCAGAGCTCCTTGTCTCTGCTCAGCCCCTTCTCCATATCCACCTCATCCATGCACACCTTGCCACAAGCCAAAGTGAACACTGATGGTGATTCAGCTGCAGCAAACTCCCAGCAACAGGATGCTTTTGCAAGCAAAAGCCTTCCCCTCCTTCAGAACTTGGTAAAAACTAAATGTTGCCAGGACCCAGCAGCCTCTGAGCCTCCATGGTTGCCAAGCAGACCTTTCCCATGGTAGCCGCATGGAACTGAAGCAGGACTTTCCAAGCACGCAGCAGGGAGGGACCCTGGTTCCTGCGGTTGGTCATGACTTCCCCCACATTGCAATGAGGGGAACTCAGCTCCAGGCTGGAGCAAACCTCCGGAGCTACACTCCTCCAGGCTTTGTGCTCTAGCTGCTCCCTGGGAAGACTGTGCAAACCAACCCACACTTCACAGCTTGTGGAGAGGAAGGTATCAGCGCAGCACCGCGTGAACAAGAGCTCCATATAGTTATTCCTGAACGGAAGCGGCTGCAGCTCCCCTTGCAGGACTCCTCCTCTGAACCAAGCACATAAACAGCCAGTGTTCAAGGAAGAAGTACAGCTTTATTCTGCTGGGAAGACGCAGGGGCACCTGGGGAAGAAATCCAACATATTTTCCCAAAAGAGAGGTGGTACACAGGGGAAGAAACTCAACAGACAGGTGTTTGGAGGCCTACCCCTGACATTTATTTGGATGTTTAATTCACATTCACTCATGGCCTATAGCCAGCTGCTCAGATATTCTTCAGGAGTTGACTAATTCCCTGACATTATTACACAGATTATCCCACAACCCCTCTTGGGTAGCTCTGGTCAGACAGTGAATTATGACTTCCAATGGGTATTAAAGAGAAAACTGATGGACAGTGCCACAGTCAACCACCAGGAACCACCATGAGAAGGAGCCAGGCAGGACACAGTTGATGCCTTCAGCTCCAGGTTTGCTGTGGCAGTGCTTCTGCCCCTAGAGGGCAAGGCCTGTCCTGGGCTAGCAGGAACTCCTAAGCCTTTTGCAGGTGGATGTGCTAAAACCCACACGCTGAAGACAGTCTGTCCATCCCCAAGGAACCTGGCACTGCAGAGGGATGTTCAAGTTCCCACTCCAGCTGCAGGGACTCTAGATGAGACACTCAGCAAAAGTGACTTAGCCAGATCAAGTGATTCCAGCCCCAAAGAAACACTGCAGGCTGCCAGATCCCTCAGGAGGAAGAAAAGGGTTGTGCCAAACAAAAAGAGAGGCACATGCTGGGCTCCTGTGTGGAAAGAGGTATAGCCTCCTGCTGCCACAGCAGGCTGCTCGCCCCAAGCCAAGCTGCTGCTCAGGAGGACAGTCCTCCTCAACAGAGCAACGCCGTCGGCCCACAACACAACCAGGAGCAAGGACAGGCTGCAGCAGTCACATCCCACTGGGGAGAGGAGGCCAGAGGTTATCTCCAGGGACACCACTGCAATAACGCCCTTCCTTGTAGGATCTGATTGTGAGCAGGCTTGGAAGGAGCTAGAGATGGCTTTGCATCTGCAAGCAGCCTGGTTGGGGTGTCCTCATCACACCTTTGTGGATAAAACAGTCTCCAGTTTTGTGGTCTCACAGGATTTTCCCCCAAATCAAACATAAGGAACAATTGTAATTATTAATTTCATTTCTCTGCTGTCCTCTATAGCATGCAGCCCCTATCTCCAGCTCATCTCTTGCAGCACACGAGTTACAGATGCCGGTCTCTTCCTGAAGGTTTTGGTAATTATAGAGTACCAGGAAGTGCTTGGACTAGGATGACACACAGAACAGACACTAAACTGGGAAGGGTCCTAGAGCATCTATCAAATGTCTGCCTGCGACTGCAGACAGCCAGTTCATGACCCACACCATCCTTTCCAGTCCTAATGGGAGCACATACATATGGCAACACTGGGACTGGAAACTTACTGTTCTTGAACCAAAAGCCTGGGCCTCCACCCAGAGCATTCCCAGGCAGGTTCACCATCCCTGCATTTCCCTTTGTGAGCCACAGGCCAACCAGTGCAGGAGTGGGATAGCCATGTTTCTACTGACTCACCCTGGGACACTGTGCATGTGATCAGCAATCCCGGGCTGGAGCATAAACAGGCACACACAGAGGCTCTAAACACAGATTACACGCAGGGAGGAAAACAAACCCTCTAACACAATCCCTCCCAATCCTCTGGTTTTAGGCACACGATATTTTTCTCGAGCCCCTGCTGCAAACTCCACAGCCCAGAGCTGGCTGAGCCCACAGGACTATGGTAAGCAGGCTCCATAACGTGCACATATTCCATTAGTAACAGGAAATGGCTGACCCATCAAAACGTCCTGTGGATCAGTCTGACTGGGACTGGCACAGAACAACGTTCTACTAGAAAGTTTGATGAGTCTCTAGCACACATTGACACCAGTGTTCAACAAGTCAGACTTTGTGATGCAGGGCTCCTGCCAGCCATGAACAAACGTCACCAGGAAATGCAGCTGAACCGGCACACGGCTGCTGCAATTCCTGTTAGTCCCACTCCTGTGGGGAAGACATTCCCAGATCTCCCCTGGGCTTCTTTGCCAGCCATCCAGGTGATGACATTGTAGCAGTGACCCTCAGGCTGCTGTGGGGGACCTCAGCCCTTGCTGTGGTACACGACTGAGCTCTGTCACAAAAGTTCTATGCAGAGATGGAACTGCCTCATGCAGCTCAGACCACTCCTTTCCTGGGGGCCAACACTGGCTGTCCCACCCTGACTGGGCAATTCCAGCCTCCTGGCTGGCTCCCTCTTCCAGCCTCAGCCAGCCTTCCCAATGTTCAAAGTGCCTAGTGGAGTAAGTGAAGAGCACATCTGGCTGAACACAGGCTGTAATCTTGGTGCTCTGCAGGCTGGAAACTCTGAGGCTGCATGTTCAAACAGACGTTGGGAACTCGATGTGCTAACTCAAGACCCAAATGATGTAACTACAGGGCTGCAGTGGCACCCCTATTCAGCCCTCACTATAATTTGAGGGATGAGCAGCCAACCAAAGCAATCAACCCTTTAAAAAATCTGTCTTTTCTTACAAGCTCCTGTTGGAAGGCAGCAATCAGCACTGCACTTCATGTGGGGACAACAATTAATGCTTCAGCCTGAGCTCAAAGAGCTCTCCCCACCCCTGCAGCCACCCCAGCACCAGATGCCACCACTGCTGCTGGGAGCAAGCTGCTCCAGCACTGCTGGCAGAGCTGCAAGGTCCCAGCAGCTAAGCTGAAGTGAGGACATAGAAGAACTTAAGGAGGTATCCCAGCAGTTCCCAGCTCATCTCAGCAGTCAGTTTGCTGAACTTTCCTCCAGCCCGCAGCCTGGCTGCCTGCCTTGTATGCTGCAGAGTCCGTGGTAGTCAGGAATCTCTTGCAGGAGCAAGGGAAGAAGCTGTTAGCACAAAGGCCATGGGTGTAAGAGGGAAACAAGAACTCTAGCAGAACACTTGAGAACAGATAGGATAAAAGAAAATATGACAACCAGCCTTGGGAAACCCTCTGAGGAAATGAGGCAGTTGCAGTCCTCTTCAGGTTTGAAACAGGATGGGGGTCTTAATGCGAAGTCATCTCCACCCCAGAAACCGCAGCAAGCTTTGTCCAGGCCACACAGTGCTTGGATTTCAGGGGACAGCAAGCTTTTGTGAAGAGCCTGTCCCAGCTGAGCTGACTGAAAACAGCCACTGCGCAGCTTGCACTGCCCTTTAAGAGGCTGTGGCATCCCAGACTCCCCAGGACCTCTGTGGCTCCCCAGTTGTGCTCCCAGCACAGTCCAGATTTTGTTCCAGAGGCAAAAACCAGGAAAGCACTCAGGGTTCTACCCCTATTTGAGTAGCCAAAGTTGCTCAAGCCTCTTTTGCTCACTAGGGAAGAGCACTCAGCCTTTGAACTTGAGTTCCCACAGATTTGCCTTTAAGGAACATCAGCCAAAAACCCCCCAGCTCTTTGGGAAGGCCGGCCGCTTCCAACACCAGCTTCCCCAGGGCACCACATGACACAAGCCGTGGCAAGCTGCAAAACACAATCCCATCCTTCCAGAGCCTGATCATGCTGGTAACATCAAGAGGGATGGAGGGGACTGTGGAGCCTATTATCCCCATGTCAGACCCAAAAGCAGCAGTGGGAGGAGCTGGAGGGGGCCTTGGAAGGCAAATTCTCTCCGCTATCTTCTGGCTGGTGCGCTGCCAAAGGGGTGTGTTGCGACAACAACCCTCAATTGGTGTCGTGGTGAGTTGGATGGATTTGTCATTTGCCTAGTGGGAAAGGTGCCTGCTTCACTTTCCTGCTAGCACTCAGTTTTCACCCAGAGCCAGCACACCGGCACAGTAGCCCCTGGACTGGATTTTGGCTGCAGGCAAGCCCTTAGCTAAGCAAACCACATCAGCCCCACTGCTGCTTTCCTGGAGTGTGCTGCAGCACCCAGCACAGGGCACAGTCACCAGTCAGGTAAGGGACAGCCCCCCACACCCCTGCCTTGCAGCTGCACCAAATGTGAATCTGAGGGGCTGTAGGCACAAGTCCCAGGTCCTTTTTTCCTGTTGCTTGGGGTTTTTTGTCAGCATATTTCTTGCAGCCTTTTCCCACCAACTTTGTAGTGATCTGCCGGAGTCCCTTCAATGAGCGGCACTGCACAAAGGGTTTTTAGCAGCCAGCAGTCACTGGAAGGGGGAAAATCAAAGCTGGGAGACAGGAAGAGCCAGTTAGTACATCTCCCTTGCTAGAAAGGACCATTTTCTTATTTTTTTCCTAAGGCAGCCTGCTGCTCTTAAGCATTTTCACTTTGAAGTTGAGAACCACTGTGGTGTATTGTACTGTAATCACTGCTTTTACCTTGTGGGCCTGAGACACAGTGTTCAGAGACATAACAGTTCAGCAGCGCCAGACACGATGTTATTGGGACAACTACAGAGAGGCAGACCCACACATCAGAGAACAGACAAACCCAGTGTGTTTGAGTCACCAGGAGCTGTACTGCAAGAACAATCCAGCTTTGGTTCCCACTGGAGGAGACTGCATCCCCTCTCACTATCCCTCTCCTGTTATAGCTGGATTTTTCCCCCTTGTAGCAGCAACAGCAGTCCAAGAATCAATAGGGTACTCAGAGACATGCTTAAAACACTGCGCTGAGGTACAGCAGTTGGGTTATATCATTCTTCAAGAGAAAAAGGGATCCCCCTCCAAACACAGATCAACCCGGAGATCTAAGGCTCATCCTTCTCCTGTGCCAGCCCACATTCAGTTTCCTCAGCAAGAAATCCTCTCCAAAACGCCTCTTAAAGACACAGGTAGAATGTGCTGCCCTGCATACGAGCACTGATGAGCTGTGGAGCTGGTTTTACTGCTCTTAAATAAGAAGGGGGAAAAAAAAGGCAATTTTGTTTTCCTATTAAGAAAGAAAGTGACCTAGCGAGGTTAAACAAATACAGACAGACACACTGTATGAAACAACTGAAATAAAACGCTGAAAAGCCGTAAAGCTGCCCTGCGCTGCAGTTTGGGTGTAGCAGCCTACCGGAAACACCCGCACTACCCCGGCGGGCGGCTGTCCCGTCTCCGCAGCCCTCGCCCTGCTCCCACCTGCCGCTGCCAAGGGCCAGCCCCTCCCGGCACAGCAGCCAGGAGGTCGTTCTGCCGCTGTGAGTCAGCATTTGCTGCAGAATTCCCGCTCCTGCTGCCCTAAAGTTGGGCGCGGAAGGGTACTCCCATGCACGACCGACATCATTGTGGTGGGGGGAAATTAAAAAATTGCATCGCCCCCGAGGTACCTTGCGGGGCAGGCAGCCCCTGGGGTCGGTGCACTTGAACGGGGACGGGGGAAGCGCTGACCACAGCCACGGAAAAGATCCTGGAGGGGGGATGCAGCCCCTACCCAGGCCGAGCTGGGGCCATCCTTGCTCCGCGCGGCCCCCAGCTCTGCCTGCTGCCCCCCTCCCCCGGCTGGACCGCTCTCGCCGGTGGCACAGAGAGACACAAGGTCCCGGCCGGAGAGAAGGANCGGGTAAATCCCACGTTCACCCCGTAGCCGCCTCCACGTGTCCGCGGGACTCCGGCCGCCGCCCGGGCAGAGGCCTCAGCGGCCGCGCTCCCTCCGCCAGGTCATCCTTCCCCGGGCAGCCAGCGAGCCCGCCCGGCTCCATCCCCGGCCTTGGCCCTGGCTCCATCCGCAGCCCCAGCGCCCACCCCGAGCCCGCGCCCGGCCGCGGAGCAGCGCACGTGGCGGGGCGGCCGCTCGGACCCGCCGCGCTGCCATGTGGCCGCCGTGCCCGGCGTGGGGAGGGCCGCACCACAGAGTTCCCCCGGCCCAGGCGGGGCTCCCCCGCCGACCTCCCGCACCTTGCCGCTGGCCGTGCCGCCGCTGACCCCGATGAGGAAGGGCTCCCCGCCGCTGGGCTGCCCCTGCTCCTCCAGCCGCTGCTCGCTATCCCCCGCCATCCTCCCCTACTCGCTGCCGCGCCTCCTCCGCCTTCACTCGCCGTGCGGAGCTGGATTTATCTGATGAGTCAAGGGCCTTCCTCCCCGCCTGGTTCACATCCCCGGCGCTGCGGCTCCTTGCCAGGTGCTGCCGCAGCTGCACATGCTCCGGCCCAGCCCGCCGGCGGGCGGCACTGCGGCCACATGGGCCCGCACCGCGCCGCCGCCCTCCCTCCAGCCCGCCCGCCGACAAAGGCGCTGCGGCCGCGCCGTACGCCGGACCCTGCTCTGCCCTCGCACCGGCTCCCTTCGCCTCTCTGACCGCTCCGCTTCATCCCACAGAGTTCTGGGACTACACCACGGTGGCCCCCGGCAGAACCTCCATTATTTGTCTCCCACGCTGGCCAAGAAGGCCAAGGGCATCCAGGCTTGGATCAGCAATAGTGTGGCCAGAAGGACCGGGGCAGTGACCGTCCCCGTGTACTGGGCACTGGTTAGGCCACACCTCGCAAACAGGATTCAGTTTTGGGCCCCTCACGACAAGAAAGACATTGAGGGCCTGCAGCGTGTGCAGAGAAGGACCACGGAGCTGGGAAAGGGTCTGGAGCACAAGGCTGGGGGGGCTCAGCCTGGAGAAAAGGAGGCTCAGGGGGAGCTTTATTACTCTCTACACCTGAAAGGAGGTTGTGGCCGGCTGGGGGTCAGCCTTTATCCCCCATGTAACAAGAGATAGGACAAGAGGAAATATCCTAAACTTATTCCAAGGTTTGGGTGGGTAGATTGGATATTAGGAAAAATTTCTGCACCCAAAGGGTGATCAGGCATTGGAAGAGACTACCCAGGGAAATGGTGGAATTACCATTCCTGGAAAAGTTCAAGAACATGCAGATGTGGCACTTGGGGACACTGTTTCGTGGTGAACAGTGCTGGGTTAATGGTTGGATTTGGTGATCTTAAAGGTCTTTCCCAACTGTAATGATTCTGTGATTCTCCCACCCCACCTGGGCCCTGGTCCTGTGAGCACTCATAAATTATTATTAACGACCCAAATCCAGGAATAAAAATTATGCTTATATCTTTGGCAAATGGGACCTGTCTGGGAAGAGCTGTGAGTGCTCTGGAGGCCAGGATTCGAAGTCAAAATGACCTCAACAAAGTGAAAAAAGGATTGGCAATATGTAGGGTGCAAGTCCATGCAGACAAACGTGATAATGATCTGTGGCAATGTGAGATTGCTGCCTAGCCAGGCCTTTTACAGATAAAGATCTGGAGTAGAGTGGATCGAAGAGTCAATCATGGTGCTGCTGTGAAAAAGGCAAACATCCTGTTGGGTGGATGGATACATCCACAGGTATTGTGCTTTGAGAAAGGTGAGGCCTGGTGGAAAGACTCCAGTGGGGACTTGGGAACAGCCTGGTCTGGCTTTGTAGAAGGACTGCAGCAACCATCTGTGTTTAGTCTGGGGAAGGTCTCTGCTGGGCTGTAAGACTGTGGGGACGTGATAACCACTTCCAAATACATAAAAGGCTGCCTCAGAAAGGGAATACATTTCTTTTACGGGTAGAGATTAAAACAAAATGTTGCCAGCTCAACACTGTAACAAGGACAATTCAGGGACATTTTCTAGGTGTGAAAATGGTTAAATTCTAGAAAAGGTTGTTTAAGGAGAGTAAGGACTCTCCACTCTTAAATCTAAGGATTTAAAAAAAGAGAAAAAAGAAGCAGTAGGCATGCTCCTGTATGGAAAGTGTTTAGTAGTGCTGATCCTGTTTTGGGGCAGGAGACAGCCCAAGCAATGCCCCAAAGTTCCTCCCAGCCCTGTTCAGAGGACCAGAACTTTCACTTAGGTTTTTAACTTTCCACTTCAACACAGCGAAACAAGTGTGGAGATGTTTGCCAGACAGTCCCCATGTCCCAGCCCTCATCGTGCAGGGTTTGAGAGAAGGTGTCCTGGGAAGCCATGGCCCCTCTGCCCACTGCTCCCAATTCCTCTCCAGCAGTGCCATGGGAGCATGGCACTGCGTGCAGCCACTGCCAGGGAACGAAGTGCTATATGTGGATGAGAACTTCCTGCAGGGATGAATTCCCATGGTTTCCCATGGCCCCATGCCAGTTTCCGAGCACTGACCATGGGCACAGCTCCTGTGCACCCCACTGGGACCCAGGAGCTATTCACAGCTCTTCTTTCTTACTCCAACACTGACACAGCTGTATCTGGATGACAAAACCCCCTCAGGACAGTGAGAACTCCAGGTTATTTGGTTCTTCTCCTGCCTGCCCTCACTGCTGCCCTGCTTGGGGACAGTCCACACCCTCTGCTGTGCTGCACCTGTTTCAGGCTGTGCTGCCCGTCCTGAGCTTCTCTGTAGGATGGCCCTCATGGCGTTTCACCTCCAGGTCCCCTTATCGCTGGACATGTGGCAGGAGCAGACACACCTGCAGGGGGAAGGATAAATAAATGCCTATTGATGGGCCCTGGAGGGGTATGAACTAAGGGTATCCAAGGCTTATTTATACAGAACACAAGGAGAACTTGCAAAGATCAGGTTAATGGCTCTTTCAAAACCAGGCCAGGGCTGTGAACTAGAAGTGAATCAAATCCAAGTCCCAGTTAGTTTTGGATGGCACCTTTCCTCAAAACTGAGAATTTTACACACCTTTTTACTGGCTGCTGGTCACTAACACACTGTGCAAAGCAACTGAATCTTTTGTTCAGTTTAAACTTGGAGACTTCAGTATATGAAATCTACTGGGATTATGTGTCTCTCTAATCCGGTTTCAAGGTTGCCTCCATAAACATTACCACTTCTATATCTAGAATGTTTGTAGACTACACCAGCCACTAACTCATGTAACCAGAGTGATATATTATGCAAATGCCTTCCTTTTTCTCATATCCCAGGCTGGTAGATCAAATCAGACTGCACCCAACTCTCATCTGTCCGTTACACATTGATCAAAGGACAGAACGCTGTTTAGAAAAGGAAATGCCATTGAGGGTAATATGCCGTGTGTTGTCTGAAAAAAGGATCTAGTGATAAGGATCCCGGTGTGATTCAAAGTGACAGGATGAAATTACAAAGAGCCTGTTGTCACCTCTACCTCTAGTTCAAAGCACAGACACTAGAGAGGAAAGAGGTTCATGTCACTGACCATCTTCTCCTGGCTTGGATCTGCCAAAAAAAACCCATTCCGTATCAATAACTGATAGCATATGAATAATTTCCCACAGCAGTATAAGAGAAACTATTTCTAAATACTGCTTTGATACAT
The DNA here is from genome assembly GCA_013397725.1 of Rhagologus leucostigma. Taxonomy (NCBI): domain Eukaryota; kingdom Metazoa; phylum Chordata; class Aves; order Passeriformes; genus Rhagologus; species Rhagologus leucostigma. The sequence continues at coordinate 563,533 of VZTD01003426.1, read as the reverse complement.
GCTGATACATTTCACAGCCAGGAAAGTCAGGGAGCTCTAAAGAGAGGGAGAGAGGGTGGAGGATAGCATACAGCACAGGCAACTGCATGAGATGGTACAAAATAATATAGAATCAGAGTATGGACTGAGTTGGAAGGGGCCTTAAAGCTCATCTCATTCAAATCCCCTCTGCCATGGGCAGGGACACCTCCCACTAGACCAGGTTGCTCCAAGCCCCATCCAACCTGGCCTTGACACTTCCAAGGATGGGGCATCCACAGGTTCTCTGGGCAACTTGTGCCAGTGCCTCACCACCCTCACAGGGAAGAATTTTTTCGGTATATCACAAGTCCTGCCACATCACCAGCTGTCAATATCTTCCTGCTGCTCACCCCAAACTGAAATGTCCATCCTCAGTTTCATCCCTGTCTCCCAGATGGCTCTGAGTCTCGTGTTGCTGACGTCCAGTTCTCAGTTCTGCCCTGATGTTGCAGGAAAGTTCCCCGTGTCCGGATATGGTGCTGGGACTTTCCTGCAGCATGTAGCTGCACCTTTCAGTGACGTCTGATTCAGCCACCTGCACACATGTGGCTCTCTGGTTTCCTCATGTGCCTGTACTCAGGCTTGGAGAGGTTGTTTGCTGTCTGACCTCACGCTCTCACTTGCTGCTTGTGCTGTCTTCTCTGAACTACAGTTCCTCACCTTCTTTCTGAATGGAGTGTTTAATTTAAGGATGATAGGTTTTTTCCTTTCCCTGTTTTTCACTCAGCTCTGCCCATGTAGTCCCACAGTGTATCACTGTCATTGACAGCAAACTCCTCTGTTACGTAAGGACAGGCACAAACCTGCCCTTCCCTGCCTGCCCTGTTTCCTTTTCTGTATTTCTGCTTTCTAGGTCTCCTCACCCCATTGCAACCCGTGGATTTGATCTAGTTCTGCTGCTCCAGGTGTAACGGCTGGAGCCTCAATAAAAGTCAATTCATCTGTCTGCCAAATCCTTGCCATTATTGCACTGTCCTCATTAATGCACTTCATAGTCTCATCCCATCCATGAATATTTTACACACATGAGCAATGGGAGGTTTAATTCCCTGTGAATCACAGAATGCTGTACTCCACCGCTGGCTATACAAGGAGTGTGTGGGACAGCAACAGCCCCTGGTAAAGGGCAGGCAACAATATTCTTAAATATTTCATCCCAGAAAATGCCTCCTGGTGAGATGCAGTAACAGGGTATTCACAGAATCACAGAATCTGAGAATGGTTTGGGTGAAAAGGGACATTAAAGATCATCTCATTCCACCCCCCTGCCATGGACAGGGTCACCTTCCACTAGACCAGTTGCTCTGAAACCAGTCCAAGTTAGTCTTGAACACTTCCATTCATGCCACTGGCAAATTAAGCCAGGGCAGAGTTGTAGAAACCAGGAAGGCTTCTCCAAGCCAACCTTTTCGCAAGCAAACGCCTTGTGCATCTTCCCCGGCAAGGTGCAGAGAGGGCAGACACCCAGACACCCAGCGTCAAACTACAGCAGGGGAGGTTTAAGTCGGACATTAGGATGAATTTCTTCACAGAACGGGTGATTAGACCTGGGAATGGGCTACCCAAGGAGGTGATGGAGTCACCGTCCCTGGAGCTGTTTAAGGAAAGAGGGGACATGGCACTAGGTGCCATGGTAGTGTTGGGCCACAGGTTGGACTCAAGGATAATTGCGGAGGTCTTTTCCAACCTCATTGATTCTGTGAACCCCTCCGCGAGCCTTGAATCGGGCGCGGCCTCACCAGGCCCCGCTGTGCGGGACTCGGGTGTGCTGCACCACGAGCTAGAACCAGCCCGCCGCACCGCTGTGACAAGGACCCTCCCTCAACCCCGCTGAGGGGGAGAGCCCCGCCGCCACGACTGACAGTCAACTCGCCCAATCAGAGCAGCGTCCGTCGCCACGATTGACAGCCGCCTCGCAAAATCAGAGCAGCGTCCGCCGCGCCTTCCCCGCCCCTCGCCCTTCCCGCGGTTTGTTTCGCAGCCGGCAACGCCAGCCGGAAGCGCAGGTGCTCGCTTCCGGGCGTTGCTAGCCAACGGGGCCAGACCGCTTCCGGGTGGCGGATGCAGTTCCGGCTGTGCGGCGGTGTTACCGAGTCGGGGGCGGTGGTGGCATCACCATGAGCACGATGTTCGCCGACACCCTCCTCATCGTGTTCATCTCTGTCTGCACCGCGCTGCTAGCCGAGGGTGAGCCGAGGAGGGCGCGGCTGTGTCCGGGGGGCGGCCGGCAGCTCCCTCGAGTGCTGGCAGGGAGCGGGTGAAGGGGCGGCATTGGGGGCCCTGGGGAGGGGGCGAAGAGCAGGGTAGGGGGTCTGTGAAACGGGGCTCGGTGTCACCTGAACCTCCTCACGGGCACCCGGGCGGACAGCGCTGAATCACCCTCGAACAGCGCTGAGCTCTGGTGCAAAGCGGTGGGAATGGGGGTTGTTTCCTCCAGGAGGGGGGGAAGCTGTTGGAGGATGAAAGAGAACATAGTGGTTTTTCCCCATAGGTTTTGTGGGAAGGATGTGAAGAAATTGCCCGACCTTGCAATGATGGTGGCTTAAGCTGCTTGAAAAGGTTGTTTATATTTAAATGGTTGAAATAGGGGCAGTTTTTTAAGGAAGTGTTGGATAGGTGCCTTTTGGGGTAGTCACAAGTCAGACAAGTCCCCTTGACACAAGACAAAAGTCCTCTTTCTGGCACTGTGTGTATCCCCAAATGCCCTTTATCCTCTCTGTCCCCAAATCTTTATCCCACAGCTGCAAAACACCATCTCTGTGCATCCCAGGGCAGGGAGAATCCCCGGTGGAATGTGGCCTTCTAGGTGCCCTGGTGCATGGCTTTTGGGGTTACAAGGTGTGCACATCCTCTGCCTTCGACAGCACGAGGCTGTGCTGGCTTTGGAAGTATTTACAGGGTTCCCTTCTCTGCAGCTGGCGAGTTCAGGGACTCGGCAGCGTGGCCCTGCTGTCAAACCAAAGCCAAAAAACCAAAAGAGGGGCCAGAAGCTTTGTGCAGGGGCTGACAGTGAACTGCTCACAAACCAGTGGTTCTGCACTTGTGGCACAACTGGTATTTGTCATGTTTAAGTGCAAGGATTTAGATTGGAGAATCTCTCGAGGTCTCTTCTAGCCTAAAACCTAATTTGTGTTTCCGAAATGTGATGCTACTTACAGTGAGGTCCTGGTAGGAGCAGAAATTATTCCTCAGGCCTTAATTGGCTGCTGTGGAAATGTAGAGCACACAGATGTTTGTTGCCTTAATCAACCTTTGATTTAAGCTGAGCAACAGCTTGTTAGGCATGAAGAAACTGAAGCTGGTCACTTCTGAAGGTGTTTATTGTAGAGTTTATTTTATACATGGTTTATCAATAAAAGTAAAAACCAAAAAGTTATTTTAGTTTTATATCTATAGCTCATTTCATAGTTTATTTTACAGTTCCATTTTACATGGAACTTGGGAAGGGGATTTGAAGGAAAGGTACAGCTTGCTGGTGCTTTGTGCTCTCTTGGCTGTGTTATAATGGGGTTTTGTAGACATAAAGTTGAATTTCTGCATATGGATTTGCTCACTCATATCAGCATTATTGCGGGAGGTTTTTACTTACCTTGTTACTGGCTGAGTGTTTGTTTCAGGTATAACTTGGGTGCTGGTTTATCGGACAGACAAATACAAGAGATTAAAGGCTGAAGTGGAAAAGCAGAGCAAAAAATGTAAGTACTCATCAGGGGCTTATTTCTGTCCTTAATTCTGGTCTTTTACTGGAGGAAGCTCAGCCAAAGACCTTTTGCCTTGTCTAAATGACCCGTTCCGTCAGTGGAGGACAGGAGGGAGTACGAGATTGGTACTGGCATCTTTTTTTCTGAACATGAGTAGCCAGGGTCTGAAATAAATGCCTGAAATATCTTCAAAGATGCAATTTCCACCTTTCAGGGGTGAAGAGGAGAATTTAAGGCCTGTAGAAAGAGGGAACTGGGGTTGAATAATGAATACCATGAGAGGAAAGCATTTTATGTAAAGATTTAAAATGGTGTTTAATGATGGGGGATGAGTAAAGAGAAAGCCATCATAGAAAGGTCTGAGCAATCAGCTGATGTAAAAACAAATTATCATAATGTAAACTGGAAGCAAATAGAACTGATTAGGAAATAAGTCCCAGGTTCATTCCATAGAGAGGAGGTCTGGGAGGGGGTAACAAAGGATGAGGGAAGAAGGGAAAAGGGAGCTGAGGGTGAGCAGTCAGAAGATCTGCATCAAATATTAAGAGAAATGGTAAACAGGCGGGAGCACGGAGTGTTTAAATGGACCTGTCTGTATCAGAAGCCAAGTTGCAGAGGAGAAGTTCTGAGTTTTCAAACTCAACTGTGTACACCCTACCCAAGTTACAGCAGTAAGAGGCAGCACACAGCAACTGGGGCCAAAATAGAGCTGGTTTTACCTTACAAATATTTCATTGTGGTGTCATTGCTTTTTAATGCATGAGAGAACAATATTATCACATATTGCTCTTACCAGCCCAGCTTATTCCAGCCTTCCCCTGGGCAATATAAACTGAGGAGCTGACATATAGTCATGTTTGTGTCACAGCTTCGACATTAGGGGCTTTTGTCACCACAGCAGTAACAGATGGGGATTGCATCTCTGCCTTCCTCACTTGAATCCCACTTGTCCTATGTATGGGATAGAATTAGCCCCAGAAGAGCAAGTTAGAGGAGGAGTTGAAACCCAGCTGCAAATTTAGTGTCCTCTCGTGTTTGTGCTGTTAAATTCCAAAAGCAGTTAGCAGGGCTTAATCTCTAGGGCTTAATGATTGCTGTAAGAGTTTAATGCTGTTTGCTTTTATAGCTCTCCTGGTATCTGTGAAGGGAATGACGTGAGGTTCATGCATCTCAATTAGTTTCTGATCTCCTTGTTTGGTTCCTCACTCCCAACAAAAAAAAGGTAAAGCTGAATAAGGAGTCAGTAAAAATTCAGCTTTGCTTTTTTCCATTCCCCTCTTGTGCTGAGGGCAGCTGGCTGACCTGAGGGCTTACAACTTGCCAAGTGGACCACTTGAGCCACACCTTTCAACTGTTATCTAACACATCTGAAACAGGAAAAAACACATTTGAGATCTTCAAGCTCTCCCGTGAGAGTCGTAGAGATCCTTATGATTTGCAAAAACAAAGGGGCTGAGTAGTGTGTTTGAGCAGACATTGTTACTCCTTAGTTTCATCTCTTCCTGTCCTCTCCTTCCTAGGGAGAGGCTCAGTGTCGTCTGAGGCTGCTGCAGGGATTGTTCTGGGTAAACGTGGGGATAAATTTGCAAGGCTGAAGACTGTCCCTGGAATTTCTGATGTGTTGACATGAATGTTCCCACAGACAGGCTTTAGAGACTGCCTGACAGTCCTAAGGGAATTGGGGTTGGGAGTTCCTCGGGGTTGGCATAAGGCTTAATAGCATTGTCTAGAGTTTAGAGCTGGGGCCATGGGGTTATGTAGACCAGGGAGGATGGACTGATCAGGTTTCCCCAGCTGGATTTGGCACAAGAAAGGTTATGGAGACAGTGTTCTGTGAGCACTGGGTGCATTGTGTCATTTGACACCTCTCTTCAATATTCCCAAGGGACACGAGCTTGCTGTTTTCCTCCCTGTGCTAGCCTGCCCACGAGAGATACTCATGTTCTTTGGGAAAAGCAATTGTATCTCACTCCGTTGCCGTGGAGGGGTGATGTTTAGGTGACTTGTCTGGGCTGGTGTGATTTTCTGAGCAGTTGTGACTGATGCACAGGCATTTCGTAAGGCAGCACTACAGGTCCTGATGTGGCTTGGAAGGTTGGCTGTCTTCATCTCCTCTGTGCTTTCAAATCAGGGCTGGAAGGTCTGTGCTGAGCTGTTAATTCATGAGGGAGGGAAGCCCTAGCACTCAGGTATCTGTGAGCTAACAATGAGCCAAGACTCTTTGTTGGTAGAGTAGATATGTTACATGCAGTTTGCATAAATGTAGAGAGTTTAAAGTAAAGAAGGGCTGCTATCTGTTGTTAGACCATGGTCATGCTTCATCATCCTTGCTTCTTGGAGTTCTCTTGTTATAGGTGTTGAATAAAAATGTCTCTTGCTTCCTGAAAAAGCCCTTTTTGCTGTCCCAGAACCTCATTTGCAGCTGAGCGGCACATTTACTATGTTCCCAGTTCCCTGTGCTGGCTCTGTTAGCCTGGTCTGCTGCAGTGGTGGTTGGTTGCAGGTGCTTGGTGCATGTCTGATTTGGGGTTTTAGTACCTTTGAACTTAGGCTCCTACTTTAAAATATTGGAAATACTTCAGTACTAATTAGTTGAAGAATGGAGAGGCTGTGGCTGACTGCTTGGACAGCATTTCCCCTGAGAATGCCTGCCTGTGAAGAAGGGATGTATGAGAACACAGGCTTTCCTGTATTCTGCTTCCCACTGCAGATAACTGGGAGCAGAGCTTGCCACAAAGCTCTTTTCATTCCACTTGCTGAATCAAAAGTACTGTCTAGTACTAATGACAAATCAGCAAGTGTCAGTTGAGCCAAAATTGTCCCCAGACTGCTCAGTCCACAATGTAATGGGCTCTTGACAGAGTTCAAAATTAACCCTTTAAATATGTTTGTATCTTATCCAGGGTTTTGAATTTTTTTTTGTTATAGTTTTTAAGTGATTGGTATTATCAGCCTTGGTAGTTGATAATTTATTGATTCTTAATATATTCTTAGTCATACTTAGCTGCTTTTTGTGCTGCTGTTCTGCAAAGGAATTAAATGTTTTGTTTGGTGTGTGAAAAAGGAGTGGTGGTATCACTGTGCAGAAATGATGGAATATCTTTTCATTTTGCAGTGGAAAAGAAGAAGGAAACGATAACTGAATCAGCAGGCCGACAGCAGAAAAAGAAGATAGGTAAGACTGGTGCCTCAAAAATGGTGGAAAGTTGAGAAACTGATGGAAGTGATTATCTTTTCCTTCCTTTCAAGGCTATTTATTCATTTGCCTTACTCTTCCCAAGGCAGAAGATACCCAGCCTCCTGGTGGTTTTGATCAAATGGGCGGTTCACTGAGAGGAGCAGCACCTCTTGCTGAGCTCTCTGACTTTTTCTCCCATTTTAGCCTTGATATCCATGGCTGTTACTAACTCCAGCTGTCAAAGCTCTTTGCTGCAGTGCACTGGTAGCTTGCAGTGGTTATAGGAACTCTGACTGTGATTTTGGATCTCTTTTTTCCCCTTCATTTGAACACTTCAGAGCTGAAGGTGTTCAAGTTAACTGTAACTGTGCGTAGATTAACTTCAAATTTGATAAATTAGTTTTGCTCAATTTTAGGCAGTGATTTATTTTTCCATTATTTTTCATTGTCTGTAAGATGAATTCTTTTTGGGTTAGGGTAACTCTTTAAGTACTGAACTAAGCAAGAACAAGGTAAAGAGATGTCTAAAGTAACATGGGTTTTAGGAAGTTCTGCTATCTGCAGGACTTGCAACGTGCAGCAAAGCTCAGTTAAGTTATTACAGAGATCGTGGCAGGAACACTTCTGAGAGCTCCTGGGAGTTGGTTTCCTCATTCCTCTGTAACACCAGGTAGCTGGATTAGTCATTTGATCTGTACAAAGCTTGGGAATTATAAACACGTCTTCAAACAGTTCTTCCTAGGTAGAAAACCTGTTGTCATTAGATTCCTCAAGGAACAGGAGCCAAAATGCTTCCTCTTGTGCATTTCAGTTCTTAATCTTGACTAATCCCTGTGGGATGAACACTGCTTGATGGATAAGGCAACTTTGAAAGTGACCATATGTAACAACTACAGATAACATTAAATAAAAGAAGGGTGACAATGACTTTTTTGCAGGGCATCATCCAAGCTGTGTTCGTAGCAGACAATATTTTACTTGTGCTTGGATTAAACCAATAAACAATAGAATCTGAGGACTTCAGATGCTCCACCAATTTTTGTACACTGAAATAATCTTGTTTTGCAGATGAAAAAGCACAAAGGGACAAAGATCAGAACTTAGGAAATGACCACTGATTTTGTTTGCTGTGGTGCTTGCTGGCCAAGCCTAAGATTCTGACGCTGACTTTTTTTTTTTTACTAGTGCTGCGTAACTGGAGTATTTCATTTGTGTTCAGGCAAAGATGAACTCTTGGTGTTTCTGAAAAATCAGACCCTAATGTCGCACTGGACTTCCAGAAAATGACTCACAGCTGTTAAATGGTTTTGAAATCTCTGATCTCAGTAACTTACTGGATGTCAAATCATTCTGCAAGATGGGGCATTGTTGTCACAGCAAATCTACTTGTGCTGGAGTTCTTCCAAGTTCTACCATTTTAGTTAACAAAAAGTAAATATTGAGCTGAGGCTTTATGGATAAGTAACAGCTGTGATACAGACCTACCTCAGTTGCCATCTGTTCCGTTCACAGAATAAGACAGGAGGTGTATGGATATTACTTGGTTTCATAAGGGATGAATCATGCATGTGCACATGGAGGTGGGGGAAAGTTACTTGGCAAGGCTTACTTTGGTGTTTCCCACTTACAAGACTTTATTTTTAACAGTTAAATGAACCCGTTGTCACATTGTGTCTAAATCACCTTTGACACTGCTGGAACAGGACACCTTTAGCATTGGTGTACCCTTCTGTCATTTCAGTTTAAAGAGATAATTTGTTAGCTTAAACCTTGCTACTGCTTTCTCTGTCCATGTGCCTCTGGAAGAAAAGACAGTGACATTCCCAGGAGTCCGCGTGAGTGCTGGATGGACAGCAAAACTAAAACAAAACAAAAACCCCCAGTCCTGGCAAATCTGTATCCCTATATTCTCATGGTTCGTGTTCCAGTGAGCAGATGGATGCAGATCAAAGATGATTTTGACGCCAGGGAGCTGCTTGTTAACTCAGTCCTCTTTCTCTGTGTCTTTACCCAGCTGTAAAGTACCCAGCAAAGTACTTAACAGGTTGTTTATGTATGCGGGAACAGGCCATTTATATGAATTGGTAGATCACCCAGAATATGTTCATTTTGAATCTGTAGAAATAGGTGAGAGACAGGTCAGGTATATTGGGCAATCAAGGCTGTGTTCTTTCCTCTATGTAACCTTTAGCCCACCTAAATAGACAGTTAGTTATGCAGTAGAGGGGAAAAAACAAGTATTTGTGCCAAATGTGATTCCTGAAGAGCTGGCCTCCCAGGACAAAACTTTCCACCTGGGTCAGGAAGCAGGTGTCTGGAAGGTTCCTGCCAGAGGGGATGGTTTGTAGTTGGGAGCAAATGGAAATAGCAAAGAGGGTTCTAAGAAATTGGGTAGGGGTGTTGCTATTGCTTTTTGTAACACTGACTGTGAGTCCCTGTGCTTAGCCGGGGCTTGGGAGAGAGTTGTGGAGCTTCTGAGCTGTGAGCCTCTTGTACTGAAACTTCAGTGGGGATGCCTTGGAACTCCCATGCTAGATAGCCCTTGGCAGTCCTTCTGCATCCTCCCTTCTTCACTCATGCTGTTATTTGGATATTCCTTCATTATTCACATCCTTACTTCAGCTGGCTGTTGCTTCCCAGCCCTGGCTGCCCCTCTGGATCCTCAGTCTGAGAGGAGCACAAGGAATGATGGGGACGTGGACGGGAAAGGTGACAAATAGTGGGTAATGCTGAAGGGCAGAGCAGCCCTCCAGTGAGGGACATGGAAGATGCCTGCTTGCAAATCTGAGTATCTTTGAAGTGTGTGGTGATTTAAGGACAGACTAAATTTCCAATGAAAGTATTTTCTGCAAAGCACAGTAATACGCTCATTACTGAATTTCATGTAGGAAATCTCTTTCCTCTTTGGAGAATCTCCTAGGTGTGAGAAGGATGCAAAACTCATTGCTAAGACCAGCAGGATGTTGGTGTTGCTGAGGTGGAGCTCCCAGCTCTATGCATGGTTTTCCCTTTTGAGACCTCCAAAAGGAAATCCTTACTTATTCAATGTATTTATGATGCTGTGCAGCAAATTTATTACTGCTCCCTTTGGGAACTGTGGTAGAGGGGCACTGTCCCTGTTTCCTGGCGGCAGTTATCATGCTCCTGTGTGAGTTGGTTAACTTAGCAAATCTGACATTGGGTGCATTTCTTTCAAAAGTGCTGAATGTGTGATTCCAGCTGCCTCCTCTCTTTGTGCCTGACTTGCCACATGTTGCTGTGGTGGAGAAGCAGTTGGTTATGTACAGTTTTTCACTTTCTACTGTCTGGCAAAGAGCCGGAGTTGATTTTGGAAGTGTTACTTGTTTGGAGAGCCAAAGAGGTTAAGTTTTCCTGGAAATGAAAACACTCTGGTTTCTAGGTTGACATAAGTGATTGTAACTGTTGTTTTTGTCTTTCCAGAGAGACAAGAAGAAAAACTGAAGAATAACAACAGGGACTTGTCAATGGTATGAAAATTTAAAGCCAGTTCCCAACTGCTGAAGATTTCAGTCAGTTTTCCAACAGAGACTTTGTTCAATTGGCAGACATAGCTGCTTTTCCTCTGGAAAGGTCCTTCTGGATTTTCTCTAATAACTACAAATTTTAATATGAGTCACAGAGTTCTCCAGCAGTTACTGCCTCATCTCATGCCAAACCTTAGCTGTTTTCGTCTTTATAAGCCTCCATGATGTTTTTTCACAGTAGAATTAAGTTTTGTGGCTTCCTGTAACTTTGGTCATTGTAATGATCCCCTGCTGGGGATACCCTGGGAATCCTCCTGATGGGTTTATAGGCTTAAGGAAAAAATAAAACCAGCCTGTGTGCAAGGTAACAGGACAATTCTTGAGCACTTTTTGGTTTTGTCTCCGTGAAGCAGCACTTTACATCAATGGGCCACACTGTGGCTGCCTTTGTACCCAACTGTTGACTTCTCTTTGGGACTTCTCCAGTCACTTTTACAACCCTTCTGTCTCCTGGGTCATCCTTTTTCCCTGTTGGTTTCAGTGATCTGTACAAAGCCTGTTTTTAAGGGTGTGAGCTCATACCTCAGTGTAGGCCTGTTGTTTTGGTTATCTCTGACCTTTCTGCTTGCAGGTTCGGATGAAATCCATGTTTGCCATTGGCTTCTGCTTCACTGCCTTGATGGGAATGTTTAACTCCATGTAAGTATCAACTTCTTGGATTTTTTTCTTAAATTTTTATGGTGAATGTATTTTCCACCTTCCCTTCATCACTTGAAGTGTTAAGAGTGACATTGTCCGGCCCAGAACCATAAATAAATAAATGGATCCATGTTTCATATGAAGAGGTGGTGTTTTGGTCATCACATGCACATTCTGCTCAAGAGGGAACATTGGGTACTACACAACAAAATTGAACAAATTGCATTCAGTCTAGATACAGCTTTAATATCCTTTCTGCATGGGAACATCCTGTTTAGGGCAAGTTTGGTACATCTCAGGCAAACATCCTCAGTCTTCAGTTGCTTTGGCTTTGCTGTAATGGTGTGACCAAAGAATGCTCTTGCAAACAAAACTGGGTCAGCTCCCTTGCCCTTAGAAATGAGCTGTAATTGCAGAGTTTGTTGTTGCCCTACTTGAGGTAATCACAGTCCAGATATAAACAGGTCCAGGCATGGGCTCCAAGCTTCACTTGCTTTAAAAGTGACCTGGGATAGGTGTAGTTTAAAAAAACAAACCGATAAGAAACCCCAAACTGGTTTGCACAGTTATAGACAGCTTTGTTTCAGATATGCAAATCTGAAAGGCTGTGCTTGGCTTTTAAAACTTGATTCCCTTAAAATATGAACTGTTGGCAGTTAAATCTGAAGATGATATGAATATTATTAGCATAACCTTTAGGAGGCCGCCTGATACCTGGGCAATATACTTGCCCTGCAAACAGGAATTTACATTCTTGGGCACCAAAGCCTTTGGCCTCTGTGCTGGCAGTCCCCAGGATACAGTCAATTGTTATTTCACTGGAGATCTGTGGGTGGATAAGGTGCAAACATGGGGTAACATAATAACAGAAGTGCCTCTGTGTGGATCATTTATTTATTCAGCTTAGTCAGACTTCAGCACTGATCATTCTGAGCAGAGCAACCCAGCACTGCAGGACTTTAAAATTTGGGTACAGTCTTGAGTCACTGATGGCTCATTTAATTGCAACCGTGAGCAGGGCTGGAGGTGCATCGTGAGCAGCAAGGTGTCTGAGAGGGCATTTGTAGTGCTGCCCTTGAGGCCTCCAAGTGCTTGCCTTGCTCTTTGGATACAATACAAACACCAGCACCTGCCCCTAAAGCCAACTGAAAAACAAACTAAAAATGCTTTACCCCACTGAGCCCACTTTCCTAGAGGGGGAAGAGGCAGTTGTTCTGAGTATTCTGTGACTAACAAGTGTTAGAGAACTCTTAAGTTTGTTCAGAACTTTAGGAAGGAGTTGATTTGGATTAAATTCTATATGGCTCGTCCTTCCATAGATATTAACTTTAAAAAAAAAAAAGAGCAGAAACCAAAAAACTTCTACCAAGTTTATTTGTCTTGTTCCTCTTTTGAGGATTCCTGCCCACAGAGACCATGCTACTGAACAGAGAATTCATGTGACCCTTTGGGCTTATCTTTCATTTAACTGCCTCTTTCTTTAGAGGGAATCTGAGCAGCAGGAGTATCCAGAGAGCTCACTGATTGAGCTTTCTTGCCAGTAGCTGAGGCCATTGGATAAAATCTAAACATTTGGCTGTGTGGCCTTCAGGGCTAGATAATTAAAAATTTGCTCCTGGTCTCAGTCCAAAGTAGGCAGTGAATCTGCGTCAAATGGCAGCTTTGGTGGGTGATACCTGCCCTGTCTGAAGCTGGCAGAATGGCTGGTGCTGGTTCTCCTGTACTGTCAAGTCTCTTGACGTGGTGTGAGGAGCAGCTGCTTGTTGCTCACTTAAGGATTCAGGAGGTTCCTAGGCTCCCTCTGGGAAGCTGTTCCTGCTTGGGGTATCTATGGAGGCACTATGGGTGTGGTAGGAAAAGGAGGAAAAGGGTGGCTGACACCTGCAATGGCTGTAGCCACATTTGCTGCTTTTCCTGTTCTTGAATGAGTTCATGGCTTCTGGGAAAAAAGGAGTAGGAATTGTGTGGAAGCAGCGTGATGTGCCACCCTTTGGACAGGTATTTTGCAGATGCTGCTACTCTGGCTGAGCACCTCACTATTGCCAAGTGCCAACTGAGCCAAAATGGAAATCACTGGGACGACCTGCTGTCATTCCTGGAGTGTCAGTAGTAATGGGGCAGCAGGTTGGACTGTGCTGGACAGATATGAAAGTGTCAGCAAGGCTGGTTTAAACCCAAGGAGCAGAATGCTGTGCCCAAGACAAACAGCTGAGTGACTGTTGTGGCTTAAAAGGTTCATTACGGCAGTGAGATCTGCAGCAGCAGTGACCTCCAAGCCACTATGGATTTCTCCCGGGAGAGAAATTACCTTCTACGTGTCTCAATTTTCTCTTGCCAGGAACTCCTTAATACAGTCACTTCTCTGCCTTACTCTAAGAGTTGTGCATTCCAGCACCTCTTCATAACTGTGAAAACCTGCTGGAATTAAAAGCAGGTACCTCAGGGTGCTGCTGCTGAAGTACTTGTCATTCTCACAGCAGGAATAATGCAGAATTTTAAGCCACTGGGGGATGTTCCAGGGAGATAAACATCCGTTTCAAGCTCTTTTGCCAAACTGCCTGTGAGATGTAAACAAAGTTGGCGTGTGTTTGAGCCGTGACTGTGTGAATGCATCTCCTCAGGAAAGAAGGCTCATTTAGGATCTCTTGAAACAAGAAACACCTGTTTGAAAATTAGCACATGCAGAGAAAATAACATCCAAATATGCACATGCTGATGAGGCATCACACCATCTACATCAAAAGATTTGGTTGACTGTCTGGCTTCGGAGAAATCTTTGCAAACTGGCTGAAATTCACACTCTGCCCAATGCTCTGGAATGTGGACCTGGAGGGATTCCAGGAGCAGGACATGCTGCTAGGAATATGTGGTATCATTCTGCCTCTGCACTGCCTTCATTACCAGAGCTAATGCAGAGAAACTGGGGGTATTAAGTGTTCTGCTGATGGCTCTCTTGTGCATCCTGAGAAGCACAGCTGCTCCAGGGAAGGAAGAGGTGTCTTTGATTCATGCTCTCCTTAAAAAATGCTGTTTTGCTTGAGCAAAGGGTCTGTCTTGTTGCAGTAACTGCAGTATAGCCGGGTGACAGTCATTCATCTTTTATTGAAGTGCTGACTGTGTTCTGGGAAGTGATCTGCTAAATCTGAAATAAAATGCACCAGAAAACTGCAAAACACCAAGATTTCATGAACCAGCAGCTTGTCCAGTTGATCACTTAAATCACTAGGAAACACTTTGATTATGGCAAGACTGTTCCTGAGGGAATCCTACCCTGTGGATGGTTGAGTGTGGAGAGCTTGGAGAGAGAGATGTCTTTATCCTCCTTGGTGTAGTGTATGGAGGGGGGCTAGGGAAGGCAGCAAGGCTTTTTAGCCTCCCATGGGGTCTTGCCTGCTCTGGTGGCCTGTTGAAGATGCTCACTTTATCTTTCTATATCCAAAAGCTCTTTTACTGTCTCCAGTGGTGATCCAGTGCTCTCTTTTTCAGATTTGATGGCCGAGTGGTGGCAAAGCTTCCGTTTATCCCCCTCTCGTACATCCAAGGTCTTTCCCACCGTAACCTCCTGGGTGAGGATTACACTGACTGCTCCTTCATCTTCCTCTACATTCTCTGCACTATGTCAATCAGACAGGTGAGTACACTTTCCCCGGAGCAGGAAAAGCACATCCCCATCCAGGAAGAGGAGTATTGCGCGTATAATCTTGGATCTGTTTGTGGCTTCTGTCTTTGTCTTCATTCCTGTGTCAAAGCACTTCTAGGGTGGGATCATTAAAACAGTCACTGTCCTGGACAGGCCTGGAAGACTTGGCTGGAGACTTGCACCAGGGCTCCAGGACAGAGTTGGCAGAAATGGATTCCTAAATTGTGTGATAACTTTGTGGATTGCCATGCCAAGAGATTGTCTCCATCAGAAGCTGATCTAAATCCTACTTCTTAGTAATTACGACTTTTACAGCAGTATGTGCATCTTTAGAAACAGTAGCATCTTAAGGGAAAACTTCCTAGGTGGCTTGCAGCTCTATAAAAGTTTCATCAGTCCATAAAGTTACTAGAAAAGTGAGGAAAGAGTTAAAGCTGCTCTTTTGGGTTTGTCCTTCCTGTTTTTGCTGGCTGCCTGATTTTTTTCAGAGTCTTAAGAACTGTACCTTTGGTGTCAAGTCTCTCCCAGCATTAGAGACGTGACACAGAGAGGGGGTCTGGTGTGGTAAGCCAAGAGTGTGTTCCATAGAGCTCTCAAGCAAAGCCTCATAGTCCCATCTTTTGGAAGAGGGTGAAGATATCAGTGAGGATAAGGGATCTGTTCAGGAAGGTTCACTGGCAACTCAAGTGGCAAGAATGGCTGCTGAGGACAAGAGGGCCTTCTCAGTGCAACAAGAAGTCTGTTTTGTTTTCCAGTTTCCCCAGAGGGTGCTGGGGATAAGTTAATAGACTCTGGATGAATGCTGGTGCAACTAGCTGCAAATTAACTTCTCTTCTGTATTTGTATTTCCCTTTTCTTTGAATCACTTCCTGAATTCTTGCTGCTTTTCTCCTTGACCCACTTGTTGCTTTTCCTCAGGGGTGCCAAGGAATCTTAGAGTAGGGGACTTAGAAAGACTTAAAGCAGATCAGCAGAGGGAAGTGGTGTGTAATGCCAGAAGCTGGGGTGAGCTTGGTAGAGCAGCTCCATAACACAGAGTTCCTTTAGTCACGAAGTGCGTGCTGGTGAGTGGAATTTTCCATAGCCCTTTGTATTGGGTGCTTGTGCTGAAATGGATCCCACTCTGGTCCTATGCAAAAGCAGATAATGAATTGTAGAATCATTTATGCTGAAAGGATCACCTGGAGGCTAATCTGGGCACTCCTCACTCTAAGCAGGCTGAGCTTCACTGAAGGACAGGCAGGGGCTTCCTCACGCTGATGCAAGACAAACTTTCACTTCTCAGTAACTAAAGCAGTGTTTGCTGCTTTGAAAGCACAGAGACATATTTAGCTCTTAGGATCACCTTCCAGAATTCCTGAGATGCTGTGGTCTGATGCTGTTCCTTCAGGCTATCTTGGCTGATGCTGCTTTATGTTACCTGTTGCATGGAAAGTCCTTTCTTTTAAGTGTTGCAGATCATGATAGCAAATTAAATAGCACCACTAGCAAGGCTTTTCGGCACCCTTTGGGTTGATTGGGGAACTCTCTTGCTGAAAAATCCCTCATTTTTTTTTTCCAAAAATATAATTCCTGTGGTTAGTTCTAATGCTGGGCATTTCCTGATGTTTTATATGGTGAAATTGGTGGCCAGCATGAACTGAGGGGCAGGAATGCCAAGCTCTTTGCAGTGGGTTGGGCTTTCCATAAAAATTCTGGGAAAAAATTGCCCTTGTGCTTCAGAGCTCCTGCTCATGTCCCTGTGGAGGAGGGGAGTGAGTTTATTGCTTTGGAGAAGGGTGTGAGACTGCAGTCTTCATAGTGCTGCCTTATCTACGTCATCAAGGTTAACAATTCCTGCACTTCTGCTGTCAGGCAGCTCAGCTTCTTCCTCCTTGCTACCTGGAGGGAAGGGCAGGGACATGTTAGTTTGCACAAGAGGTCAGAACTGAAGCTGCGATTGCTGCTGGCATCCTGCTCTTGGCTTTATTGCTATTTGAAAGAACCTAGGTGATAACAGGATTGGGAAGAGGACTTGGAAGCTGTGACAGGCCAGGGGGAGAGGGCAAGAAAGTAATTAAGGGCTTAAAATGGTGCCAAAGACTTGCACTTTGTGCTTTCAATGACCTTGGAGGTGAAGGCTTTGTGATCCTTTGTATTTCACTGTGTGCAGAAGGAGAAATCTTGCCATGTTGGCTTCAAAACAGGTGCTGGCCCAAAGGAGGACAACTGGCGTGGGAGTTGATGTCTGGCTTCATGCTTCTGACACAAGAGGAGGAATGGAGATGTTCCGAAAATCAGGGAACAGGTTGTGGACAAACCAAGGAGACCATAGTCCTTGAGTCTTTCCTTAGATCCTGGAGCTGCCTGTGAAACCATCAAAGACAGGGAAAAGAGATGTTCCTGTGGAGCTCAGAGGTAGAGCAGGAACTCCTGTCTGTGTGAAAAAACAGCGACCTGGTGGGAAATGCAGGGGAGTCTGTTGGGGTGGGAGACTGCCTGGGCGGTGATTGAACTGACATTAGTGGGACAGGCAGGAGCAGCATCAGGGACTCTCTTCTTGTAGGGGTGATAAACTCTTCAAACACTGACTGGGAAGCTTTTCTGCCTGTGACCTGGCCAGCATCTCCCAAAATAGTCACCTCACAGTGAGTAACTTCCTTTGCGCTGTTCCCAGCTCTCCCTGGCACGTAAATCCTGTCCCCTAGTTCCTCCTGCCTTCCTGTTTGGAGAGAGGAGGGTTGCTGGGAGAGGCCTTCCAAGGGTCCTTGAGCTGTTGGGTTTTAGCTGGGAAAGTCTGCTGCTGGGCTGAGTGGGAGGCGCAGTGTCAGGGTTACATCCTCTGTCCCTGCTCCTGGTTCTGAGCTCCCAGCCTTCACCTGTGCTGTTTGGGAAGAGGGATATGCTGCTGTTCCTTGGGCTTTTGCTGCTCTTCACTTCCTTTTCACATGCATCTGAACTTTAGATTAGGTTGCTTCTCACTGAAATGTGTTCCCAGTGGGAGAGGGAGCCAGCAATTATCCCTGCTGCCAGGACTGCATTTTCCCACAGAGCCTGGTCTTAGAGCAGGGAGCCACTTGCTGCCTTGTCTGAGGTCCCTTCTGAGGGATTTGAAGACAAAAGTAGGAGCAGCTCCTGTCCTTCCTGCAGTCATTAGAGGAAAGATCAAAAGAGCTCAAATGAGGGATTTGGATCCTTAAATCTTACTCTTCCCTCCCTGCTCCTGAGGGTGATGGTCTGCTTGTGTTGGAAGTAGACTCTGCAGATTTCCTTGTCCAACGTGGCCCACAGCAGGTGGGACAAGGTTTCTGCTGGACCTTGCCCCATCCTTGGTGTTTCCAGCTGTGTAGATTTCAGGATTGTTGTCCAGCAAAACTTGCTTTGGAGGTAGTGTGTGATGCTTTCTGCCTTCCAGAGCAGGGAGGGAGACTGCATGGAAGGGTAATGCTAGACAGTGTCTGTAGTCTGGAATTCAGACAGACAGTCATCTCCCTTCCTCTTCAAGCAGTTGGAAGAAACTTTAGCACCGCAGTTCTCCTCTCTCTCCGTGCTAAAAGGAGCAGGGAGGAGGCAGTGCACGCTTCCTTGGTTCCATGGATTCCTGCTAGGATCTCTGCTCCGCGGGTGAGCCGATAGGCAGCTGACAGGACACCAGTCCTGCGGGCTGCTGGCTCTGCAGCACCCTCTGGTGTTGCTAGGTCTGTCCCTTGACTGCTCGATTCCTCCTTTCTGTCCGTGTCTTGATCGAAGAAAGACTTAAGAGGAACCACAGGAAGGAGTTAATGCTCTCACACGTATTCAGTTGCTGAACATCAACCAGCCATGGCTGGCTTTTGTATGCCATGGACTAAACCTGATGTAATTCCTCTTCATGTGTTCCTTGTATGTGGGCTGAAACCTTCCTTTTCATAATCTCCAGCTGGAGTCAATCCTGATTTTATTTTAGCTACTGTGGAATTGAAAAATTATCTGCTTTTTTTTTTTTTTTTTAGTTTATGCTCCTTCCATGATAAAAAAGTTCAAGAGCTCTGTGACCTTACAGTTATTTTGGAGAGGACACTCAGGTTTGAAGAGAATCCTCCTTCCTCCTTTTGTTGTCTCCATAGCCAGCACTCAGGTGGTGACCCAAGGAGGACACAGTTGTTTTCTTCTTTCCCCTGCATCAGATGTCCCTGTTTTGCCAGCACTGCAGAAGCAGCATCTTGAGCTGGAGTTCCTTACAATGAAGGATGAAGCTGAAAGAACTGATGGCTCTTTGTAGTTGCACTGTTGCGAAATTTAAAGGAAATGCACAAAAATCAAGAAAAACATTCAAATTTAAATATTCTGCTGTGAGTTTTTGGCTTATGCCTGGCTCTTCTAATTAATTCTTCCCCTGTTTGTTGTTTTCCACTGAAACACCCTGCTTGGATGCAGATGAGGTCATCCCAATAGTCAGGTTTTGGGGTTTGCTCCATATGTCCTGTTATCCTGCGTTTCTCCAGTGCCCCATTGTTCTGTGTGCAGCACTGGCATTCATGTTAATTCTGGGACTAAGCTCCTGACTTGCACTTGGCACTCACTCTGGTTGCCACGCTGCTGTCCCAAATTCCGGCTGCATTAGGAGACAGCCTTCCTTGCCAGCCTGCAGACCCTCCAGCTCCCATGGCCACCACCAACAGTGCTTTTTGGAATTTGGGAAAACCAAGGGCTGCAGGGTCTACCCATAGGCAGGCGTTGGGAACCTGCACTGCTTTTAAATTGCAATGATATTGTATGTTAATTTTGTGTGTAAAGACAGCTGACTGTGGGGTGTGTAGCTGGAAATGGGAAAGAATCCTCATCCAAAATATGGACTTGCTGTTCAGAGGCTTTTGTTGAGGTGGGGAAGGATGGCCCAGCTCTCTTGTGGATGGCTGTCTGGCTCCATGCTGAGCTATTTTTAACATATAGAGAGAGAGGTTCAATATACAGTAGCCAGATGGATAAGACTATGTGGGTGAGAACCTGAATCTGTTGAAACAAGTGGCGAGGTTTTACTTGTGCTACTGGAGAGAATCCAGCAGAGGCCAAAAATATGATTTGGGGTCTGGAGCATCTCTAATGAGAAGAGCCTACAGAAGCTGGGCCTGTTTAGTCCAAAGAGAAGACTGAGAGGGGATCTCATCATGTAAATGTCTCAAGATTTCAAGAGGATAGTGCCAGACTCTTCAGTGGTGCCCAGGAACAGGATGAGGAGCAATGGCCATGAACTAAACAACAAGAAGTTCCACCTCAACATGAGGAGGAACTTCTTTACAATGAGGGTGGCAGAGCACTGGAACAGCTGCCCAGGGAGGGTGTGGAATCTCCCTCTCTGGAGACATTCAAAACCCGCCTGGACGCATTCCTGTCGGCTGCTCCAGGTGCCCCTGCCTTGGCTGGAGGGGTTGGACTGGATGATCTGCAGAGGTTCCTTCCAATCCCAGCTATTCTGTGAACAGAGTTGAGATTTCTTCCTCTTTGTTTCCCTCGCCATGGTCTGATGATATCCTGCTCTTTGTTGTTGTTCTTGCAGAACATCCAGAAGATGCTTGGCCTTGCTCCTTCCCGGGCTGCAACCAAGCAGGCAGGAGGCTTTCTTGGCCCCCCACCCCAGGCAGGGAAGTTCTCCTGAAGCACAGCTCTCACCGAAAGCCTGACCAGTGCAACAAGACTGCCTTGGGGAGGTAACAAGTCGGGATTCTGCACCAGGCATCACCTGTCCAAAACCAGGCTATGCAGTATTGAAATCATCATCCATGTGGAGTATTCCACCAGCAGTTGTTCGTTCATCCAACCAAGAAACTTCTCTTGGAAGATAACACGACCTTTGTTTCTGAGAAATAAACGGCATGGGCATGTTAATTTATGTTAATAATGTCTCTTAATTGGGTGATAGAAGCTCCCACGGGCCGCGGGATCGCTTGCCTCGCAGCTGGCACGCCCCGAGTGGGACGGGCCCCCGCGGTGCTGACGGTGAAAAGGCGTCTGTGGAGGAGGCGGTGCCTCTCGGCCGCGGCGCCTCACGGGATCTCGCCGATGTTGGCACAGTCCCGGCTGCCGAGCCTCCTCCTCTTCCCCCGGCTGCGCTCACTCGCTCCCGGCCTCGCCATGAGCTCCGCCACCGGCACCGTCACCGTCCAGCAGCCCCTCAACTACCGCGCGGGCGCCCGCGTCCACCCCGCCGACGGCGGGCAGCTGGAGGAGGTGTTCGAGCCGGCCACAGGTACCGGGGGAACGCCGCGCCCAGGGGCAGGGAGAGCCTCTGTGCCTGCAGGGCCCCGTGTCCTCGGCTTTCCCCCAGCTCACCCGGGTGCTACCTGTGCGGGTATCCTGCACGCCCTGCTGCTCCTGAGCCACCCTGCTGTAGTGGCTGCGCTCTGCTTACAGCGTTTGCCCATCGTCACTCTTTACTGCAGAAATCAGCTCTCAGTCAGACACAAAATGCAGTGGTGTCTGATTTTGGCAAAACCCCACGATTTAAATCTCTCTAAAATTATATAATTGTAGTTATCAGTATGTAGCGTTCAGAAAAATCACTCCAAGTGTTTAACCATCTTGAGGAATGTGTAACGAGAGTCCTGAAGAGAGTGGTAGAAGTGTAACAAACTCAACTGGGAAACCCAGGAATTTTGTAACAACTGGAGCTAATTAGTTACCAGAATACGACTGTGGAGACTGTCAGCTCTTTTAATTCAGACCAGCTGAATTGCAGCACCTCTTCCATGGCTGATTACAAATCAGTGGGTTTCAGTGGGAACCATGGGGGAAATTCTGTGCCTGGTATAGGTGGCTTGACTGAAGTATGTGGGGTTTGGTGCAAGATAAACTATGTTCTGGGCCTCTTTTCTGAGATTTCCATCTCATTTATTCCTTGTTTAAAACGTGCCCAGGTCGTGTGCTGTGCAAGCTGCCCTGCTCTGGGGAGAAGGAAGTTGATCTGGCTGTGCGGAGTGCAAAGGCTGCCTTTAAAATATGGAGTCAAATGTCAGGCATGGAGCGATGCCGGGTGATGCTGGAGGCTGCCAGAATTATTCGGGTATGTTGTGGGGGAGAGAGTTGGTTCTGTCTCTGAGCTTCCTTGTGGGCTATTGTGGCTCTTGGGGGCTTCAGCAGGACTTCCAGAGCTCCAGGAGTTGCTAAGGAGTTAAAACCCACCTTTGGCCTGAAGAGAGGCTGCTTCAGGCAGGGCTTTGTTCTCATCAGTGGAGTCAGCACCCGTGTGTGCAGCTTTGGTCTTATCACTGGATTCAAGGCCAGTCTGTGCTTTTTCAGCTTAATTCTGTTAGAAGATATAAAACTGAAGCCATCCAGGTGACATCTTGCAGGGTTTGTGATTCTTTTAACGGCTCCAAAGATTAAATTTCACTGCACACAGTTTCAAAACTAAAACTGCATAACTGGCATTGCTGAACTTTTGGCTTGTTGGAGGCTGTTGTTACATGACTGGAATGTGTCCTGGCAATAAGAGAAAGTCGCAATACTGGTTTTTATCTATCAAATAATACACATGGGGGAGGATACACATAAGCGAGCTTTAACACAGATTTCTTTCTGAGATAACAGGTTCTTGGGCATCAGAGTTAATCTCAAGGCACAGATCTGTAAGAACCCAGACTTTCTTTCCCCGGTGTGTATCAGTCATGAGAAAACTTTTCTTTATGCCAAACTTCTGCTTTTGCCAGGCTTCCAGAGCAGGATACTATTTCTGCCTGGGAGCTGGTCTGTTAAAGGATGCTTCCCAGCTGCCTTGCTTTGTCCCTCTTCACTGGCCTCTGGTTCCATCCTGATCTTGCTGTTTGTTCTTCCCAGTTCTGAGAATTCTAATCATTGTTTGCCAGCTGGCTTCTAAGTTCATGTTTGTTCATCTTTTAGATAAACAGGTATGTTAAACAAGACTAGACCAGCAATGAACCCCAGAGGCTTTCCCTTTGACATTGCCCTGCACTCAGTCACCATGGGGAAACTGATAAACAGCAGTTGGGAATGTCCCTTTTGGAGATGACCATTTCTCAGGCAGGATGTTGTTTGGGACTTGCGTGCTTGGGAAGCAGCTGTCTCCTTGTGGAGTTCTACTTCAGGCTTCTCTAACATGTTTTCTCTGTCCTGTGCCTCTCACAGGAGCAGAGAGAGGAAATTGCCACCATGGAGACCATCAACAATGGGAAATCCATCTTTGAAGCCAGAGTGGACATCGACATATCCTGGCAGTGCCTGGAATACTACGCAGGGCTGGCAGGATCTCTGGCAGGTGAGGATGTTACTGGAGTTTGCTCTTTGCTCTCTGTCCCACATTCCCTGGTAACTCCAACGGCACAAAGCCATCTTTGCTGCTGATTTCTCTAAGAGGTGGACCATTCCTTTTCCTGAAGTCCTTGGAAGGATTTTGAGAGGTCTCCCCCCAATGCTGCCATGCTCTGTGGGCACTCCTGTGAGCTTGCTAGGGTAAAACTGTGTCTCTGCTCCCAGGCAAAGCCAGATCTGACCCCTGGTGGCTCTGATCAGACAGGAAGGGGCTTTGCTCTTTTTTACCTTCTGGCTGTTTCTTTGCAGGTGAACACGTCCAGCTTCCCGGGGGATCCTTTGGGTATACTCGGAGAGAACCGCTTGGGGTGTGTGTTGGAATTGGAGCCTGGAATTACCCTTTCCAGATTGCCTGCTGGAAGTCTGGCCCTGCCTTGGCTTGCGGTAATGGAGACTTTTTGCCCACAAGTGTTTCTTCAAAGCCAAGTGATCCTGTGGGGGAGAGTGATTTGCGGGATGAAGTCTACAATTCCCTTGAAGTGTTGAAGGATTAGAAGATTGTTCAGGCTGTTACTCTGGCAGAAAGGGAAGGGAAGTGAAAGGAGGAATGTATCATATGTCAAGAGTTAGGAGTGCATCAGGAAAAGCTTTGCTTTTTTGATAGCTTGGCTTTGTACCAGATGGGGAAGGTCTCTGGAAATGTCTGCAGGGCAAGACCAGCAGCCCCATCTCCCCCAGCCCTCTCCCCGGCAGGAAGGGCACCCTTTTGCTAGTTGCAGTGATCAGCTGAAAGTTTTTCCTCCTCTCTTGGGGGAAACATCTGGGATCTGTTGAGACAAACTCACTGTGTGGGGTGGGGATTGTTTTTGTTTCTTCCCTGAAGCAGTTTGGGTGTTAACCCCACCTTGCCTGTGTCTGGGTTCCCTTAGGCAATGCGATGGTCTTCAAGCCTTCACCCTTCACACCCATTTCTGTGGTGAGGTTGGCAGAGATCTTCACAGAGGCGGGAGTGCCCAAGGGCCTCTTCAGTGTGGTGCAGGGTGGGGCGGCCACGGGCCAGTTCCTCTGCCAGCACCCAGATGTGGCCAAAATCTCTTTCACTGGCAGTGTGCCAACTGGCATGAAGGTAAAGGCACCTTGAAACAAGGGGTCTGTAGTTGATATCTCCTTCAGCTTTTCTGCATGAAGCTTGTAGAGGTGGGGTGCAAGTCAGCATTTTTGGGGCTGAGCAAGGAGCTTGCACTATGTACAGGGTCATGCTGGGGATCCAGTTAACCTGCTGGGCATGGGCTTGGGAGAGAAACCCCTTCGTCAGCTTCACTTGCTTAGCCCCTGGTTGCAGTGAAGTCCCTGAGCTGCTCAGGTGGGTGTTGATGGCAGGAGGACAGTGCACAAAACAGCAGCACTGAGAAAATGTGTTTCTGGCTGCAATAGAGCACTAAAGCTGCATGCAGCCTACTGTTTTTAAGCAAGAGAATAGTTCCTGTGAGTTTCTCACCCTTAATTTATTATTCCAAAATTAAAGAAAGACTTTTGGAAATAAATTCTGAGTTGAAGGAAGGGAAATGTTGTCCCTTGAATGCTCCCTACATGTGGGTACCTGTTGGGTGCAGTGACAGATGCAGCTACAGCTGCCTGCAGCTTACACGGAGCACAAGACTTCCTGCAAAAGCTACTCCAGGGTTTTTTGGTTTTATCTGTGAAAAAACAACCCCCAAGCCCTCTGAGGCTGTCCTCAGTCTGAACTAAGCACATACAGGAAACCCAGCTTGCCCTTCATGCTGCTTCTCTTGTTGGTGAATGGTCCTGCAGAACTCTGCTTTTGGGTCTCTTGCCTCTCCCCACCAGCCTCCCCTTGGCCAGTGGGTTACTTATCTCTTCTGTTCTTGTTCCACTCAGATCATGGAGATGGCAGCTAAAGGGATCAAGCCAGTCACCCTGGAGCTGGGGGGCAAATCCCCCCTTATCGTCTTTTCGGACTCTGATCTGGATAATGCTGTGAAGGGAGCTCTCATGGCTAACTTCCTTACTCAGGGCCAGGTGTGTGTCTGTGGGGCGGGAGTGCTCCTTCCCAGGGAGGCAGGGTGGTTTCAGGATTGGGCAGTGAGGCCAGCCTGTGACCTCGTGTAGTGAGGGATGCCCTGAAGCTCCCATCTTGCCACACCCTTCCCTGTGCAGTGTCAGAAGGGATGCCCTTGCAGGAGCCAAGGCAGGGTGGCCCAGCAGAGTGTGCCTTAGCCTGTCCTTCCCAGACATGGAGCCTCCCTGACACCCAGTACCCAGCTCAGCACAGCTTCTCCTGTGCCCTGGGCACCAGTCTGGCACTCACAGGTCAGGAGAAGCTGTGCTGGTGTCCCTTGGAGGGGCAGCATGTTACAGCCTGGTGTGCTCAGTCTGAGGACAGGGTTCTGTCCTTCCCAAATTTGGGATACCACATGTACTGCAGGTTTTGTGTAATCCTGTTAGCAAATTTGCTCAGCAGAGTAATTTCTGGGAATTCAGAAGTCAGAAGTCAGCTCAAGGTCTCTGCTGTTGGTGACCTGATGCGTTTTTGCCACCTGGTGGCATCAGAACCACTGTGTCCAGCAAGGACTGCTCGGTGCAGTCACAGCCCCAGGGTAATCTCGTGTTCCTTGTCCCCAGGGACAAGTTAGCTGTTGTAGCAGCTGTGGAGGGGCTTTTCCAAGAGCCTCTGGAGCAGGACCCAAGAAGGGAAGGACTGTGGAGTGCTGTATTTCCTATTCTGAGCTGCCTGTCTTGTATCCCAGGTATGCTGCAATGGCACCCGGGTGTTTGTGGAGAGGAAGATCTTGGATACCTTCACAAAGGAGGTGGTGAAATGCACTCAGAAAATCAAAATTGGAGACCCTCTTCTGGAAGACACACGGATGGGAGCCCTCATCAACCGGCCCCACCTGAATCGTGTGCAGGGCTTTATCAAGCAGGCAAAGGAGCAGGTGAGATTGTGATGCTGCCTTGTGACTGCCCTGAAATGTCTCTCTTGTTAGACAAACACACTGTCAGCTGCTTTCCTGCCCTGTGCCTTCCCAGTTAAGCTGGGTTTTTTGGTTGTTTTTGAATTACTCAGTGGGTGTTTTGGACCACTAGATACATAAGTCTATGGGATCTGATGGAATGCATCCCAGGGTCTGGAGAGAATTGGCTGATGTAGTTGCTGAGCCATTCTCCATGGTACTTGAAAAGTCATGGCAGTCAGGTGAAGTCCCAAGTGACTGGAAAAGGAAAAACACTCCACCCATTTTCAAAAAGGGTGGACAGGAGGACCCCAGGAATTACAGACCTGTCAGCCTCACCTCTGTGACTGTGGGAAGATCATGGAACAGATCCTCCTAGAAGTTGTGTTAAGGCACATGGAGGACGGGGACATGATTTGAGCCAAGTACAAGGTGCTGCACCTGGGTCAGAGCAACCCCTGGTATCAATCAAGGCTGGGGGATGAGCGGATGGAGCAGCCTTGCCAGGAAGGACTTGCGAGTACTAGTGGATGAGTGCCTGGACATGCCCCATCCATGTGTGCTGGCACCCA
Organism: Rhagologus leucostigma; assembly: GCA_013397725.1. Lineage (NCBI taxonomy): Eukaryota > Metazoa > Chordata > Aves > Passeriformes > Rhagologus > Rhagologus leucostigma. Next base: position 537,039 of record VZTD01003426.1, on the reverse strand, counting down.
GAAACCACCCATGTCCTGGGCTGCATCCAAAGCAGTGTGGGCAGCAGGTAAGGGGGAATTCTGCCCCTCTGACCTGCTCTGCTGAGACCCTGTGTCAAGGACTGCAGTCAGCTCTGGAATCCCTTCAGCACAGGAAAAATGCACCTCACTATGAGGAAAGGCTGAGAGTTGGAGTATTTCAGCCTGAAGAGGAGAAGGCTCTGGGGACACCTGATGGCAGCATTTCAGTAAAAGAGGCTTATGAGAAAAATGAGGACAAACTTCTTAGCACGGTCTGTTGGGATAGGCTAAGGGCCAGCCAGAGCTACGGCAGCTGGGCAGGATGCTCCTGGATGTGCCTGCATCCCTTCCTCTCTTGGCTCTTTTCCAGGGGGCAGAGGTGCTGTGTGGTGGGGACCTGTATGTGCCAGATGACCCGAAGCTGAAGAATGGCTACTACATGCGCCCCTGTGTGTTAGGTATGATCCATCTCAGTCACGGTACCATGGGTGCTATGGAATTTCTCCTGAGAATGCTGAGTTCAGTGTAACCTGGCTCTGTGATGTCCCCAGCGTGGTCTGGCACTTGGGGGCACTAGAGAGAGCTGAGGCTTCCAAGAACTGCATCCAGGGAAATCTGTGCTGTTGGGGAGCCTGACAGGAATGATGCAGTTGGTGCTTTTGAGATGTAGGGTGTGCCTGGCTGCTCTGCAGGGAGGCTGTGCAGTGCTGGGTGCTGTCAAGGCTGTGTGGGTTGCTGAATGCACAGGCTGTGCTGTTGCTCTTCCTCCTGAAGCACTTGTGCTCTGCCTTGCTTCCAGGGAACTGCAAGGATGACATGACGTGTGTGAAGGAAGAGATCTTTGGGCCTGTCATGGCCATCCTGCCATTTGACACGGAGGAGGAGGTTGTGGAGAGAGCCAATGCCACCAAATTTGGCTTGGCAGGTGGTGTTTTCACCAGGTATGACTGGGCAGTGTTGTGAAATCATTCTAGGGAGGGGAAATAACTGCAGTGTTGTGCTGCTCCTCTTGCAGTGCCTTGGTATGGGCATGGGTATCCTCTTCTAGAAAAGCTGAAGCAAGTGATTGCCAAAAGGGAAATTTGTAAATGACTGCACATCTCCCAGTTTTTCCTGAAGTGTTGGATGGGCCCAGCTGTCCTTTGGGGTCTTCCCAGCCTGGCTTGGTCTGCTGCCTGCCTTCCTGCATCTCCAGGATGTACCAGGAGCCTGCTGTGCTGCTGTTGGCTACTTGCCCCACTCTGCACTGCTGGTGTCCTTGTCCTGCCCTCCTGTATCAAATGCAGTTGGAGCATCCTTGGGAATTGGTGCCACCTGATTCGAGCAGGCAAAGACAGAGTAGGGCAGGCTGGACTCCAAAAACCAGTGTGGCCTCCTGGCCTTTCTCCAGTGGATGTTACCAGGCAGGGAAGGAGGGGATCCAGCTGAATTGCCCTTTTCCTGCAGGGATATCCAGAAGGCTCACAGGGTAGTGGCTGCTCTCAAGGCCGGGATGTGCTTCATCAACAACTACAATGTCAGTCCTGTGGAGCTGCCTTTTGGAGGATACAAGTCCTCAGGTGAGAGCTCTGTGTGACCTCCCCTGGTACATGCCAGCTACAGGGGCTGTGAGTGGCCCCTGGCACTGCCTGGAGCTGTGTCCTCACTCCAGCTCTTCCCTGCAGGATTTGGCAGGGAGAATGGCCGGGCAGCCATCGAGTACTACTCGCAGTTGAAGACTGTCTGCGTGGAGATGGGTGATGTGGAGTCTGTGTTTTAGTGGCTCTGGGGCTTGCGCAGGGGAGCATCAGGCAGCTCTTGTCTGCCAGCCAGAGATGTGGATCATGTACACAGCAATAAAGTACCCTATAATTGTCAGTGCCCAGGAGGAAGCAGAGCTGGAGCAGCATTAAGCCACCCTGCTCCTGCAAGGGGGGATGTACACACAGAGCTCAGCTCTGACCGGTCTGGTGGACAGTGGGAAGCTCAGAGTAGGAGGCACCAATCTGGCTTTTGGCAGCAGCTCCTGCAGCCACAGAGGTGTTACCAGAGGCTTGTCAGTGGCCCAGGCCAGGCCCAGGCTGCCCAGGCTGTGTGCCTTGATTCCCATTGCCTTCCACCTTCCATCAGCTTCAGTTCTGGCTTCTTAACAGCTAGGACCCTACTCAATACACGTATAAGCTCTTGTACACATTGATATCCTGTAGCTATAGACCCTCTCTATTCTGTGACTCCAAAAAAGCCTTAACTGTAGCATTGTTAATTCCCTCTAGAACCTTGATAACCTCAAGTTTTGTTTTTTTCTATCTGTACCTTACTTACAAGTGGGACAAAACATTGTGGGAAGGGTTGGCTGATGCTGTCTGGGCCAGGCATGGCCCTGAAAATCACCTCCACACAAGAGTGGTGGCAAGCTCCAGCAAAGAATAGTGAAAGCTATCTCACTCCCTTCCTGTAAATTTACTACTCTTTATACACATGATGAAGCAACAGCTTTAAATGTTTGTCTATGTCTCTTTTTAGCAATTAAATAAATACTTAATCTGGAACATCTTCTCAGAGTGACATGAACTGATGGGTCCAGAAACGGGGCTGCTGCTGTATGGGTTAAATGAGCTGTAAGGTGGCTTTTTGATCACTAAAATCATAAAAGCTAGAAAGAACACCTCTGCCTGACAGACAGATTTCTGTAGTCCTACAAAACCAGAGTAGTTCTAGCATTCTGCAGAGCTTCTTAAGAAAACCCTCTGTAACTTTAGAATGAAAATACAGAATTGACAACTTCCTTTTACTGAGTAAGAAAAGGGAAAAAACACAGGAAGCCAAGTGTTCTAAAAGAAAACAGAAGAAAATTCCCTTTAGCTTCTCAGCACTCCCGGTGGCAGACCCAGCCTAAGTGCTGGCAGGCTGAATATACACCCGTGCCCACCAGCCCAAGGAGTGCCACGGAGCCGAGGGCCCCTCTCCTTCGGTTTTTGGGATCTGGAAAAAAAGGCAAGATTTGTCAGTTCACTGAAAAACTAGCCCACCCTGGAAATTGAAGAGGGAGCAGGAACTAAAGGTAAATCCCCAGGGCAAAACAGCAGGCACCAGCTCAGGCCTCTTAGGGTAGGCATCCCTATTGGATGAGAGCTCTTCCCAGCTGCAGTGTTGGCAGCCTGTAGAGCTGCACCTTTTCCTGCACACCTGACTGGGAGCAAAGAGTCCTGAGGTCACTGTAGGAGACCTGAGCTTCAAAGCACCCTCTGTGTGCGGCAGGGTACAGACCTACCTCCTGTGTAGTAGCCATAGGCATAAAGGAGTCTCCCAATGATCCAGGCAATGCCAAGCCCTGTGGCAACCCGCTGCAGAGAAAGAAGAAGCATTAAAGGCTTTGGAGGCTTGAGCAAAGTCGTGCAGGCAACGAGGTGCTGAATCTCATTTCAGCCCTGGCCAGTTAGTGAGCCAGAGCAACAGCCAGGATTGTGGAGGCAGCTGCTGCTCCAAGCCCTGCTCCACTGCCTCCAGCAGGTGTTCCAAACTTCCACCTTGACTCTTAATTTAGAGCTTGCTCCAATGTGGCTCCCATTTTCCAGATGTGCCTATGCTGCTTCCTTCCCTCTTGGAAAAGGAGTCCATCTTCAGGAAGGACCTAATTTGTCCTTTGATTGCAAAGAAAGAGCTACTGGATTTGGCCTCTCCCATGTGGCCACCTCCTCCCAAGTTGTCTGCATCTTTCAGTTAAAAATAATCCAGGCTTTTGTTGACCTCCTTTGGCAGGGCTTGGAAAAACTGGGCTGGACGGATCCTTCCCACTCTGTGACTGGAGGCTGCAAATGCTTTGCTTTGTCTAGCAAGGCACCTTTACGGGAAGGAAAGGGCTCTAATAGCTGAAACAGTGGTAATGAGTTTATTATTTGTGATTCTCCTGCAGAGGACCTTCTACAGCTAAATTTTCAGAAGGAGCACTGCTGTTAAGTGTGATATGGCTACTGAAGGGGCTGTCTTGGCCTCCTGCCCCCCACCCTTCCCAGGTCAGGGAGCCAGAGCAGAGTTCTGCATCACTTACCGGGTGGTAGAGTCCACCAGTGCCTAAAAAGAACAGGAAGGCAGGGTAGACTTCCAATCTGAAAATAAAAGTGAGGAGGTTGTGTTTGTGCTCAGGTTGCTTACAAAGAGGAAACTCCAGAAGGGCAGAGGCTGCAAACATCCCCTGCCAAGGGCATTTAGGGCTCTTTACAAGTCTCTGTGCTCAATGCCATGGCTGAGGAAAGAAGGGATGTGAGCATGCACAGAGTTTTAGGGGCTTTCTCCCAGCCTGTGCCTCTCTCCCAGGTCACCCATCCACTCTTTCCATTTTGTTCCCTAAGCCACTCTAAACATTCCCCAGGAGCTGTGTCTCCCAGCACCCCTCTGACGTGCTGTTGCAGCCTGTCCACGGGAACTGGGTGGACTTTGGCTTCTCCTCAGGGAGACCTGGGCAGCACACCAGATCAGCACCTTCTGGAAACAAGATTTCTCATGTCTTAAGAACTAGTGCTAGGAACTGGAAGAGATGGCTTCACAGCCCCATCCCATGGTTTAAGGCATGAGAAGGAGCCAGCATGGCCTTACTGCTAAGCACTGCAGGGCTGAGCCTGGATCAAAGCAATGGCAGCAGCACCTCTGGGGCTCTGGGCCCTGCCCCTCAGCCCTGTGTGTTCCAAGGCCCCTGTTCAAAGGTGTCACTCACGTGTTCTGGTGTGCACGCTGGATGCAGTTGAATATCTGCCCGTGTTCAGGGTCTGTGCTGTACATGGTTGGATACTGCCAAAAAATAAACCAGCAGCAAAGCATCAGCAAGTTTGGCCTGCAGCTCCTCTCCCCAGGAGCCCAGGGCTGCCTGGGTGCTTGCAAGACCAACCTGCAGTGGCAGGTTAGAACCTGTCTCTGCCCTGGGGCCCATAAAAGCTGTGTTCAAGGTCACCACCTTTCTGGAGCTGCTGCCTGGCTGCAGAAGCTTCCTCAGGCCAAAAATCCATCACCACATGCACTGGGTACATTTGCTCCAATCCTGACTTGATGCAGCGGGAATGGGATCACCCCAACAGGCAGCTGGAGCTGTCCTTGTGCCCACCCCTGCTTGTCACTTCCATCAGTGAAGTGGTGAAAGAGCAAAGGAGCAGTGGCTTGTGCTGAAGCCAAGTGGAACAGCAGCCTCTGCATGCCATGGCCATGATTCACAACTGTCCCCACCCAGCCCAGAGCTCTGCCTGGCTTAAAGGCTCCCCAATGGATGCTGAGGGAAGCTCACTTGAAAGACTTCTTGTGACAGGGCTCATGTGCTCCCCCCGAGTTTGAGAAACCCTCCTGTCACTTTTGTGCCACTATGATCGTTTTCCCCCTAGTGCTGCATCAAGTCTTATTTGCAGGGCAAAAGGGCCAAGCAGTTTCTTGCCCATCAGTGCTGCCAAGCTCAAAGCCACATGCTTTCAACTTGGTGCCAAGCACCTGATGTCCCAAATCCCGAGCTCTGTTATGCTTTCTGGAGAGCCATGGCAGCTCCATCCCTTCTGCATCTGTGTGATGGGACAGGAAATGTCAGCAAGTCACCCCAAACTGAGCAATGTGTAACCTAGCTTGTCAGCAGACTGGCTCCAACCTTGCCATCCCCTCAGCTTGAGCACTCACCTCCACGTTGTACTTCTTGCGAGCCTTGCCCACCTTTATGGCGAGGTGCATGACCAGGATGAAGCTGGCAGCCCCGGTCAGCATGACGTAGCCATACTGCTTGGAGAGAACAGCCATCGTGGTGCTGCCAGAGAAAGGGAGCCCATGAATATTTTGGGGCAGTAGCAAGACACAATATGTGTGCATGGAAGAGTTGCTGAGCTTGGACCCCAAGCACAGGGACTGGCTGCAGGAAGAGAGAAATGGTGGCTGAGCGAATTTGTACCTCTTGGAGCCTGCACAAACCAAGAGTTCTCTGCATAGTTCCTGTCAAGCAAGCCTTAAAATCACCTAAGCATTGGTAGGAAGTGGTGTCTGGAGAATCCTAGTCCAGCCTGGGCAGAAACTCATGGGCCTTTCCAGCCCCAGAGCTAGGGGCCACCAAATGAAATCAGTTTATTTCCAGCCTGTTCCCTAAGAGAGATGTTTCTTCCTGCAGTGGGAACCAGACCTGTGGAACTCCTTGCCAAGGGACATTGTGAATGCAGGCAGTTCTCATAAATTCAACAGGAAACTGGGCAAGTTCTGGGAATAAGAGGTAAGTTGGGAATTATAATAGAGCCTAGCTCAGAAATCCTCTGCACTGGAAGGAGCTGGGCTACATGAATGATTAATTTGTACTGCTAAGGTCATCCTTATATAAAATACTAATAAAACCCGCCACCACAGCAATGATAACTGAACCTGCTGGGTAAAGAGCCACTGGCCAGATGATTAATCCTCAGCCCTGTAGCTCCCAGGAACCCTCTCAGAGTCACAAACTGCTGAACAGCTCCAACAACACATAGCTACTGGCATTTACTGGTGTCCATCTGCACCAGTGTCCAGGGGACACCAGGGCCTTTTATTTAATGGTTCTGTACTCCCTCATGCAAGCCTGAGACAGAAGCATGGGGCAGAAGGTGCATCCTGCAGCCTCTGCCATGCTGCCCTGTTGGGGAAGATGAAACAGGAAAGACTTATAAATATGATTGCCTGGCAAAAGATGCTGAGTATATGGAAACTATGAACCAGATAGAAATGAAAGCATACTTTGAGATACCAGGCCTTGGTTACTGAACAACTGGAAAACAATGGTATGGCCACTGAAGGTAATCCCCTCTTGATTGAACAATACCCTCTGCTTGAAAGCAGGTCCAAGGGTCAGAGCAGACCCTGCTAGCTTGGCAGAAAGGGGTCCAAAGAGTAGTTTTAGAGTTTAAAATGTAACACAGTATGGTAATGCAATGATTCTTATACGCTGTATGTAAATGCTATAGGATTTGTATCTTGTACTAGGTTGGTTGATGAAAATTAGAATATTCAACACAGAAGATGATTTATTGTATTGTAAAGGACTTCTAAGCAGTTTCTACACTTTCTTCATCATCCTTCTCACCCTTCTTCTTCAGCTCTCTCTCTCTCTTGCACTACTTCACTTTTCTGGCCTGCTCCGAGCTGCGACTGGCAGCTCTAAGCAGGCCCCCTGTACCCACGCCCTTCGTAATAAACCTCATGCTCTAAAACCGGACTTCAGAGATCTCTCGTCTCCATCCGTCCCGACCGTCCAAACACCACCAGAAACATCTTACACTGCCCCACATTCCATGTTCTCCCTCTTTCCTGCTCCCCATCTGCCAGACCTGCTCCCATCAGCCTGCCCTGCTCCACACGGAGCACTCTGGCTCCCTCCCAGGTGCCAGAGAGCAAAGGGCCCTTCCCCACAACCATCTTGCACAACGCTGAACCTCAGATGCCTGTCTGGGTGACCCTAGAGGGTGCTGCATGACAGAGCACAGCAGAAGACAGCAGAGACCTCCCTCCAGCACCGAGATAATTCTCCTAATCAAACCCCAGTCGGTGCCTGTCTCCAGATGGTGCCTCCACGATGTAGCGAGGTTTTGGTGTCTCCTGCACTGTCCCTCCAGCACAATCTGTCAGTGTGGGGAAAAACAGGCCACCTCACAGAACTGGTGTAAAGTCTTCCTATTGCAGCAGTGCCAGCACCCTTCACAAGGGATCTTTGGGGACTAGAAGGTTTTAGTTCTCATTTGCAATGGGATTATCATCGATAGAGCAAGGTGAAGACAACAGCTGGCTTTGTCCACAGGAAGTGTGGTAAACAATTATCAGTAAGAATATTAAAACCCTGAAGTAATGAAGAAAAGTCAGCTGCGTGCACCTGTAATTGAGGTTAGCACCTGACAGGTGACACACTGAAAACAACATGTAGAGCAGGTTGGTGGTCACATTTCCCCCTTCAAATTACAAGGTTGTTGGATAGCCAGGCATTTTATCTTCCAGCACTAAATTATCATCTGGGGGTTTACTTTGGGAGCAAAGAGCACGGCAAAGCATTAAACTGGGTGTGTCATAAAACTGCTACTCTTACACTACTGATATAAAAATGTACCTCAAGCCTTTGCTCTCGTAATTTGGAGCCATATAAACCACTCCAAAGTCACCAGGACTTTCACGGTCGTTTCCGGATTGTGGTGCCCGGAGCGTTTCAGTAACCTTTGCTCGCAGCTGCAAGGGTTTTGCTGATAGGGACCGTCACGGTGCAGAAGACTCAATTTCTACCTTTCACACTGCCATGTTTCTGACAGGAGCCACAGACACGAGATTTTGGAGCACGACACAGCACAGAGCGGCAGCAGAAAAAGGGTCCTTCCCAACTCTGCCACAACACTGCAGCTACTGTGAGTCAGCAAAGCGCATTAAGGCTCCTTGAACAGACCCACGCGTGGATTCGGACTGGATTACCGGATGTAAGCTCAGCCTTTCGAGCCAGCAGAGCCTTTTGTCGCCCCGTACCCCTGTTCGCTCCCAGGGCTGAGCCCTCCCCAGCCAGGCGGGGCCAGGCTCCGCCGGAGCTACCCGTGCGGGAGGCAGGCAGAGCCCCGCGCCCTGCTCGTCCCTCAGCCCCCTTCCCCCGGAGCGTCCCCCGACTGGGAGATGTCCACGGCGCTTCCTCCATTTTCCACCGGGACAACCTGAGTAACCATGCCCTGGGAGCATCCCCCCGTCCCCCGTCCCCGCTCCCGGAGGGGCGAGCTGGGGTGCTCGGCCCTGCACTCACCCTCAGCGCGGCGCGGAGCAGCCTAGGACCTGCGGGACGGAGCCGGGGACGGGGACGAAGCCGGAGGCGCTAGCGGCAGCGGGGCCGTCCCGCCTGCAGCACCGCCCGCAGGCGGGGCCGGGGCTCGGCCAGGCGCGATCAGTCTCACTGCTGCGAGAGAAGAGTGGGATAAGGATTTATGTGGATCTGCGGAGGGATTCTGCATGCCGGTGTCCCCCAGCAGCTCTGCCCGTGCTGCCAGCATACAGACATCCTTATCCTCACCCTTTTTCCCATGCCCTTTTTGCCATATCATTTACAGCTAAGAGCTCTCAGCTTTGATTCGCAATCTACAGTTTAATGGCTCTAAGTTTGGTAATTCACACCGTGCTTGCTGAAATCTCCTGGTTTCCCCTGTTATCTCACCAGACCCTGCAGTGTCGGCTGAAGCAGCCAGTGTTTCACACGAGGAATTGCTGTGCTGGATCATGTAAGCAGATACTTCCCTTGGCAATTCCCAGCACTGGTGGTAAGAAGGATCTTACATTTCCCTGTAGATGCAACCCTGACACTTTGGCATGGACACACAAGCCGTTTCCAAGAATATTTGGAGAGTGTGTAAGCAATATTTTAACTTTATAAAACATTCCAGTTTTAGTGTTATGTGACACAAAACCAGAGCTGGACTTTCCAGTGCTGTAAATGTTCATAAAACAGTGGAGGCTCAGGAGGTCTGACTGCAGGAGCACAGAGGGTTCTTTTGCTGTCACTAGCGTAATGGGAAAGAAAGGAAGAACCAGTGGGATCCTGGGCTCCTAAAAGTCCTGGTTTTAATCTCTTTGCCTTTCTACAGCAGAAAGTTCTTGGATTTCCTGGGGCTCCAGCTGTGTAGGCTGATCCCAGTAAACCCTGCTGAGTTTTTTGGCCAGGAAGGGCCTGGTGACGTCCTTTGCTACAGCACAGTGTCAGGGCCTTTCCCATATTTTAGTACCTTTTCAAGCCAGTCCTTATGTCCCTACTTTTCTGTGGTCTCAAGGTAGGGTGGAAGTGGAAAGGCCTGGCACTGTGCATACCTCTCACACCTCCACAAAATGAATATTTTGCCACTGTCCTGAGTCCCACTGTCAGAAGACTGAGTATAGCACAGCAAGTGAAACTGCAGCACAGATTACTTCCTTCTCTTGCAGTTTTATTTCACTTAAAAAAAACCCAACAAAAACAAAACAAAACCCAAAAAACCTAGAGTGGGACAACATGTCAGAAATCAGGCAGGAAAGGCCTGCCTTTGGTTCCCATGATGAGAGTTCAGAAGGGCTGATCCTAAGGGGCTGTGTCTTCCTCCTCCTTCTCCTCCTCCTCCTCTTCCTCTCCCTTTGAGGCATGGACCTTGTAGATGACAGCACAGACGCCAGCCAGCCAGGCTGCCATGGTGCCAGCAAAGAATATGCAGAAGCCAACAAGACACAGAAAGAAATAATCTTGCTTATACAGCTGGGTCAGGCAGCTGAAGTGGAGCTGTGCCTCCACTGCCGGCATCCTTAGGGCATGCAGGCCTGCTGGGGTGTAGCAGGTGATGTTGTCAGCATCTGCAGAGAGACAAGCAGAAGCAGGACTCTCTAGCCTGTATCATAATTTCATGAACAGGAGCCCTGGTAGAAAAATTATGGGAGTGCTTGCTAAAAGCCTGAAAAATATCTGCAGACTTCACCCCTCCCCCCTCCCTTCCATGGCTTGGGTAAAACCTGACAGCCAAACTCATGCCAAAGCTGTGCTAAACCTTTGCCAAACCACAATTCCCAGGTTGCCAGAATGTTTTCTGCAGTATTGGTTCCATAGGAAAATATTACCCGCTGGATTATGCCACTGTGGCAAACTGCTGTCTCTGCCCTGCTCATCTCTGCTAATTGAGCTATTTCATCTTCATATAAGAGCACCTGTGTTTGTTGTTTTTTTGCATCTCAAACACCTTCTGAAGTGATACAGCCTAAATCATGCTGGAATAATGAGGCTGCTGTGTGTTTGACAGTGAGGGTGGTTTGCAGTTAGGCACAGCCTTACCGGCACTGTGAGGGAAGCAGAGGCAACTCATCAATGATTCAGTTCCACTGAAATAACAACCACGCCCTGTCATACTGCAATATCTGCAGTGATAAAACAGATGCTGGCTGTTAGTGAAGGATGATTGTGGTGCCTGTGGAAGCAGGGTGTGCCTCAGCCATGGCCCTCTCCTTCCTCTGCAGGTTTTGAACCCCACAGACATGGTCACTGTGGTGGGCACAGGCTAGGCACTGCTTGATGGACAGAATGGAAGAGACTGAGAGAAAGGGAGCCACAGGCTGGGCACTGCTTGATGCATAAGATGGAATGGGAGTGGTGGACGGGAACAAGGCATGAGGGATTTATATTGCAATTACACTGTATTGTATATGACTGAGTGATGTTGCTGCTGTGGTTGTTCATGCTGATCCTTCTCCTGGTCCTGAGTAAAACTGCAGAGCTTTTATCTCTCTGTTACCCAAATTCATCCAAACTTGGGCAGCTTTGTGTCAGCCCCCAGGCTGCACAGATCCAGGTGAGTTCAAAACTCTGGTGCACAGGCATTTCTGAAGGTCAGTAGCCTTTCTAAAGGCCAGGCTGGAGTCTGCTTGCAGCAGATTCCAGGGCTCTGTCCCAATGTCCCTTTGGCCTGGAACAACCCTCAGTTTAAGGCTGCCTTTCCTACTCCTACCCTCCCCAACAGCCTGCAATGAGCTTTATTCTCCTGTTGCAGGGTCCAGTGAGTTATCTCCAATCTCACTGCTGTGAGCTGTACTTTATTCCACTGTTCCATAATTGCCTGTAACCTGTATGTGGAAAAAAACCCACTTTATTGTCTCTAAGTAGCTTACTACCACCTAGTAAAGACACTGAGATGTCTTTAGTTCAGTTCTGTCCTAACACCAGCTTCCATTTGCCCTTCCCTTTTTTCCCCTTGGGCTCTTTTGTGGCCCTTTGTTATTTAGTGGACAGACGTTTTCGAACAATTTCTCTCTTGCAGCTCTTTCTCTCCATTGTGCCCTGCGTTACTGAAACCAAGCTTTCCTTGTTCACGTGTGCTGTGCTCTGTCTCTTTCCAGTTTGGAAAAACCAAGTTCATGTGCTGCAGCTGCAAAGCAAAACATTACCCTTGGGCCCAGTGTTTTTATGGGAAAGGGAACTGGTGATTACCCTGCCTTGGCGTCTCCAAGGCCCAGTTACAGAATCTCTCAATATGATGGGAAACAGCTGATTTTGGGGTGGAGACAAGGCAGGAAATTCAGAACAATGATTTTCCCAGTGCACATCTCCCTGGAGCTCTGTTGGGCTCCTCGTTCTTGGCATTGCAGCCATGGGGTGCTGTGCAGGCACAGGGACACCTGAGGCTGGATCCAGGTGTTTTAGAGAAGCAGCAGTGTCCCAGCTACAGGCTACACCTCCCTGGCTGCCCTGGGGATGTGAACAAGTGTGACTCTTCATGTGTGGAGTTTGTGTAACCCAGCTGTTCCCATCTCTGGTTTGTGTGACAGCAGAAAATGGGACCCAGAGTTGACATGCAGTAGCACAGCCCCGTGAGCTGAACTTTTGGGAAAGAGAACAGAGGGCCCTCTCTGTTCCACACAGATCTTGTGGGAGTAGGGAGGAGAGAGGTCGTGCTCACACAGCCCTCACCTGGAAAATGCACATTGCTCTCCATCATCCAGGTGATGAAGTCCAAAAAGGAACAGTTGCAGTGCCACAGGTTGTCACTGAGCCCCAGAAGCCTCAGGTTGGGCAAGTCCCGGATGGTGCTGGTGTCCAGGAAGGTTAAGCCTGTCCGGCTCACATCCAGGTGCCTTAGCCAGGTATTGTTGGCAAAAGCATCCTTCTCGATGGCCACAAGGTTGGGATTGTCTGAGATCTTCAGCACCACCAGGCTGAGGAGGGGGGAGAAGGTGCTGAAGGTGACCTGTGTGAGGTTGTTGAAGCTGAGGTCCAGATAGACAAGCTTGGCCACGCCAATGAAAGTGAAATCCAGGTCATCCCCCAAGAGGTTCTTTCTGCAGTCCAGATAGACCAAATCAGCCAGGAAGCTCAATTCCACTGCTGGCAGGTACGAGACGTTGTTTGCTGCCAGAATCAGCTGCCTGGTGCCCAGAGGGATGTCCACAGGGAACTCTTGCAACTGCTGTCCAGTGCAGTTCACCTCCAGGTACTGACAGCTACACCTGCTCGGGCAGTTGATCCCCTCTGATGCCATCCCCAAAAGAAACAGGAGGCTCAGGGACCATGGTCTACCTGAAGAAGACATGGTTTGAGACCTTCCAGGCCACTTAGCCCTTTGTGGACTGCAAGCAGCCCTATGGAAGCTGCACTGCCCTCACAGCCATGCCAAGAAGGTGTCCAGCTGCAAGGCTGTGAGGAAGCACTTTGTGTCCGTGGCTCACCTGAGCCCTTGGCAGAGTGCCCAGTTGGAAACCAAGCCTGTTGGAAACCAAGCCTGGCTTTTACATTGGCAAGTGCAGAACAGTGGATGGAGTGTCTCTGTCTCACACTCGGTGCCAGGTGACACCTCAGTGATGTCAGTGGCTTGCAGAAGCTGCCTGGTTTTGGGGACAGTGCCATGACCTTGCTGACTTGCTTCCAGCTGAGTGGAGGTGCGGGAAGCTGTGCGTGGCATGGGAGCACTGGAACTGTGTAGGGAGAGTGTGAACAGCCCAAATTTTTTCAGAAATGGTGTCACACTGCACGAGGTGCTCACTGGTACTGGTTAGGCAAGAGCCCTGTGCAATGCTGGGCTGGTATTGTCTCCTTTCTGGAGCCAGAAGGTTTTATCCCATCTGGAGTAGTGTGTCCAGGTCTGGGGACCTTGGCACAAGATGTGGAGATGTTGGAGCGGGTCCAGAGAGGCCACGAAGATGCTCAGAGGGCTGGAGCAACTCTGGTATGGGGACAGGCTGAGGTGGGGCAGTGCAGCTTGGAGAAGATTCTGGGGAGACCTCACCTAAAGGGTTTATGTAAAAGAGGAAGAGTGACTCATTACAGGGGCAGGTAATGACAGGACAAGGGGGAATGGCTTTAAACTGACAGAGGGCAGGTTTAGAATGGATGTTAGGTAGGAATTCTCCCCTGGGAAGGTGATGAGGCACAGGTTGCCCACAGAAGCTGTGGCTGCCCCATCCCTGTAAGTGTTCAAGGCCAGTTTGGACGGAGCTTGAATCAACCTGGGATAGTGAAAGGTGTCCCTGCCCATGTCAGGGGAAAACTAGGTGAGCTTTACGGCTCCTTCCAGGGATTCCATGACTCTTACAGAGGCCGTGACAGCCGCCACTGAAGGAACCGAAGAGACGCCACCGCCTCACCCCGCCCTTCCCCTCATGGCCACCGGCGGGGGCGGGGCCTGCTAAGCCACGCCCTTTCGCTATAGCGCGGCCGCGGATAGGCCAGGGTAGGGCGGGAACGCATAAAGACCCGCCCCCAAGTGACGAACGGCTTCTGATAGGTCGGAAAGGGGCGGGGGCGGGGCGCGGTGGATTCAAGTGGTGGGTGCGCGCCAATGCTGCCGTTGTGTCTCCGCAACGTCCCCATCGCCGCCATGGAGACCATGACCTTCCCCCGCTACAGCCCCGACGACATCATCAGCTACCTCCGCTCGCACATCCTGGAGGGCGCCGAGGCCCGGAACCTGGTTAAGGGCGAAGTGTTCGGTAACACCAAGGTGCATAAGGGGGGCGCGGGGCGGCTCCGTGCGCCGCCAGCTCCCGTGTGGGACGGACGTGCTGCCCCAGTCCGTGTAACCACGGGGTTGTGTGGAACGGTGTTGCGTTGGACTCGGAGGAGTCTCAGGGCCTCGCCGCTTGGGCCTCGCCAGGAAGCGCGGTGGTGTCACCAGCAGCACCCGGCCTGTCTTTCCTAGCTCAGTGGGAGCAACGGTGTCTGGTAAAGTCGCATAGTTCCATCAGTTCGCCTGATCAATTCAGTGCTTTTAAACTAAGCCCTTCTTTTAAACCCCTCCCTGCTCCATCCCCTTTCATCTCTCTGGCCGTTTAATGTTAGCGAGTGTCCCCGGCGGAAGAAAAATGGCTTTAAAGTGGAATTAATGCCTCGCATTCAATTCCTAGGTGATTCAAACTCGTGATTCCTAGTGCTGTTATTCCTTGTGTTTTAGCCTGCTGTGGGAGGGGTTTGGCCCTGCTTGTTTAGATAGTTTTTAAGAAGCGAAATTGATCATGGATTAGTGCTATAAATGAAAAACTGTTTGGCTGATAAGTGATTTTTTTCCTCTTCATTTTAATAATCTAATGAAGGGCACTCGTTGCTACAGGATTATCATTTCTGTGGCTTTTTTTAGGTTTTTGGCATCACTTGGTTTGGAAACTGCTCAGCAAGCAGCAGTGTAATGAAAACCAATGCCTGGCATACATAGTCAGGGCTGTAGTTGTCTGAGCTGACTGCTGTCCCTTAAAACTGAATTATAAGCAAATAATGCTTGAACTGCAAAATATTGGAAAGTGAAGCTTGTTTGTCTTGGTGGCTCAGTGAAATCAGTGTTAAAAGCTTCATGTGTTAAAAGCTGAATGCTTTCATGGCCTAGTCTGGGATCCCTGAGTAATCAAACATATGGAATACTGATTCATATCCTCTCTTCCTGCAGCTTGACATTTTACACCTGATTTACATGAGAATCCTGCAGAAAGTGTATGGAATCCGCCCGGAGCACTTCTTCATGGTAGGGCTGCCTGGAACAGGGGTGATGGAATATGAAAGGAAAAGAATATTGGACTTACCTGTTCTTTGGGATGCTAAGGGTGCCAGAAATGCCTGTAAGGTCCAGGAGGGACTGGACAAGCTTTTGGAGGGACTCCAAGGGTCCAGCCTTGAAAATCCATACTGGGCTTTTGGGCATCTGCCTTTGGCCATGGCTGGAGGAGGTTGGACTGATCTGGAAGGAATGTAAATGTTGCTTTTGATATTTGATCATCTCCACTCCTCTGTTAACTGAGAGGAAAGTAAGGAGAGGCTGATACCTCGTTGACTAACAGTTAATTTATCTACTGTTTCTGTTAGGCAAGAACTGATCCCTGAAAGTGAGAATAAATGGTTTTGTCTCATGGCATTTCTGGGTAAACTGAAAGGGAAGAACGTATGTGCACAAGATAACTCTGTTCTTCCCGGGCAGTGACATCAGCTGCCGTGCTGTGCTATGAGGTTTAAAATATCAGAGAAAGGGGACAGTGTACCACTACATTCTCCTCCTGACTTCTTCATAAATCAGTTGAGTGTGTCAATTTTGGGGTGTTTAAAGAAGGAGCTTCTTACTGGTAGCTGTATAATGCAGAGACTGTTGTGCTGCTCAAGTTACGAACAAATTAAAACAGAGTTTAGATTGAGTTCCAAAGTTTGTAATGCTGCTGCTTTAGTTATTATCATCTTTCTATATCTTTTCCAGCCGAAGTTGACACTTGAAAGTGTGTGCTGATTAACTTGATGACATTTTTCAGCCTTTAGTATATGTTCACTGTGGATGGGAAGATCATCCTCAGTGAATGGAAGATCATTGATCTATTGGAATTATTGGATCCTAATAATCTAATTATTCCCTAATCTATTGGAATTATTTTATGCTGTGAAAAATGCTGTGTAATTTTTGTTTTAAGTATTCTCTACTTATGCACTGACTCTCTTTTTACTCTTTAGATGCCGGTCAACGTTGACATAATATACCCACAGATCTATGAAGGCTTTCTACCTGTCTGTAATTTGTATATTCACATGTAAGTAGAAGATGCTTGTCTTGTGCTTGCTGGGCAAATGCTCTGGGATGAGAGGATGTCTTGGGGTCACTCTTATAATGTATATCCCCTATCATGCTCTATGCCCGAAAAGTAATATTGTGTCTTTTCTGTGCCTTTAAACTGAGCTTGAGGGAAAAAAAAAACCAGACGAGCTTTCCAAAGCAGCTTCTCAAGGACACAGAGATTACACTCCTCAGTGTTGTCTGGCTGCAGATGGCATGGAGGGAGCACCCTGCTTGCTTTTTCTTCAGCCAGCTGGACAGAGGACAAGATCTGTTTTGTAGCACATGGGAACAGGATGAGAACTGAGTGATGGTCACAAAACCTGAGTCATGATCACTGCAGCTGAGGTTGTTTTGTTTCCTTGCAGGGAGCACTTGCTGCCAATGTGCCGGATTAATGACTTTCAAATTGCTGATATTTTAAACCCAAGTAAGCAAGTGCCTTGTAATCCTTCTGTTTCCTGGGGTACTGGGTGTTGCTTGATATTCCAGGTGATTTTTCTCTTTGGGCATAGCCAGATGGGCATCTAGTGTGGAGGAGTGTCCCTGATTTCCCGCTGCTCTTCTGACCCTTAAACAAGCTGGTTCTAGTGAGCAGTTCTTATCCCTTACCTGGGCTGATGCAGGTCAATAACTGAGGGCAGTTTTGAATGCTATGAGTCTCTTGAACTGCTGGTCTGGAGATGGTCTGTGACATACTTATAACAGTGTAAAAATAGATGGTGATGAAAATTACCCTGATGGCTCTGGAATGCTTTAGGATTTCTTATGCTGATGCCTGTGCTCCACTCCTCTCAATGCCCAGTTGTGGTGATTCTGATACAACACAAACAACTTGGAAAAGGCTGCTCTAAAGAACCCTTTCACTTCTGGATCTGTCTTGTCTAAGACATTCAAAGCTTTTGTAGTCATCTTTCAGAAAGTTTGCTTGGAATAAAGCCAAAAAGTCCCTGCAGTTCAAGTTACTGCCTTCAGTTAGGCTGATAGCTACAGAGAGGTTCTCTCTTCAGAGATATAGTTCAAGATTGACACACTTTCTCCCTGCCTTCTGTTTTAATGGGAGGCTGTGTGTTAATGGCCTTTTCTCCCAGGTGCCATTATTCATTTGTTAAATTACACAGAATTGCTAAGAGTTTGTAACCAGCTTGGTGCTAATTTTTGTGTAGTCTGAAATCTTTGCAAGCTGAGTGGGGGAAGAGCTAATTTGGTTTGTGTTTTGTAATTTCTGTCTCCTCTGAATTACGCTCTGCCCAACTTTTCTGAAGCAATTGAAATGCTTGTGGAAACCAGCTCAGTGAGCTCTTGCAATTCCTATTTCAGAGACAAAGAGAACTGTTCGCTTCTTGAGTGGCATCCTCAACTTTGTGAACTTCCAGGAATTCCGGCGTGAGGTCTACTTGGAACTACAACTGAACTATGTAAGACTGGATACTGTTTTATTCCAGATACCTATAAAAGTATAATTGATATTAACCTAGAATTAGGAGCATGAAAGTTGTGGTTTAACTTCAGGTTTATGTAACATGTTGGGATGTTAAATGTAGTCAAGTAATACAGGAGGTACTGATTATTACTTAGGATATTACTGAAAGGTTTTTTTTTCCAATAACTTATTTGATACTTTAGCCTGGTAAGTGAAGGATTGACACATTGGATTGTTTTGAGAAAAATTGGGTGCAACAATTGTAGGTGGCTTCTCTTCTGAATGTCTCACTAGTTCAGAGATGATGCATTTCATGTGAAATAATGATGTGCAAGGCTCTAATAGAAGCCCAGAGAGAAACTACACTTCTCTAAAATTAAATATTTAACTTACAGAAATCAGCTATGGAGAAACACCAACAACTGGAGGCTGCGAATCGGGAGGCAGCAGTAAAGCTGGAGAAACTGAAGTGAGTGTGAGGAGTAAGCACTGTGAGATGCACTGCTTGCTTTTCCTGTTCAGGCTGGATCAGTGGGCCAGTTGTGTGAGGCTAAACAAGTGTGAGTGTAGAGTGTTCTTGGGTCATAATAACTTGGTTCAATGCTACAGGCTTAGAGAAGAGGGGTTGGAAAGTGGCCCAGCAGAAAAGGACCTGGGGGTGCTGGTTGACAGTGGCTGGACAAGATCCAGCAGTGTGCCCAGGTGGCCAAGAAGGCCAATGGCACCTGGTCTGTTTCAGCAAGTGTGGCCAGCAGGCCCAGGGCAGTGACCATCCCCCTGTGCTGGGCACTGGTGAGGTCACACCCTGAGTGCTGTGTCCAGTTCTAGGCCCCTCACTACACAAAGAGGGACATTGAAGGGCTGAAGTGTGTCCAGAAAATGACAGTGAAGCTGGGAAGGGTCTGGAGCACAAGTCTGATGAGGGACAGCTGAGGGAGCTGGGGGTGTTTATTTTCTGCTGGCAGAGAAAAAAATTACTTTTACAGTGTATGGTTGCTTTGAGGAAATCCTGTATTTGTATGTTGAGGACTAGAGTGAAACTTTTTGCTCTTAGTTAGTTTTTAGTGATGTGTCTTTAGCCCTTCAACAGCTGTAGGAAGCCCATCTTTAACTTAATAGATGAGTAAAGTTGTCTTCCTTAGTTATTTGACATGTTTGCCACAATCAGTCTTTCAGGCCATTTAGCCCGACTGCCTGTGTCTTTGCACCATTAAGTTTTGTTTATGCTTGTGGATAAAGAAATGGCTGGTTTCCAAAAGAACTTTCAAAACAAAGTGTTTTTTTCTGACAGCTGCTCTTGATGTATGCTACACAGGGGGTTCTCTAGCTAGGATAGGTCTACATTAATATAAGTATGACGGGTAATATGCAAATTTCATAAATGAAAATCACCACCGAAATTAGTAGGAGTGTTGTACTTTCATGCTTTGCTTAACATGATCTTTAAACTTACTCCTCTGTTATGTTTGTGCCACTTGTTGCCAAAATAGCTCTTTAGATTATTCTTCAACTGCAAAATCTTACAAGCAAAGGAAAATAAGATGTATTAATTTGAGGCTGTCTTGCTCTGATTGTTAAAGTTACTGGCTATTAACTCTGTGGAGACAGTGATTGTTTTATCTACTGTACTCTGACTGGACTATAATGATGCTGAAACTGCCCAATATCCTTAATTTTCTCTTAGCACAGTCCCAGTTGAACATCAGGCAGAGGTCAAGCAGCTCACAGAGAGCATTCGCGAGCTGGAGCAGCTGCTAAGGCAGGACTATCGTCGGAAACAAGTAGGATCTTGTTCTATGTTTCTCTGAAAAGCTGCTATGGGATCCTCACTTCTCTTGATTTTATTCTCTTCCCTCTAACTCGGTGGCCATTTTAACAAAATGCTGTCAGACCCCTCTTTCTTTTACTGTAAAGAATGTGAAATGTGCTTTAAATCAGACTTGGGGAATACAAAAGTATATTTGACTCTTTTTTTGAAATGCATTTCTGCAATGACTTGGGAGATACACGTCACATTTCCAAACAGGAACACCAGTATGTTCCTCTTTGTTTTCCATTTGAACTCAAAGGATTAGAACTGGAGGTGAGCCATGGTGAGAAATGAGGCCTAAGAAGAGTCACCCAAGGGAATGCCTGGCAAAAAGAGGAGGGTTAACTGCAGGAGTAACTTTTCGGCAAGGGAAACTTGCCTCTCAGGTCTCACAGATAACCTTTTTAGCTCTTTAGGGAGAAAGAAAATAATAATCTATGGTCAGAATTTTTTGTTATGTCAAGTCGTGTCTCTACTATTAATATTATTAACCATGTGTTTGACTATTATTTGGGACCTTATATTAAATTAGATTTTTCCCTGAAGAACAGGGCCTCTGGCAAAGAAAGTTGTGGGGGTATACTGCCAGGGTCAATGACAATAGGGATGGCTAGTCTCTTATCCCTATTCCTGGTTACCCGCTGCTGGCTGCATCCGTAGTGCTTCCAGTGGCTTTGATGACAATATTCTCCTTTCCGGTCTTTGAAATCTTACAGACTGCAGTTTTGTCTGCTGGTTATGGCATTCCAAAGGACCTATAAATGGGATTTCTCCTGTGGACAGATCTATGATAGAAGGATAAGGCAGGTAGCAGCTGTGGAGATGCTTGTTTAAAGCTTGGTGCTTTTTTTCAGACAGCTTTGCAAGAAGTGATTTCTCAGAAGAAGACGGATATTGCTGAGAGCACCCGAAAACTGGTGAGTACAGCTCTGTGTGGATGCTGGCTGCAGCTTCCATCTCAGATCAACTGAGAGGTCACCTCTCTTTTTAGGATCAGATTATTCTTGGAATCAAGTCACTAGAAATCTGGACTTCTGAGATGCTGTGGGTTTACCTTGCATGCATAGAGTGGGCTAAAGAGGCAAAACAGGAGGTTTTGAGAGGCCTCACAGGCAACTTGTTGCTCATCTCCTAGGCTGATAGAGCTGGCTCTGGAACACTGCAGTGACTGCCTCAGTTTCCCTAGGTGATGAGTTCTGAGGGAGAGAGCTGCTGGTAATATGCCAGGCTGGATGGGGCTTTGAGCAACCTGGTCTGGTGGAAGGTGTCCCTGCCCATGGCAGGGGGTTGGAACTAGATGATCTTTAAGGTCCCTTCCAACACAAACCATTCTAGGATTAGCTGGCAGGCTCTTTGTGGAAAATGCTAGTTAGCTGCTGTTCTTGTGCACCACTGTAAGCAAATCTGAGAAGCAAAATGGGCTGTTAATTGCTTTGATTTGGAGTGTTAATGCTGTTTAGAAGAATTTATTTTTAGAACTTCCTAATGAGAAATGACTACACACCAAAAACCTGTCTAGTCGTAAGATCATGGCAAACTTTGCTACAGAATTCCTCTTTGTTCACCTAATCACTAATACTGAAAGTGTTTGTCTTATTAACTAGAATGAGCTTAAAGTGTCTATGGCTACATTGAAAGAAGAACAAGAGGAGCTGAAATCTAAAATTGTGGAGAGTCCAGAAGAACTGAAAAATTCCAAAGAACTGATGAAAGAGACTGTTAAGAAATTGAAGAGATCTAAGGTGAGGTTTTCCTCTGTCCACACAAGGAGGTGTTCTGCTAGAAAAAGCATGTTCTGCTAGAAAAAGGACTGTCATCATCTAGACCTGCTTCTTGAATGATGGCAAAACCTCAGCAGGACAGTGGTTAGTCTGAAATGAAATCACAGCTTCAGAGAAAACTGAAAATTTGTGGTGGAGGTGGTGGTTTATTTTTGATGGCTTTTTTTTTTTTGCCTTTTAAAAAGCAGGATTGCAGTCACTTGTAAAACTAGGTGTAGAACTCTTGAATCTATACCTGTCTGGCTGTTTGCTCTCAAGAGGAGACAGTATTTTGTCAGCTCCCAAATATCTTTGGGTTTAGAACACATGCTTCTTGGTGCTTCTGTTGCCATCCACTGTTTCTGGAATCAATGGCTGTCTTCACTAATATGCTGAACACTGAGTTCCCTTCCTAGCTTTTTAGGTTTTTTTTATTATAATATCCACTCATTATTGTGGTTTATGATTGCTCACACAAAGTTTGCACTTTGCTTCTGAAGGTATTTTTGCTCCAAAGGTCTAAACTTGATTGCTGTGGTTTCAGGTACAAAGCTTTACGTAACGCTTGTTTTACCAGTGTAGAATTTCTTCACAGTACAGCTTTTTTTTTCTGAAAGCTCTTGGAAAAAGCTGGTTAGTTAAGTGTAAAACACTTGCATGTCACCTTTTTTTTCTGTGCTTCCAAATAGATGCCTTTTTAAAATTTTTTTTTGCAAAGTAAAGAGCTCATTTCACTAACCCTTAAATATTACTGCTAGTGTCTTTACACAATGAGGGGAAGGGTTCAAAAGTCCATATGCTTTAATTCTATATAAAAGAACTCTGAAGCTGTTTGTTAATAGTCTTTTTTTCTCTTTAAAGCAAGAAGTTATTGAGAAATATGAAGTTTACAGAGACCTAGTTGAGGTTCTGCCATCATGCCAACTGGAGGTGCAGTCATACCAAAAGAAGATGGAAGGACATGGAGCAAATGTGGAGAGACTGGCCAGTGTATTATCAGAGGTTTGTATTATCCAAATTATATCCTGTTAGGGAGAATTTGATGTCTAAACAATGTTCCCCTCTCTCCTCTTCCCTGTAAAGAAGGACATTTTGAAGTTTCAAATTCTTTCTTAAAAATGTCAATAAAACATTGCTGCTGCTTTGCTGGGTGGCACTAGCTAAGGTACTATGCACTAGCTATTGACCACTTTGAATAGTCGAAGCCTTTGTTGCCATAGAAACCTGACCTAAAATAGTTGGATCTGTCTTGGGGTTGTTGGTAGGAAATGATGGGAAAATAAAAATGAAATTGAGTTTCTTCTGCCTTGAGAGTGGAAACTAAGAACAAAAAATTTTTACATTGGGAAGAGTCACATCTTAAGTGCCCTTAACTTTATTAATATTACTAAGCCAGACATTCTCTGATGAAATTTTTGTCACAATACAGTACTTTGCTATTTGCTGCTAGGTTTTGGGAGAATGCAGTTGTTAGGAGCATTTGAAAAATGGTATGGAGTCTTTTTCGGTATTTGTATAGCATATGTTCAAATTAAGATTGGCAAAAAGCTATAGCAGAAGTCACAGTCACTTCTGAAAGTCATCCTAAGGGATGAGGTCTTGTCCATCTGGATGTATTTGTAATCAGATAAAGACTAGTGAACTGGGAGGATGAGTTGGCAGTCAGATCTTCAAACAGCAGCCAGCTAGTTCTAATCTTAGTACATTTACAGGGTATGCTGTCTTGATAATTTTCCCCCCCATTTAATTTATTTCTATTTAATTTATTTCTATACTTCTGTATTCTAGGTCAGAAATCTGGAGGACCAGATTGAGAGTGCTCAGGTAGAGCTGAAAAAGGCCAAGACAGATGAAATGTCCTTAAAGAGAATGGTCACTGCAAAACATGAGAGGCTTTCTACAGCTGAGATAAAGATTAAAAAGATGCGTGAAGATGTTGAGCAGTACAAGTGCACTGTGCCTGAGTATGGACGAGTTGATATTTCTGCCTGATGCTGCTTTATGTCTTTGTTATGTGCTGCCAGAGTTCATGTCTGCTACAAACACACAGCTTAGCAGTAAGGAGAAAATGAGCAGTGTGGGACAGCTCTGTATGAAGACCAGTAATGCTGCAGGCGGGGAGTTGGGGTCTCAAATCAGTAATCGCAATGTGACTTGACAGCAATTCTTTTATTGGAGCACTAATTTAATTTATAATGCTTATTCTTGATTCTTTTATCTTCTTAAAGAGAATGTCACATTGGGATAATTTTCCAACTTATCAGACTTCAACAAAGCCCCATTTGCCTTTCATGAATTTTTCATAATTTCCCTTGCCACTTTTACTCATTATCAAAGATGTTCAAGACCCATGGGGATATGGGGCTTGCATCTCAGAGGAGCATTATCCTGACATGATGCTTCTAAAACAAAAGGAAAAGTGTCATTTGATCAAAGCCTCCCAGCTCCTCTTCCTTCCTCCCATATGCTGAAGACTTGCAGGGCTGTGTTTACAGCACCAAACTGCAGCCCTGTAGGGTCCTGGCTTCACTGTGAGATTAGTCCTGAACTGTTACAGAGAAGATTTATTTTGAAACAGTTTTCTTGTACACAGATAGGAAAGGGAATATGAAAAATTATTGGCTGAGTGGATTAGCTCTGATGGAAGGGAGCTTCTTCTGCATGGCTGAGAGAGTCAAGTAAGATTCAGTCATGCTAATGTTTGTGTGGTGTGCAGAATGGCACTTAGTATATTGTACCAGCTAAAGGAGATAATTTGGAAGGAAAATAGGTTGGACATCAGAAGGAATTTCTTGACAGAAAGGGTGATTAGACCTTGGAATGGGCTGCCCAGGGAGGCGTTTAGGGAAAGACCAAGTGCCATGCTCGAAGTGACAAGGTGGCGTTTGGCCATAGGTTGGACTTGGTCTCAGAGGTCTTTTCCAACTTAAATGATTCTGTGAATAGTAGCTTTTAATTAAGGAATGAAAACAATATAATCTAATGCTCCTTTTTGTCAAAAGTTGCTGCTAATTTCTGTTTTTAATGTGTCAGGTATTTCCCTTGAGTGATAAAATTAGATGCTTTGATAAGCAAGAGAGGAAGGGAGGTAACCTTGGTTGAAGATGAGTTTTTGCTGGTGAATAAGAGAATGTGTCCTGGCTGTTCCCTTGAGGTAGGAAGGTGTATATGGGCTCCTGCTAAGTATGAGTTATTTCAGCCATTCTTCCCAGAAAACTGCTGCTACAATTCCAGATGTCATTATTGTACAAATGCTTGGTATGAACTGGTAGGTGTTTTTGCACTTTCGGTCGAAGTAAATCCCCTGTTCCTACACTCAGCCTTTGTTGGTGACATGGCAGCTCACAGCTGGAGCCATCTGAATTTACCTACAAGCTGGGGAAATGTAATTTGGTCTTTGGGAAGCAGTGAAGTGATGGACTGGGTGGTGCAGATAACAGATGTAGATGTATGGGATCGGAGCTTTTGGTTTGTGGGATGGGCTCTGTGGCTAAGGAAAGTGTGTGACATTGAGTTATGCTGGAACATCAAGTGCAGCTGTATTGCTTTAACCTGCACCACTCAAAGACAGGAGGGCAGTGTCCAGCTGTCTGTTGGGTTGGCTCCACTGAGGTCACTTGAGTTGCCTTGATTGGCAGCAACTAAGGATCTTCAACAAGCTCCTCTAACTCCACTTGGAATTTCACTTCTGGTACCTAAGTTGTTCTAGTTTAAAAATTGTATTAATTTCTGAAAAAGTAAATTCTATATATCATTGCTTCTAGAAGCTACTGGTTTTATGCTCATAAAACGCAAGCTTTGCTCATGGTGGGATTAAGTTTAATCTGGGTTTAGTCAAAAAGGCTCAGTACTAACTTTTTTTCTCTCACCTTTAGACATTTTAACAAAGTCCAGGAGAAGAGGGGTGCTGTATATGACAAAGTGATGGCCATTCGCAAGGAAATCAAACAGATGAAGGGCGAAATTGAGCAGCTGAAGGAGGATGCTGAAGAAAAAGCAATGAAAGCCAAGGTGATGGTTTTTTTCCTCCCCCCAAAGGAATCTTCTTACATTCCTGTTGTAGTGTGGGCAGTGCAATGATCCTCTAAACAGCCTCCCCTTTGTTTTGTGAATGCTGTTTCTTAAGCCATGGATGAGATACCGTTGAAATCATTTGAGTCCACCAGACCACTCACTTAACATTCATGCTTGATAAAGATTTAACTTTGCTGATGGAATTTTTTTCCTTCTTTATCTTCTCGTTCTAGGAAATACACCTGATTTGGAAGGCTGTATTGGAGAAGTGTCATGAATCTCTCCTTAAGGCAGTAAAAAGTTATGCAGCCTCAAGAGCAGAAAAAGTTGATGAAATAAGGAGAGGGCTGTTCAGCGTTCAGTCTTCTGGAAGTAGTTCTTAAGCCTGTCTGTGCTTGTATTCCACTTTCATTATGTTTGTGCTCATACGTGAACTCAAGAGCTTCTGCTTTGTATGGGAGTGATAATAATTCCAGGCAAATCCAGCTTTCTCAAAAACCATGTCAGAACACATTTAGCTTTCCAGGCAGATCCTGATGTCATGAGTTTGCTGATGGATAAGAAAACACTCAGTTTCTATTGTTTCAGTCAGCACCTGGTTTTAGTGGTAATATTGCAAGTCTTGCTAACACCAGACTGCTCAACATTTTAGACATCACCCTGCATTTGTAGAAACTTTTCTGCAAACTTTGATCTGGGAACACCTGGTGCCTTGGTCTGGCTTGATGTTCAAGATAAGTCAGTAACGGGTGATACTCTACCACCATTATTCAACTAAGATGAAATCCTGACAGAGCAGTAGCACCCAATTAAATGCCAAGATACTCATCATAAATATTTGTAACTGTAAACACTCAGAAGTATCATTTTAATATCATTTTAGTTAACAGTACACTTCCTCTCAATGCATGAATTCATTGTGTCGCTTTGTGGGGTATTGAACCCTCATCTGTGTTCATCAGTCTGTGTTAGGATGCTCTTAAAAACTATAGATTGATATTTTTTGCCTTAACTTGTGATGGTGTGCAGTGTGCCACAGTGGTTTTAATTATTTGGAAAAAAGAAAATGTGAATTTTTACATTAGTTGATACAAGGATACTTAACCCTTTTTCTCTTGGATATTTCCTTCTCCACTCCCCTAACTGACTTGGCATAACATTTCAATTGAAAAATTTGTACATTTGTAGGAGTGTGTGCTATGAGCAGTCTTTTATGATGAAAGGAGGAGGATGATTCAAGCTATCTTTAAAATTTTAATTCTTCATCTCTTACTAGCCAGAGGTACTAGCAAGTCGGTTAGGAACAGCAGGTGATTGTTTCTTCTAAAGCTCTTATGGAGGCGTCAGACCCTTCTAAAGTTTTGCTTTAAGCTTTTTTCCCTTTTTTCCCCCTTTTTTCCCCCTTTTTTCCCCCTTTTTTCCCCCT
>VZTD01003426.1:436394-509338 GCA_013397725.1 Rhagologus leucostigma | reverse complement strand
TTTTTTCTTTTTAACTCTGTAACAGAATTGTTTAGGTTGGAAAAGCCCTCTAAGATCAAGTGCAGCCATTAACCCAGCACTGCCCACTCCACCACTAAATCTTGTCCCCAGGTGCCACAACTACACTTTGAAATATTGCAACAGTATCTCCTTTCTTATAAAGACTGGTTGGAGGCTGCACTGACACCCTGGATATTGCAGCAGCACTGGGGAAAGAGATTCCCAAAGGCTTCCAATAGATACTGCAAGGGATTATTCCGGCCAGCAGATAAAAATTCTGAGGCTAGAGAGATGATGCTTGTGTATTCCAGTGATGAGGAATTTGCAGGACAAAGAAAAAGCTGGGTTCTGGTTCCTGCTCTCAGGAATTTTGCCACACCAGCTGTTGGGTAAAATACAAGGCTACAATTCATGAAGAAACAAAGAACCTGTCCCTGGAAATCAGAATGTTTTTATTTCCAATACGTTCTTGTGCTTCCACAGTCACCTGTCTATTTGTACCTGAAATATTTATAAATAAAACATAACCAAAGTATATTTTATCTAGAGATAATTGATTCCTAGGTGTGAGTCTACTGCTGCTTTTCAAAAATTTCCACCCACCTTGAACTATCTGGTAAGGCAGTGGGGGTAGTTTAGTGTGGCCTGAAGAGTAGGGAAGGGAGAATGGCTTGCTGAGGCAATACAGCTCTCTTTCCCTCAAGAGGGCAGTGTTAGTCAAAATTTTCTTTTTCCTTTTTTTTTGTTAGTCCTTCTTTCTTAACTACTGTTTAAAGGTGTAGTTAATTTTTTTTTGCATATACTTCAGTATTTCATAAACAACATAAAGCTTGTATCAAATTTATATTGTACTGCTTGGGCTGGCCACACTTGTTTGAAATGTGTGGAGTTACTATCAATATTCTGTAAGCAAGTTTTTGAATTCTGGAAGCAGAAAAAATAATAGTGGCTAAGGTGGGAAGCAGGTGGACTATGGCTTGGCACAGCATGTGAGCACAAACAAAACTTTAAGAGGCTGTGTGACATCTTTATCCCAGAAGGAAAGAAACCTCTATCACTCCTCTGTTTTGCCTTTACTCCAGAGTGTGGCTGGAAAGAGTTGTCTCAGAAGCCAGATTTTCTTTAGGTTTTGGGTGAGATTAGGTGAGCCAGGTTTGTATTTTCACCTGGACCTTCCTGCTGAGGCAGTGGGATGAGCTGGAAGAGGAGCTGGTGTGTTGGCCACTTGGTGGGGATGTTGGCACGGAGAGTGGCCGTGGATTCACATTCCATTTCTGCCACAGCTCTGCTGAGGAAGCCAAAGGAAACCTGCTGAATCTTCAGCTTCAGGATAACAGCTTTACAGCTTGGCAGCCATATATTCTAGGACTAGCCAGGACCAGGTAAGCTACAGGTTAAAACTTACTGACAGATCTTTCCATCTAATGATATGACCCTTGATGCTGCTGAAGTAGGAGCTACTATGGAGGAAGGAGATGGAGCCTGCACTTGGGAGTCTATTCCCTGTTATTTGTGTAGGGGAATAGGAAGATGTATGAAAGGCTCAAGTGTGTAAATCATGAGGTTGTGAGGTGCAGAATAAAGGAATCTGGTAGATGCTCCTGTGTGTTGAAGTCTCTTGTATCTAGGGCACCTTTTGGAAAGATTCTCTTGATGTTTCCATCAGACTCCTTAAAGGCAATCCTTATTACACTGCATTAAAATAAATGGCTAGAGATACCTGAGAATAAAACCAAAGAAAACTTTGAGCTGAAAATCCAAATTTGTTGCCTGCAAAATTCCTTTTTCTGAAGCTGACAAGGGAATGCTGTTTCTTGAGATGCTGTAAATGGGAAAATTGTGACAAGACAAAGTTCATAGCATTTCACATTGAGTTGATATCTCTTCTCTAGCTGTCAAGGGACTCTCAATTTGTGGTATAGTTTAGTGCTAACATTTTCATAAAAATGCTTGCAGAATATGGGTTATGGTGGACTTGATATCAGTGGATGCAAGAGAGCATGTGGGGGTATGTATCAGCACTGCTGCAGCACACTTCTGTTTCTTCAACCCAAAAAGGTTTGAGTACTACAATCTGTTGACCCCTAATAGTGGGGTGACTCCAGAGTGGCAAAATCCAGTAGCAGTTTTTAAAAATTGCACTGATGTCTTGTAAGGGAGAGACCAAGTTTATGCTATTTGTGTGTCCATGACTGGAAGTGTCCAAGGCCAGGGTGCCCAGGAGTCAGAGCAACCTGGGATAGTGGAAGGTGTCCCTGCCCGTGGCAGGGGGTTTGGAATGAGATGAGCTTTAACGTCCCTCCCTCAGGACCTGAGTTTCTCACGGGTAGCACATCAAACAGTCCTTACTGCAAAGGGAGAGTCTGGAGGCTGGGACAGTGATATTGTGAAAGGCAATCATGGAAAAGTATACTTGCAAGGAGAAATGGACATTAGAGGAAAAAAAAACCCACTGTTTTTGCAAGCTGCAAGTCCAACTGGAGAGGACTGGGAGAGGCCAGTGTTTGTAGAAAATGAACAAACAAAAGGAGGGAAAACCCACATTATGTTGGGGTTTCCATAGCAACACAATACTTTTCCTGGAAAACTCGGATGATGAGATCTAATCTATCTGCTATTTAACTCTTGAATGCAAAGCCTTCTTTCTTGACTTACCTGTCTCCTCCACAGCACACTCCCTAGTGATGGGTGTGCTGTCACTAAACCATGGTGGTCTCCATGACGAATGATATTCCAGAGACAAGGCTGCTCCTGTTCTGTTCCAAAGCACACAGATATTAAGAGCTTATGAGGCAGAGGCAGCTTTTGTGTGTAGGAAAGCCTTACCAGGTGTTCTGATCCTGGGCAGCGTCTGCCTGAGATCTGTGGAAGACTTTCTGTGACTGGAGAGTTCATCAAAGTAGCCTGAGTTAAATTTGTACCTGGTGTTCTGCCCATTGAAAACCCCCAGGTTTGAGGAATGGGAATCCTTGGTGACAGGAGAGGTTTCTTCTGGAGGAAGGTGGAAGGGTGGCAGCTTTTGCCTGACAAAAAGGACAACTGAGAGAGTGGGCAGCATGACAAATGTTCATGAGATGGCTACTCGTCTCAAATATGTAGAGAGGAGTGTCTGTTCTGAGGAGAGAAGTGGAGAGAGTGGATGTGAGAGACCCCATCCTGGTACAATAGAGAGGAAATGGATTCTGTTCCCTGCCTTCTGCCCATATCAGCACCAGCCTTTGCTCCATCCTTGCCTGTGGTGTAGCCCCTGGCAGGAAGGGCAGAGCAGGCTTTGCAAGAGGGGCTGCCCTTGGTGGGGAAAATGGGATGGAAGAGGCAGAATTTTCCCAGTTTCTGGGGTCCCCTGCATAGTAAGTAGTTACAAAGAGAGGGTGGTAAGAGAAGGCAGTTATCCCAATGGATGCTGAGTGTATCGTCATAGAATCATGGAATGGTTTGGGTTGGAAGGAACCTAAAAGCTTGTCTTGTTCCAACACCCCTACCATTGGCAAGGACAACTTCCACTGTCCCAGGTTGCTCCAAGCCCTGTCCAACCTGGCCTTGAACACTTCCAGGGATCCAGGGGCAGCCACAGCTTCTGTGGGCAGCCTGTGCCATGGCTTCACCACCCTCACAGGCAAGAATTTCTTCTGCTTGACGTGTTTGTTACAGCCTTGTTAAGGGCCTGGCAGTAGCCAACCCCTGCAATAGTCAGCAAAAGCAATATTCTGTTTAATTGGTGGGCTTCATGTTGTTTTTTTTTTTTCTCTGACTTGTTCTGTTATTAACCTGTTACTGCTTATTGAGCCCTGAAGATTTGTGAATAGAAAACAACTATCATTACAATATTTAAAAGAAAACCACTTCAGAGGGGTTCAAAGACCAGTAACCCAGGTATGTGCCAACAAATAGGAAGCAGTGCTTTAATATCTTTTAACAAACCATGCCCTATCTTTAAACATTTATTATATTTCCTCCTATTTCTCCTGACAGCCACCTGTTCAACTTGTGACCTGTTTGTAAAAATCTGCACACCATCTATCAGAGGGATACACGCACTTACAAACTTCTGTTCTGTGGGCACTAAGTAAATTATTTCTTTAAGATCATATGGCAGATCTATAATTAATTAAACTTTCCATGATATTAGTGCAAAATAATTTAGCCTTTCTAAAAAGGTAAATGTAATTTGCTGATCTGGTATTTGGAAGAATGCTTTCCCCAAAATCAATTCCTTTAGTTTCCAGAGAATAGAAATGAGAAGCAATCTCATTTTAATTATATCTCTTTATTGCTAACAACGGAATGATTTATGCAATTAAATTAACTGGCTAGAAAATTATTCTCAGCTGGGCTGTCCTAATTCTTTGCTTTCTGAATTGCAGGCTCTTACACTTCTCTATGTAGATTAATTTTTCTGATATGAAACAATGCTCCTTGTGTTCATTTTTAACGTTTTTTATTCACAGCTCCCCTTTTCTTAGTGTCAATGACATGAGTAATATTTGTGCACTGCTGGGCTCTGATTCAGGCCTTTTTATGTAGAAAGATTGGAAAAAATCTTTTCTTTTGAATCTCATTATTGCAGAGCAAGGTTTTGAAGTTTTCTTATCTATTGCTGAGAAACAGCAGCAGGAACATGGAGGGACTGTCAAAGGATGCAAACTTTTGAAGGAAAATGTATTAGCACTTAGGAGACAGGTAAATTTGCAGTTAGTGTTAAGAAAGCATTTTTTAATGTATTTTTCTTAAACCTCTGTCTCCTTGCAGCCAAGCAAAAAGCTGAAATACAAGGGGAAAAAAATAAGACAGATTTACGTTGTACACAGACTCAAGAGGGAACAAATTTGGCATTTTTTTTTCTGCCTGGGATTACATTGCAGTGGCTGGCCAGAATGTGAGCGAGAGATATTTGGGCTGAGGGGAAAATTACCATGTAACAACACATTGTGACCATGTGCCAACACAGTCTGACATCTTCGGAATGGGGCATTGGTGTAATCTACTGCTCTAAACCAGCAGTGAACATATTGCAGAGCACGTGTTGGCTCTGTCTGAGCTGTCCTGCCCTGTATCAGTGGAGATGTGTCAGCTGGTCAGTGTTTGCTGTGCTGGCACTCTGTGCTGCTGTCAGATGGCCTTCAACTGAGAGAAAGTAGGTTTAGATTGGATGTTAGGAAGACATTATTTCCTGTGAGGGTGGTGAGGCCCTGGCACAGGTTTCCCAGAGAAGCTGTGGCTGCCCCTGGATCCCTGGAAGTGTCCAAGGCCAGATTGGACAGGGCTTGGAGCAACCTGGGATAGTGGAAGGTGTCCTTGCCCGTGGGTTGAAACTGGATGACCTCTTAGGTTCCTTCCAACCCAAACCAGGCTGTGATTCTATGAAATAAAATTAAAAACCAGAGGTTTTTTCTGGGTTGGAATGCGATGGTTTGGGTGGGGAAAGGTCAGCTCCATTGGGATTCTGAAGGCTTTTGAAATGCCAGAAAAGAAGGATCAAGCTATTATCATTTGAGTGGGACAAGGAAGCACTTTGAGCCTCTCTCCTTGGAGTGTGGATCATCCAAAGGGAATCTTTCCTCTGGGCTGCACGGCTGCTGGGTGGGTGTGTGAAGGGGCAGTTGGTGAAATTACTGACTGCAGTGGTTGTTATTCTTGAGGACATCACTGTAAAATGAGCATAAACTGAATTTGCTTAGCAAGTGGGATCACATTTATTGGAAGAACATTTCTTGGACAACGCTTGGCTTACTGTCAGAGAGTAATTTTTAAATTTTTAAAAATTTAAAAAAAAATTTTTTTTCACCTAGTTCTGCAAATTCTTTGTACTGAGTTCAATTCTCCTCCACAAATATGTTGGTTCATACAGGAAATAATCCCTTGCAATGCCTAAGGAAGATGCTGTGAGGTGTGAGTTTACCAACAGTCTGCAGAGAAGGCTTTGGGTTCAATATTATCTATACAGCAGGAATGGTTAGAAATCAATAAGATGAAATTCATGACAAATACTACCTTTAGGGAGGAAACATCTGATTAAAAAAAAGAGAAACAGCTGCCTAGGCAAGTAGTACTGCAGGGAAGGGTTTGGCTTCAGAGTGAATCACAGTGAGTCAGTGATGCACATTTAAACAGAAATCTTGTTCCTGGAAGCATTAACAGGAGTGTCAGGGACAAGTTGTGGGGTTGGAGGAGAGATATGACTGCTCTGTGCTACTTGGTGAAGGCTGGCAGATTGTACCCAGCCTTGCAGCCTGCATTTCAAAAGCCAAGAATGGGGAAAGAACTGGGAAATCATGATCTGGGGGATAAATAATGACAAGCCTTACAGAGGGAGAAAATTAAACTTCACTTGCAGCAGGGGAGAATTGAACTGATACCAGGAAAACCTTAACCGTAACCTTCAATTCTCTCCTATCAGCCTGCCAGGAAAAGACCTGGAACCCTCTGGATGTGTCCTTTGGCCCCCCAGCTCCACCTGCTTTTACTCTTAACTCCTGTTCCCTGCTACCTTTTTCATTCTGCTTAGGCAGCAAATTCCAATGGGGGCTGGCACTGAAAGCTGTTTCTAGTGATGGCCAGGGGAAAGGTTTGATTTCTCAGTGCCAGAAACCTTCCAATTCCTTTGGAACAAGCAGTATGTATAAGGAGCAGTGTAAACAAAAAGATGTACTTGTAGTGGAAGGGAATGAAAAATGAGGAAGGAAAATAAACTACAATAAAAAAAACCCCAACTACAAACAACCAAGACTGGGAAAAAAAAAAAAAAAAGAAAAACCTGAAAAAAACAACTAAACCAGAAAATGTCTTCCTTCATAGAGTTGATGGTAAGGTGATGCTTCCATGCTTCCCTGCCACCTGAGATCAACTCCCTTCCAAAGGGCATACTGGGATCACTACAACCCTTGAACTGGTAGACAGTGTAGGCTGCAAAACCAGATCAATCCTTTCCTTTATCCTACTGAAATAAGGGAGGTGAGGGCTGTGGCAGCAGGCAATGTCCAGTTGCAGGTACCTCTCCATGCAGCCATTACGGGAGGGGAGGAAGAGCCAGAGCAAAGCCTTCACACTTACAAAATGTTGGGAAATGCAGAGGTTGAGGTCACTTCCTACAGGCACAGACCTGTAATAGTAACCTGTCCATGGCAGTGACAATTTCAAGGATCTGCTCTGTTACAGTCTGAATTCTGGAATCTTGTTCTGTTCCTTAACAAAGGAAATAAGAATGAGTTCCCTCCATATCCTCTAATAGAATAAATCACCTCTCCATGGACCATTTCCCAAATGTGCCAGGATTTAATTTCACAGCGAGTGCTATCAGGATGAAAAGCTGCCTTTGGTAACATGGGAAATCTCTCCTCTGTAAAGTAGATCTCTATTACTGGTGGCTGTACTCCCTATGAGAAGATCCCTGTCCCTGTGCCTTGCTTGTTGATTTATCCTGCAAAGGCAGCTGCCTGGAATGCCCCACCTCTCTGGGATAAGGTTTAGTGCTTTGTGAAGCTCCTGTAGATCTGTTCTCTGCAGGTGCTTTTCTTCCAGATGAGATGCTGCTGAGACAGCAGCAAAACAAAACTGGGTGGAATTTGAGAGCCTTGTGCATTTGCCCCGTTTCCTTAAAATAGGAGAAAATCACTAGAAAGCCCCATTTTACTATTGATTCATTATTTTCTCTTTGCTGTTATGTTTTGTCCAGAGTTTTGTTTTTAAAATCTGGTATCTTCTGCTTTTATTCCTGCTGAGGTTCTCACTAAGCAGGACCCAGCAAAATAGAGTTTGGACTTGCAGTATTTCAATAAAACCCATTTTAATTTTTTCTTTTGTTTCATTGTATAACATTAAAATTTAACGAACATTTTACTACAAGTTAAGCAAATAGTTAATTTTTCATTTTAAATAACATACTTTTGTTTATATTGGATTCTAGATATTTGAGTGCTGGAATCAGAGGTTAATCTGGTTCACCACACTGAAAGAGAGGCAAGTGCTGGAAAGCTTTCTCTTGACCTTGTTATCTTCATTTCTCCTGACTTTTCATTTCTAGTCTTTCCTCATTCCCAGTATATTACTGAGAGATAGCTCCTAGCTGTGTCTTATGAGCAGCAGAAGAAATGAAGCAGTGTAAAATATAGGTAATATAGACTGAGAAGTACTGTATGCAGTTAGGCTGTATAGCTGTGCAGGCCTATGCTTTCTGTTTCATTGCATTTCAGAGAGAAATTCTGGGGAACAACACTGTTTCTCTGGAATTTTAGAACCTATTTTATTATTCTTGTTGAGATCTAGTTTGGAGCTGGGTGATCTCCTGAAAAGTCCTTTCCGACCTGAACTGTGCTACTTCTGTGAAGATCAGTGCGGGCACTGTGCCCAAACTGGCAATAGCTGTTCTGTCTGTGTGAAGATTTGCACCCAGACACAAAAGCCAAACATCCCAGTGAAGGTAATATGAATGTCACCAAACTCTTGTCAGCATCCTCCAGCACACAGCTTGTCCTTCTGTTCTGATGTTCCCTACCTGCTGGGATGCTCTGTCCCACGCACTGGTCCTAGCGTCCATCCTTTAAGGATGGATCATCATCACTTGGGCTTTGTCCTACTAATCACCAGGCCCAAACTGTTTTCTGCCCACCTTATTTCTCATTTCTGCCCAACCTGAATTTTCTTCTTCCCCCTTTTCATGCAAATGAACTCCTCCTACACATATCTTGGTGTCTAGAGCTGTGTTGGCTAAAGACTTGGCCAGCCGGTCGGTTCTAAAGGGCTTCAGCTAAATTTTAAATATGCACATAACAATAATAATAATAATAATAATTATTGCTGGTAATAATAGGAGCAGCCTGGGATTTCTTTTTTTTTTTTTTCAGATTCCTCTGTCCTCTGCAGATGCTACTTTAATGCAAATCAAACTTTGTGGATTGTGTTACCTACTGAAAAATAGTTTCAATTAGAAATTCAATTACACTGTCTTGGGGGGGATGGAACTGACAGTTTCTTTGAATTTTGCACGTTATAGAGGGCTCCAAAGTGCCATAAATCTGCTAATTGATTTCTGTACCTGTAATGTTTGATTAGGTGTATTTTATTGTCTTCTTGGTTTTAATTAACCCCAGGCTTGTCAAAATGCTTCCACTGACAAAGGATATATGATGAACTGAGATAAACTCTATTAACAGAGGCTGACTTTTGTCAGTAATTGCTATCGTGCCTGAGAGTTATTAGAAATGATCACACACAAAGAAACTGTACTTTTTGTAACAACTTTTATGGGCTGTTATAAATCTGTTGATTGCCCCCTACACGCAAGAGATAAGCAACTGTGAATGACAAGGGGTCCGAAGGAAAATCAATCATTTTCTAGATGTCTTACAAATATTAAGAGCGACAAAATGGGAAGAGTTATGAAGTCTAAGTGCTGAAAATGGAATGGATGCTAATGCGCCCATACCTGTCCCCATTACAAAGCGTGAGGGCTGTGGAGACAAGGGCACGACCACCTCTGGTTGTGGTGAAGCAGAACATTCTTATCTTGGCTGGGGAGCTCCAAAAGGCTGAAGTGATGCTGAGACATCATTTTGCTTCTGGGCCCTTGGTTGGAGTTCAAGGCTGCCTGGAGGGCAGATACCCAACAGGGCCACGTCACTTGTGTTTGGGGACAGAGACAGGAGTGATGGGGTGGTGATGGGCACCAAGGTTTCGCCCAAGAACAATTTACAGACTGCAGTCAGATCACTTTTGCTGAGCACAGCATATTTACTGATGCTGTGTGCTATTTGTGTTAGAAATGCTTGATCTAGAAATAGCTGGCAGACCTGGCAAACTGTCTCTTGGACAAAACAGGAAAGAAGGGTAAATATCCCTGATTTCACTAAAATATCCAATGTAAGGACTTTGTATATGTAGGATCTTTAGATAGAAAGATATATATAAAATACACAGAAATCTGTGCATAAATATTTTGGGTGAACTGCAGCTTCATTTGTTGGAGCTCTCTGCCTTTGAATTCTGGAGCTCTCTGTGAATGGGGTGTGGATGCAGGTGCAGTCCTGTGAAGACAAATGGGATTATACTGAGCATATAAACAGAGCAGGAAAAAAGCCACACAAAATTGTGAAAAAGGGACAGACTTTGTGCAAATTATTTGTTAAAGTTAATGTGAATACTTCCTATAAATACCAATACATTAATTTACAGTTAAGGTAATGTTTATAAATGTTTTGGGATTTTTTTAATATATATACATATCTATATGTGGGGTGAGCACACACAATCCTCAGGAGCTACAGAGGTCTATTCTCTGTTTTCTGCCAAAATCTGTCCAAGCTTTGGACACTCTTGGCTGCAGCAACTTTAAAGTTGCTTAATAGCTCTTTTGTCTTGTTCAAAACAGGTTTTTTTAGCTTGATTTTTTTTCTTTTAATCTACAGCTGAGAGGGTATTTTAAACTGACTTTCATTTTCTTTGCTGCTTTTTTCAATTATCTCAATGACTTGCAGTAGTGTGAGTGGGCATGGAGAAAGCGAGAGCAGAGCGGAGCTTTCCCTTGTGGAGGACACTGCAGTCTTAAAAGCTGTTTTACCTAGCAGCATTAAGATATTCAGCTTGTTATTAATATTTTGGGGAGCTCGTAAAATATCTCTGGAGCTTCCAAAGTACAAGATTCTCACTTTGCTGTCTTAGTTCAGCCCAAAATAGATATTTCCAGTGCTTGGGGCTTTTGAGAGCTGCCCTTTTTCTTCCTGGGCACTGAAGTGTTTGAAGGGGGTGGGGTGGATCTGCTGCTGTGTGTGGGTTTATTGGGGTGGGGAGGCACAGCTGAAAGTGCTGCCATGGGCACACACATCCTTCAGTTCCCAGTGGGAGGGATCCATTTAGTCTGCCGACCCTCAGAGGGTCTGGAAACCACATTCTACTTGAATCTCAGCTCCTGTGGATCACTCCCATGCAGGACACACAGGGAAGGTGTTCTGTAGCATGCTAGGCTCCTAAGAACTGTGTGTCTTTGAGTAAATTGCAAGAGTGAGAACTGTCACTGGTTTCTGCAGCCTGACACAGGATCTTTAGCGCTGGACCGCTGGCATGGCATAGGTGGGATTTTCTATGGGATCCTCTGCTGCTATGGGTGGGGAACTCTCATAGCTGTGAGCTGTGATCTGGCTTGATGTTTTGTGAAGTATTAGAAGAGTCCTGGACATCCCAGATCTTGAGATGTAGGAGTACGAGTTGAGACCAGCAGAGGAGGGAGAGCTGAGAGCTAAGGATGCTCTATTTTGAGTAGCTGAGGCAGATCTTTTAGCCTTGGTATATTGGAAATGGTTCTGCAGGCTGGAGAACTCAAACTGACTTCTTGTATGCGGGATCCCAGTGCTGTGTCGTGGAATTTCAGCTGTCACACCACCCCTATTTATGCCCCCAGCACCCAAGGGGCAGTTGGTAGGTTTAGAAGCTGAACCTTCCTTTTGGTTTTCCTTGGTTAGACAGCTCTGTTCCAGAGATTCCATGCAAGTCTCGAGTGTGTGAGAGAGTGCACATATATCTGTATTCCCTCTTGGGGCATACTGAAAACAATCCATTTGGAAACCAGGTGTCCTTGTCTCTCTAGGCATCTGGTTAAATATCAGCCTAGTAGGAAAAGGTAAATCCTAGGATGCTTTAACAACTGCCGGGGCCGTGGAGCCCTGGGATCCATCTGATGGGATTTGAAGGTCACGGTGGCTGCCCACGTGTGAAAGATGTGTCCTTATTCCCCGTAGATAAACAGACCAAAGTGATCTATCTGAAGGTGTTCCTAAGCCGAGCTGATCAGAGACACCCGCGCTTCAGGCTGCCGAGAGCAGAGGTCGCTGTTGAACTGGAAATGGAGCCCCTGTGCCTCTCCAGGGCCACCTTCCCTCTATTTTGTCCAGCCCTGTGACACCTCAGGCTGCTTTTCCCCTACAAAAAGACTGTGCTTTCAAAAGCCCAGCACGAGGCTGCTCAAGCGAGGGGCTGAGGAGGTGTAGCTGGGGACGGTGTGGTTGAGTTCTGTTCTCTGCAGTTCCTTCTTGCCCTGCTCACCTACCAGCACATTCTGCAAATAACCCTCCAGCTCAGTCTGCAGCTCCTCTGTTTCCTTCATCCCTGGTCCCTGGCAGAGCCTCGTGGAGAGCAGAGTTCTCCCTGTTTAGCCCTGGGGATATCTGTGAGAGGAGAAAGGCAGGTACTGCTGAGCAGCAGCCAAGGCAATGTGATGGGGATGGCAGAGCCGCCCCACCAAGCCCTGCTGATCCTGACCCGGCTGTGGGCATGTCTGCACCTAGGCCATTCCCAGACAAGGAGAGCTGGATGAAAATCCTCAGCTCCTTTTATGAATCCCCATAAAATCCCATAGGTCTGAACTTGCTGCAAGTTGTTCAGGTGAATTCACATCTTATGCCAGCATTCCTTACTACTTGGAAACACCTTGGATTTTAACTTCTCTCCGGAGAAAAAGCTAATTAGAGCTTCCAGCAGAGACTGTGGATGCTTGTGCCTTTCTTCAGGAGGATGATCAGAAACCTTTGGCTAGATGGGACATCCGTGGCAGCAACAACCTGGGAAGTAAACAGGCTGTGTTTCATATCACTCCACTAATTTAGTATTCACAGCAGCCTGAGATCCAG
This sequence comes from Rhagologus leucostigma, assembly GCA_013397725.1. Classification (NCBI taxonomy): domain Eukaryota; kingdom Metazoa; phylum Chordata; class Aves; order Passeriformes; genus Rhagologus; species Rhagologus leucostigma. The sequence goes on along the minus strand of VZTD01003426.1, from coordinate 496,724 downwards.
AGTTTGTTCTAAATTGGTTTATTATAGTCAATACTTATTATTTATAGATATGAAAGAGACAAGATCTGAGCCTTTTGATGTTGTAAATCGATACAGATCTGTTCACTCCCTGAAACTGCAGCCTATTCTCTGCAGGGCCACAAATCCTTAGTTAAAACTTCAGCCTTTTACCTAGACCTGTAAACTTATTGTGGATACCTTTGTCTTGGCAGAAACAGGACTGCCATTAATCCTACAATCCTACAATTCCAGCAGAAGGCACTATTTGGCTAGCAAACTTGGCATGGTGTGCTTGTTTTGGCAAATATGGACAGCCAGGACAGTCTCATAGAGAATTATCTGTATTTGTGTGGACCCATTTAGCCCCTCCTTCCTTGGGAGCAGAACTGTGTTCAAAGCAGTGGGAGTGCAGTAAACACTGTGGTGTCTAGATAACTTGCAACACCGTGTAATGTTATTGCACAAAAGGTCTGAGTTAATGATCCAGCTGATTTACAAGTCAACTGCATGACAATAGAAATTAATATTCACTGATGAGTCAAACTGAGAGACTCCAAATTATTTCTTTTCCTCTCTAATGGTTTCGTGTCAGATCTGTGTGTGAGTTCACACACCTGTGTATGGATCAGAGGGTGCCTGGGGATAAAGGAGCATTTGATGAACTTTTGGACTCTCCTGAAAAATACAGTGTAAGTAATCTTGTGTGAAACTGTCCAAGTGCTGTGCTGTTCTGAAAATGTCTTCTAGTACCAGTGATGACTAGGTAGAAAAGGAGATCCCTGATTAAATGTGGCTTTGTTTAGGGGGCAAAATACAAGTAGCTGAGGCCAGATTCTGCTCTCTTTTGCTTCTGATTTATATTCAGCTAAGCTTGCACCATTATAAAACCACAGTGAGGGAAGACCTGTGGTTATTAGGGGAAGAAAGTGGCACTTTCCTTTAAATTAGCTGATTTGTAGTTAAAAATGGGCTTGTTCAGTGAAAGCTGCTGGCTGTGACAATTCCTTGACACCTGGATGACTTTAGTCAGTCCAGCCCAGCCTGAGGAAGGAGAAAAACCCATAAAGCAGAGATGTCCAATGTCCTGTGCTGTGCCTGAGGGGAGAGGTTGCATGCAGAGTTTCCCATCAGCCTTGGGCCATGTGGGGAATAAGGACCTCCAGGGATCATAGCATCATTACAGTTGGAAAAGGCCTCTAAGACCACATCTAACCACTCACCCAACACTAAACAATGTCCACAAGTGGTGCATACACTTTTTTTAAAATGAATTCAGGGTTGGTGATTCTGTAATTTCCCTGGGCAGCCTGTTCCGGTACCTGACCACCCTTTGGGTGAAAAAGTTTTTCCTAATATCTAACCTAAACCTCCTCTGGTGTGACTTAGGCCATCTCCTCTCCTCCTATTGCTTGTTCTTGGGAGAAGAGACCAATGCCCACCTGGCCACAGCCTCCTTTCAGGTGGTTGTGGAGAGTGAGAAGGTCCCCCCGAGCCTCCTTTTCTCCAGGCTGAGCCCCCCCAGCTCCCTCAGCTGCTCCTCACAAGACCTGTGCTCCAAACCCTTCCCCAGCTCTGTTCCCTTCTCTGGACACACTCCAGCCCCTCAATGTCCCTCTTGCAGCGAGGGGCCCAAAACTGGACACAGGATTTGAGGTGTGGCCTCACCAGTGCTCAGCACAGGGGGACAATCACTGCCCTGGTCCTGCTGGTCACACTTATGGCTGGTACAGTCCAGGTGCCATTGGCCTTCTTGCCCACCTGGGCATACCTGGGCTCATGTTCAACTGCTGTCAAACAGCATCCCCAGGCCCTTTCCCGCCACTCTGCCTCCAGCCTGGAGCATGCAGGGGTTGTTGAACCTGAGGGGTGCACCATCTTTTGTCCCTCCTTGCACTGAACATCTTTTTCTCAGAGAATACAGAGAGAGGAGCTTGCTTGAGCTCTTTGTTCTGCTGCTCAGCACTGGCAGGGACTGGATGCAAATAACTTGTCAAAGATGTGTAAGATACAGAGTTCCTGACCCTGCTTTCTGTTCTCCAAGGCCCAGCAAGGTCTGTGACATCTCCAGGCTGTCCCTTGCCTGTAGCTTCCCTTGCAGAGCCAGTACTTAGCAAAACTCCTGGAATAGCCTTTATGCTCTTAACCCAGTTTCCTTCCAAACTGCCGTATGCTGTGAGCTTTGGGAGGGATTGAGGACATGAGAAGGCTGCTCTTTTAAGTCCCAGGGAAAGGAGGAAAAGTGGCATTCTGAGTGTCTGCAGGCAAGGAATAGAGGAATCTCATCACTTTGGTTTTGGGGCAGGAAAGTCTATATGCCCTTACCAAACCGAAGCCTGTTTCCCCCAGCAAGCAGTCTTCCTAATCAGAGGAAATGTGAGGGAAGCCTCACTTACTGTTTTATTGTCATCTTGGGTGATGCTCTGAGATGCTGCTGAAACTTGTGAAGAAATGAGACCATGCAGAGGGTGATGAGCTCCAGAGAAGAACCAGATGCTGCAGAGATGGAGCTAAGCCTCCTGCTGTGTAACCACTTCCCTGCCTGCCAATGTGAGATCTATCCCAGCTGTTAGGGAGGCTTTTGGAGGGTGCAGAGCCAGCCAGGTGCTGTCTTTTGAATCACTGCTGTGGCATGTGATTGGAGTTAGTATTTAATTTGGGAGCTAAAGCCCTTAGATTGGATAAGGTAAGAAAAACTTCAGATGCTGAGTCAGAGGATGAACCCTTCTGGCAGCCATGCTGGGAAGCTGGTGATCCTAGAATTAAATTTGGAGGGTCTACATGTGGTAGGATCAACCTTTTCAGGACTTGCATAGTCCTTCTGAAAGCCTCCTTTCCAGATGGTTTGGTACCAGTGTGTGTGCTGGCCCTCAGTCTGGATCAGCATGTGAGGCTCTGGTGGCTGCCACACGGAGTTCAGCCCTGCCTGGGCTGGGAAAGGGAGCAGTGCCCTGTGACCAGAATGCCTCCATATGGATGAGAAAGAAGAGTCTGTCTCTATAGTTATGGCTGGACTTTGTGCAGTGAAGCTGAAACTCCAGAAGGTAGGATTTCATGTATTTCATGTGTAGAAGGTCTGTGCCCAGCGCATAAACAGATTAAAACTGGATGTATTTTTTCACCTGGGACACCTGATCTTTGATACTGGGAGTTTTGTAGCCCTGTGCAGGAGGTGTTGCATCACAGCACCCCTGTTAATGAGGGAAAGGGACTTTGTCTCCTGCTTTGGAGGTGTATAATATGAGTTATTCTGCATTTAGAGAGTGTGTGAGATCCTTTGTTGCGTCTGTGGTTGAAGGACAAAGTGCAGCGATGGAAACACTTCTGAGAAGCAGGATCCAGAGGTCAGTTAGTGAATGAGCAGGGATAAGAAAATGGAGGTTGAAAAAGAGTCAAAGATATTTACAGCCTGCATGGCCTTCCCTCTCCCGGTGCTTTATTTTTAATGGCTTGCTGCTTTTACCTCGCTTTGTTTAATGAATATATTGCTGAGTTATTGGAAGCGCAAACTGCATCCAAAAGCAGGACACTCAGGGTTTATTATATTCATATAACTCAAAACCAGCCAAATTGATTTTTTTTTTCTTTCCTCCTCCTCCTCCACCTCATTTTTAAATCTTGCAGCAGGCTTAGTGGTAGTGACAGGTGTGAGACTGACAGCACTGGAGATGAGAAGCTGTGTTTAGGTGGTGGGGAGAGCACCCTTTTTTCCTCCCCTGGTGCTTTATTCCCCTCCAGCCACCTCTCCCTGTGGCTTGGGGCAGAGGCAATCTTTGGCTGTCCACTCCACATTCTGCTCCCAAGTGCTGCTGGAAGGGTTGTGGGAAGCTGGGGCTGTCGCTCCCACCCTGTTACCAGCATGGCTTTGTGCCGGTGTGGTCCCTTGCCCCCATATGACCAGAGAGTGGACGCAGTAAGACATCCTTGGTCATCACAGCACAGTGTGAACTTGCAGCTCTGCAAAGCTGTTGGACCTGGAGCTCCTGTGGTGGCTGCAGGGACTGAGGAGCTTGTGGGGAAAAAACATTTGAAATGGTTTCTCTGGGTGGTCTTTTTTCAAAAAAGCATCTCTGTGAGTCTCCAGGTCATCAGCCTGTCCAGGTAGAATGTTCTGAAGTGGCAGAGGGGAGTTTATTTGGTGGTTTCTGCCCTCTTTGGGGCACCTGTGTAGACCTATAGTCGGCCTGCCCTCTCTTGGGGGTGTTCTCCTGGCTGGAACAGTGATGAGCATGGCAGCTAAGGGTACGAATATTTTTGGAGCCACAACAGCTCCCGGACTCTGGGACTTTGTCCTGCAGCCTCCCCATCTCTGATGGGAGTGCAGCACGCATGGGCTTCAGGGACAACCCTGCACTGTCGTCCCGGGATGGAAAAGCGACAGGGGAGGAAACCGGGGACTAGGAAGATCTCTGCTCCTGGAGAGAAATAAAGGAACCCACCCTCAGTACGAAGCAGCAAGAGGTTTCCAGCTCAGCCCTGGTTAACGAGGGCATTTTGATCTATAGTTGTTGGCTGCAGAAAGAGCCTCCCTGATAAAGCGGGAAGGGATGTCCTGGGGGAGAGGGTCGCTGAATATGCATGGCCCCGGGTCTCTTTGTTTAGCTGATATCTGACTATATTTATTCTTCTAGATTACACATTCTGAGTGCGGAACAAAGGGCTGGCAGGAGCTGCTCTCTTGTGCTTAATAATTTGAGTGAATTTACATTTCAATGCAGCCCTGTGCCACTTCCCACCCCCCATGGAAAGAGCAGAATTTCCCTGTTGCGGGGAGGGAGGAAAAGAAACTCCCACCGCAGTGGCCAGGCTGGGAGATTTATTGCGCTTCCTCTCTGAATTTATTCCTCGCTAATCCTGCACACGTGGGCCCACCCGCCTGATGCAGAGATGTTTCCTTCCCCACTCCAGACTTGCTCAGCCAACTCTGCCTGCCCCACCTCCCTGCTGAGCACTGTGATTCATCCTCAAGTAATTAACCATCAGCAGTACAGAAAGTACCTGCCTCGGCAGAAGCGTGAAAACACATCTACACCTAACGGGAACCGGACTGAAGGTTTCCACTTTGAGTGACACCCAGGGAGCTGCAAAGTGACAAAAAGACAGAGTTGCCAAAACTCCCCAAACACGGTCTGGTTTCTATGCAACGTCCTTTCACTGTACTTCGGGAACTGAAAGTACAAAAGACCCATTTGCTGAGTCACAGTTAGTTATGAGGGGTGTGGAGGTGGCAGGTTTTTCACTTGCTGGTCTGACAAGGATCCTTGGATCCCTGCCTGCAGCAAGTGATTTGACCTGTTTGGCTCATCTCTTGCTTCTCAGCTGAATTTTCCCTGTTCTGCATCCCCAGGCTTATCTCAGAGTATGATTTTGTGTCCCTGCACAGGACATTCGTGCACACTAGCCCAGGATCCTGTGTTGGCTGCCACCCACCCCTTACTGAGCCCAAATCCTGCAGTTAATGTTAGGAGAGCTGCATAATTTTCTCTTGCTGCTTGATAATAACTTTGCATGGCCAGGGAATTTACATGCTGATAACCTCAGCATGCTACACGTCGTTTGGGTCTCTTACCAGCAGCTGCTCTGCATTAGCCTATTATAACAAACTTTGACTATAGGCACAGCTCCTCGTTGCTATTTTAGAGGACATCTCTGCTTTTCTTGAGCTTTTTAGGAGCTGGGCTGTGGGGCCATGAGCACAGGACCTTGCTGGGTGGGATTTGTATGATGGGATATGGTTCAATTAACACCTTTCTTTCACTTGCTCTTCTGTCCAAGTCCCATAGTGTCTCACACGGTGCAAAATGAGATGGACCCTCACTGCTCTTGGGGCTGAAGAAGCAGAACATGAAGAAAGAGCAGACTCAGATGTACCTGAGCACAGCAGCAGCCTCTTCCAGAAGCTCACTACACCTGAACTTGTGCCTTTGGGCAGCCAGGGGACAAGTAGTTTTGTCCTGAATTCTTTTCTTGCCATCTTTTTCCTCGTCTTTGAGTTTGCATGAGGACCTGTATGTGGGAGATGTGAGTTGTTGAGCTGAGCTGCTCAGGGCTCTCGTGTGGGAGGCAAGTCAGCTTCCAGCAGGCTCCACATGTGTGACCAGTGGCTTTTAACACATTCAGTTCAGGCCTTCATTGCAACCTGAGCTGCAAAACAACTTGGAAATGGGTTTTATAGCTGTGTTTTACCACTCCTATGTACTTGGGAATGTGTCAAGCTCTCTGTGGATGTGTGTCCCTATACTGCCCAGAGCAGAATTCCTAGCTCTGCAGAAAGCGAGGCAATGATCCCAACTTAATCAGTAAGAGCTTGTGCATGTGATGCTGCTCTTCTTTCTGATGACATTTCTAGATGTTGGTGTTCTGCAATGCAGAATGGAGGAAAAAATGTTTGATGAACATGGGCAGAACCAGGACCTTGCCCTGTGTCCTACTCCAGCACGACAGAGGGAATTTCCTGCCGTGTGTAAAGTGTGAACAGTGTGTGGTTGTCAGCAATTTTGTCTGAAATGCCTGCTGGAGCAGGTAGCTGTGTTTATTTTAATGGCTGGATGTATACATTCATTATCTCTTACTGGTTTTGCATTGTGTACATGCATAAATGTGGAACCATACATATGTATGTTCCATATCACACACACATATGTAGTCTGTAACACACACGAGCACAATGCAGCATTGAACTAGGGGGCTTTAGCTTCTCTTAATTACCTAATTATATTGATTCTTAGATTCTGTGCATCTTGGTTTTATCTGAACTTCCCAGAAGGTGTAAGTAATACACATCTTGTCACATCCCATTTTCACACTAGCGCTGTTGCTGCATGAACCATTGCTCGAAATAAAACACGACGAGAATAGGCAGCCATCTGTCTGGGAAGCACATGCAGTCCCAGATGGCAGCTCCTCTCCTGCTTGCTGGTAGCAGAGTCCTCTGCCTGAGGAATACAGCAGAAATGTGTAACAGTTCAGCAGGGATATGTAGAATGTGTCGTCCTCCCCGGAGCTGGGGCTCGGGGCCCTCCAGCGATGGAAGGGGAGGGAAACTTAGAGCACGGAGCCCATCCCTAAGGTGGGCAGGTGTTCATCTCACTCACAGCAACCTCTCTGTGCTCAGGTCTCTGGGAATGAGGTTCCCCATCCCGTCTGTGTGAATAGTCCTTTGGAATGGTGAAGTGGGGACCTGATGGAAAAGAGTCCACAGGACCTTGGCAGGTAAAGCTGGAGGGAGGTAAAAGCCCCTGAGCAGTTCTCTCTGGACTGTTCACATGACGAGTGACTCTGCTTGGTTTGCAGGCAGGTTGGCCACCAAGAACTGACACATGCCAACCTCCAAGGGTCACAAACCACTTCACAGCCAGTGTCCCTTGACCAAAGAGCTGCCATGTGTCATTCAGGACAAGTGCGGTGTGGCACTGCTGCCTCCACTCAGTCAGTGCCTCCCTGCAGTCAGTGCCACTTGTGAAATTACAGCATGGGAATGTCTTTCCTGCCAGCAGAGGTGAATGAGTGATGAAATACCTCTACTTAGCAAAGCTTGGCCATTTCTGCTGGATTTGGCATCCAGGGGTTGCTTTCACTGATCAAATGTAGCAGAAAAAGCACAAGAATGTGTAAAGCACCAAATCTGGGAGTGGCTGGGTGAGAATGCAGCTTCCTTATTCTTTGAACTTTCTGCCCCTGCATGCAGTTTTTAATCTGGCCCGAGGGAGGGATAAAGGATATCGGAACAGGTTTCTACAGAACTGAGGAATATGGAAGAAATTATCACAAAAGGAATGACAGCCCTTGGGAGAGGCACCGAAAGCAATCAGCCTGTTGGCTGTGACTTTCACTACAGCCTTTAGAAGAGCTGAGCAGTAGTTCTGTGAAACAATTAAGGATTTCCTTGTAATTTTGCTTTGCAAAATCATCTCTTTGGGTTTCAGTTTTCTGGAATGTCTTTCAAGACTGTCTCCATTCTCAGAAAAGCCTTTGCACTATCTGCTGACTTTTTAACCTTGCGATACCTGTTCCCATCTGCAGTTTTTCCACTGGGAGGCTCATGGATGTGGTATTTAACTGCAGAGCTCGGCATGAGTCGTTTTGTACAGGGTGAAACTGCCATGGGCAGGGACACCTTCCACTAGACCAGGTTTCTCCAAGCCCCATTCAAACTGGCCTTGAACCCTTCCAGGGATGGGGCAGCCAGAGCTTCTCTGGGCAACCTGTGCCAGGGCCTCCCCACCCTCACAGGGAAAAATTTCTTCCTAATATCTAATCTAAACCATTCACATGGTCAGGAGGAAAGACAATGCATGCAGGAAAGGTCCTGCTGAGATTTTGCAGAGGGTCAGATTGCTTTGGATGCAGGAGAAAAACAACTGCTTATTCCTTCCTCTCGGAAACAATTTTGCCTTGGCCCATCTTGTGCAAAATGGAATTAGAGAGCCTTGCTGAGCACCGGGAGCTGGCGAGAGCCATCACTCAGCCAATTCATCATAATGGGAGCCTGGTAGCTAATAAGCAGGTAATAAATGTGCTAAGCGTCCACCTTCAGGTTGCCTGTGTGCCTCCCCCCTGCCCAGACTGGGCTGCAGCTGCTGGCGAGGAGACGTCACCCTGGCTGACGAGCAGATGATGCTGGAGAGATGCCTGTCTGGCTTTTCTCTCCTGCCAAGGGCATGGCAGGAGAGCCACAAGCTCTGCAGGGCAAAGTGTGGGGCTGGAGAAGCAGGTTAAGGCAGGAAAGCCTCATCCCAGGTAAATCAGGCCTGGAGGCTGCAGTGGGGCCTGGCTGATCTCTTCAAGTCAGGCAGCAGATTGGGGTGGGGAGTGGGGAGGGTTTCACTTTGTCCTGGAAAGTTTTGCATCTTTGGTTGAGGTGCTAAAATTGTGATCTCTCTGGTTTTCAGTGCAAGAGGTGATGGACAAAGGGCAGCTGGAGGCAGGTGCTGAGGAAGTACAAGGGGATGTTGAGTAGAGAAAGCACAGGGCAGTGCTCCCCCTGCTCTGAGAAAACAGCCATGGGACAGGCTGTGGTGCCATGCAATGATGGAATGGTTTGGGCTGGAAGGCACCTTAAGGATCACCTAGTTCCAATTCCCTGCCATGAGCAGGGATGCATTCTACTGGACCAGGTTGCTCAAACCCGCATCCAATCTGGCCTGGAGCACTTCCAGGGATAGAGCATCCCCAACTTTTCTGGGCAGCCTCCTCCAGTGCCTTACCATCCTCTGGAACAGGTGGTACCAGGAGAACCCGGGCCTGGGATTGGGAGTCACAAGCTCAAGGGAAGCCCATGTCCCAGAGAACTGCCAGTGGGTGGCTGTCCTTGCTGAGGAACGTGGGTTAGGAGAGGTGATCCTGGAGAAGGTGACAAGTCCAGAGGAACAGATCCTCCTCTGACCTCAGTGAAATGTGGATTCCAAGCAGCAGTAAATGGAAACACATGCAATTGCAAAGGCCTTTGCTGGCACCAGGCAGGAGGGACTGGGCCAGTAGAGTGATCTCTTTGGTGGGACTGGGGACAATTCTGACTGGAGAAGATTGCAGGAAGGGCAGGAGACAAGGACCTCTTTATATCCTCCAACTGAGAAGGACCTGCTGGAGCATAATCTTTGGGACAACTACCTGGGATTGACAGCTGTCAATCTTTTATCCTTGCTGGGGCTCTTCCCAGGGCCCCCCCAGCTCACGGGGGATGCTGCTCTCCTGGTCCCTGCTGCTCCTGCCTGTCGGGGCTCTGAGCGGGAGGTCAGTGCCACAGGGCCCCGCTCAGCAAAGCAGGGAAGCCCGTCCCTATTTGTCATTGAGTGCCGGGGCCTTGGAGGTGAATCAGATGCACTGCATTAATAGATCTAATCATGGCAAGCCTTGGTCATGCTGGCTGGAGCAATCTGCTGGCTGACAGTGAGCTCGCCATGAGCAGGAGGGAGAGCCACAGCAGGAAGTGCTGCATCTCTGTGGGGCAGGGCCTTGAGGCTGGCTGAGCTGTGTTTCTTTCCATGAGTTGGGTGGGTTAAATCCTGGTCTGAAGCTCATGGATGGCAAATCCAACAGCGTGGATTGCAGTCAGGCAGATTTTGGATATTGGAGAATGTCCCGTGCTTTCAGGGGTTTCTCTTTTCCTTGGTTATCCTTAAAGAGGTCTGCTTTTCCTTTTAGTTTGCTGGCATCTCCCAGTTTTGCATTTGTCTTCCTTGCTAATGCTGCAGTTGGTGCCAGCGCTGGCTGGGGTTTCAGACCAGCCTGGGATCAATAGCGGAGCACTTGCAAGCATCATATTAATTGAGTCTTATGTTGAGAGTCCTTGTGCTATTGATTGTAACAGTAACTTCAGCTGGAATTTGGGAAGCACTTACTTGAAGTCGAAAAAATGAGAAGAAAGCAGAATGCTGGGTGATTGGATTGACTTCATTTCCAGCAGATTACACTGTAATAATTGTGTGTGTCCAGTCTGCTTTCATTACTTGTCCCTCTAATGAAAGTACCAGGAATGCTTTCAGATTTCAATATGCAGGATTACAGGGCTTGATTAGAAAAGCACCAGACTTGGTGCACACAGTGGCCAGGAGCAATATGAGAGACTTTATATTAATAACTGGCAGAAGATACCTACTCACCCTACTATCTGCCCCACTCACATCCTTTTCTTTGCTTTCCTTCCTCTAAAAAAAAAGGAAACAAAAATGCTAGTTACTGACTGAGAATACGAATTTTTTATTGACCTCCTGCAATACCACACAAAGCTAGGAGCCTGGAAAGTAATGAAATGAGATTTCTTCAAAGAACAAATGAATGAGAGAAGATGACTCTCTGGACCAAAAGTGAGATGAGGGCATTGCCTGACTTTGGGATGAGGGAAGGACAGGGCTGCTCTGGGGTCAGGAGAGATAAGAAGGGGTGCTGAAGGCTCATCACCTATCTCTACTTTTTGTTCCAGCCCAGGGGTTCCCCTCTCTGCAAGCAACTGCTGAGATTATGGGATGGTGTGGGATGCCCTGAGGGCTTGGGGCAGCCTTAGCATGGCTGTGCAGGTCTGTTGTGTTTTGCTTTTGTTTTTTTTCTTCTTTTCTGACACAGCCTTCCACTGAAGCTCTTGGTGTGGGGCAAAGTACCCTAAATACACCCGGGTTGGGGGTGCTTTGGCTGCCAAATGTCTTGCCCTGCTTCACAGAGCTCTTTGTGGAAGTGCCCTGAGTGCTCAGAACTCCAAGTTTGGGACCAAACTTGCTGGGATCTTGCTGGGATTCACCATGCTGGGGCTTTCTAGGATTTCTGTTGTTTTTAATATGATGCTTTGCAATAACCCAACAAAACCTGCTCTCAAACTAATTTATTATTTTTTTATAAAGGCTCTCCCCACTTTTTTTTTTAAAAGATGCTGTCAAATTGCACTTCTTAAGATTCATGGTGGATCTCCTCTGCCTGATTCTATTACCTAATTTAAACACACAACAGCAAGAGGGGTTGAATGCCACTGTGTTAACATGGAGCCAGAGACCTCTGCGAGGTTGTTTGTTAAAAGCAAATTGTACCTGTTAAGGGGCTGGGAAGGGGAGCACAGCTGCTGTTAACTGCTTTACCAAATTGACTCTGACTCATTCGTTTCAGATGAAAATTGAAATGCTTTTGACTTCTTCTTTTTCTTCTCTCTGTCTCTTTTTTTTTTTTTATCCTTCCAGTGGCAAATTTGCTTTACTTAGCACTAAGTGGGGATCATTTCTTGTGATTACTGAAAAATGCATCATAACTTTTGATTACGCTGCTATTAAGGATGCAGAATGGCAATTGCTGCTGCTCGCAGAGAGGGAGAGAGAGGGAAAGCTGCTGGAAGAGCGGGTGTAACCCTTTGCTGTGCCGAGTGCTGTGGAGAAGGTGTAAATGCTGCTGCTCTGGGGGCCCAGGCTGGAGGGGCATGGTCTGGTGGTCGAATTTGGGCTGGGTGCAAGTGGATACGAACACAGGTGATCCTGGAGTGATGCAGTGAGGGCTGGAGCATCACTGAACTGCCAGAAGTTTTCCTTTTTTAGGGGTTAATGATCCTCTCTTTAAATGAAAACACCTTTGGAAGGCTGGTTGTTGTTTGGAAGAAGGAAACATTTAGGGGGATGGAGAGGTAATGCTTCTGGCAGCAGAATAAAGGACACACATTCCAGGGTTGTAGAGACCCTTCAATGGGATGGACGTTTGTGCCAGGGGGTTTACAGCGGGGAAGTGGAAGAATGGTGCAGGCATCCCGGGAGATGCAGCAGGAGAGGGATCGCGGAGTGCCCAGGAACACTGCCCACAGTGCTGGGGAAACTGAGGCGGGAAACTGAGGCAGGAAACAGAAGGTGGGAGGAGGAATTGCCTTACTTTGCACTGCTGTTTTCAGCAGCAAAGGTTTGACCTCAGGACAAGTGCCAGCGATGCTGATGAGCTTTCTGGAGGTAATCCCTGCCCGGATGGGAAAAAACTCTCCGGGCCAGTGCAGAGAGCCCCTTCCTGGCTCAGGGAAGGTGTAATCGAGGTTTCTCTCCTGCTACTCAGCACAGGGGGCTGTAACCAGAGAGAACATGTGTGGACTGGTGCAAAGGTGTGTGTCCAACGTTCCAGAGGATCTGGGTGGTTACTTGGGAGCTGAGGAAAGGAGGGGGGTTTATTCTGCACTGGCAGCCCACAAGCAGATCATCAGAGGGTCACGGGAGCGAGGCACAGGGTTTTGGTGGTGGTCACTTCGACACTTGCCTGTTTGCAGCCCCTTTCCAAGGAGCTTCGCTGTTTTTTCTGCCCCTTTTGTAGCTCTCCCACGGCACCACCAGCCCCCTGTGGCTGCTTTAGCCCTGTGTTCCCACTAGGAACTACGTTTCCCAGAGTTCCTACTGTTAAAGGGCTGTACCGGGCAGCGCTGAGCCGCCTCTGAGGAGATGCAAGAACGAGAAATGTCATAGGCTGTGCTTAATCAAATCATAAGCACAGGGAGCAGCCACATCAGCTATTTGAGATAGGTTTGGAAGATGGAGCTCTCTTATTAATAAGGGAAGGCACTTTTTTTTTTTTTTTTTACTGCAGTCCCTGTTGCTCTGAGGAATGCTGTGGCCAGCTGTAAACAGCTGGCTCTGTCTCATGCCTTTAAAGAGCAGGGTTGTTAGTGGGAGTGAAAGGATAGGCTGTGTTTGCAGGTGAGCTCTGTGGGGCTCTGGAATACTGGGGAGGACTTCTTTGCCCTGGCAAGGCTTGCCTGTGAGCCTCCTCAAAACACTCAGGTGGTGCTGCAAGGCTGGAGAAGTTGAATACAGACAGAAGCATGTGGAATGATCAGATGCAGAGATCAACCTGCAGAGCTAGGGAGAACTATAACAACTCCTAGTATTGATGAGGCAGCCAGTGCCCTCCAAGGAGAATTACAATTTCTGCTTCATGTTCTTCCTCTTCTCCATGCCCCAAACTGAGCTTGATAGCAGAACAGATGTGGCTGGTCCACCCAGCAAAATGTGGTTACATGAAGCAGTGTTTTTAGACAGCACTGGCAGCTGTGTGGGTTGGATTTCTTGGCTAGAAAGCACACAGGGGATCATACCTTTACCAGCCCACCACTGCCCCATCCCCAGCTGGAGGGGATCTATCCCAGTCCTTGCAACCCACCAAATAGGGGTTGGCTTTGTCTTGGGAGCATGGGGATCGTCCTGGCTGGAGGCTGTGTCTTGGCAATGCGGAAGGTCAACCAGTCTCAACATTCCCAAAAATACATCCATACATGCACACTTACAGGTACACACACACATATATATGTAGATGCATGTATATATATATAAAATACATATATATGTTTTTTTGCTGGCAGCTGAGATAAAAGGGATATAATGAAAATGTAAACGAAAAACTTTACAGCAGGCATGGCCTGACAGAGGGAAGATTGATATCCCGTGATGCTTTGTCTTGATGAGACAATGAAAAATAACCACCACGGCAGCTGTGTCAATATCAGACTTGGTAATGCACCACTAGCTGTGGGTTTTTATTTAATCCGCTTTGCTTTAAGATGATAACGGTTGTTACTTTTCAATGCCTGTCTGTCAGCACCCTGGCATTGCAATATTCCTCCGCAGCTTTGCGAGCGGGTTTCATTTATTTTAAAATACCATTTCACACACTGCTGACTTTTAACAGTGTTCCATGTGAGTTTGGGAGATTGAATAGTGACAGAAACAACACTTTTTATGAGAATACAGAATATTAAAAATGGGGCACAATATACAGATGGCAGTTTTCACTACAGCTTGTTTTTTCCCCCCCAACCTGCTTCTGCTACTCAGCTTCCCACTGAATGCATTTGTAGTAACACCATAAATGTCACTTTCGCTGACTGCCTTTTGGCATTTTATTTAAATGGGAATTCAGTGCTTCCTGCTGCTGCTGCTGCCACCACTGCATCCAGCTCCTCTTCTGCAGGAGTGCCACTGTGCACTCCTCTTGCATCCAATGCATTTTCCACCAGCCCAGATGCAGGGGCTGCCGAAACGGCAATGACCCCAGCTGTGGCAGAGTGATGGGGTGTGTGTGTGCCTGTGTGCACACCTGAGTGTCTCTGGGAGGACTGGGAAGGTTACTGAAAGCCATCCAAGAGTGGTTTCTGCTCGGTGAAATACTTTTCTCTCTGCTTGGCTTCTCTGAGGGTCTCATCTGGCCAGGAAAATGCAAAACTGTGTGCTGCTGTGATGGCACTGAGAGGCAGATGATATCTGGAGTTAGTAACTCTTGGTTTTAACTCCTGGGGCTCTTTTGGCTGCTTCCTGCCTAAAAATCTGGCTGCTTGCTTTAGCTCAGTTGCTGTGGTGTTGAAAGAACCCTGTCCCCTCTAGGTTTCCTGGGGCAAAGAACAGTAAAATCTTCCCAAAAGGTGATGTAGTCACATGGCACATCCCTCTGTGGGCCTGCCTGCTGCTCCTACAGCCACGTAGATCTCCAAAAAATCTCCAAAGCTTGGTGTATGAAGAATTGTGATGTGTGCGAGTTCTTGACAGTCCTGATCTGTCTCCTGTCAGAGGGCTGGAGACAGCTGCTGGTCTGCCAGTACTTTCCTGGTGCGGGGGCCAAAAGGGCTGGAAAGCAACAAGGGAAGGGGTGAACTGAAGGCTTGCTTTGATTTGTCCTCCGTTTGTGTCTCAGAGTGGCTGGAGTGACCAGTGACCTCCTGAAGTGTCCCTCCTCACTGGTAACAGGCAATTTTGCTGGCTTTTCCCTCACTGTGGTCCCTGAGGGACAAGAGTGAGCTGCTTCTTGTGCCCTGGATGCTGTGACTCACCTTGCTGCACACCAGCTTTTTGGGATATGATTCTGTAAACACGGGAGGATCTACACCCATATTCCCCATGCAATTCCTTCAGTCCGGGAAGGCAAAGCCTGTGCAAGCCTCATCCTTGTTTTTCTTATCCCTGTTCCCACTGCCAACAGCTCTATTGATAGTCTGTGACAACTCCCTGTCCTCTCTAACCTCTGAGAAGGATGGGCTGCACTCTTGCCATCATTTTCTAATTCTACAAGACACCAGAGGGTTTTTGGAGATGTCTGATTGCCTGATTGTCCCAATTCTTTGCCTAAGTTTGGAAATGTCTAAGCCTCCGCACAGCTCAGCTGGAATGGTTTGACTGAGTTGTAGGGGATGATTGTGGCAGAGCCAGGAATCCTGCACCTTTGTGGACAGAAAAACTGGTTTTGTTTGAAAATTGAAACGTTGATTTTGATTAATGTGGGAAAGGAGGTAATGTAAAAATTTTGGAGGTCTTTGTTTGACATTTTGAGGTGATGGCTGGTTGCAGGGAAATATTGCCCATCCCTGGAAGTGTTTAAAGCCAGTTTGGATGAGGCTCTGGGCAACGAGGTCATAGGGCAAGGTGTCCCTGCCCATGGCAGGGGGTTGGAATGAGATGAATTTTAAGGTCCCTTCCAACCCAAATAATTCCATGATTTCTTTGTTTCTTACCCAAGCACCCTGGAGAGGTACTTGATGCCACCAAATGCTTCATCAAGTTCTTTCAGTGTTTTGGAAAATGATAGATGTGGTATTATTACTTTCATCTCTGTAAAATGTTTTATTTTAATCTTCGAGCTGAAGGTTCACTTTACAGGTGTACAAGGACATTATATAAAATAAAATGACCTCAACCAATGCTTTTCCATCTTTTTGTAACATTTTTGCTGTTGCAGATTGTGTTACTGCAGGACTAAGTGCAGCTGCATTCTTTGAGCCCTTCTGGGAGGCTAGAAATTTGTCCTCTATTCCGCTGGGAAAAAGCTGCTATTTCTGGCTTTGCAGGTTGCAATGGCATCAGACTCGCAAGTGGTGATATTTTAATGTACATAAACCTGTTTTCCACTGCAGGCTGAATCTTCTTCCCTCTTGGTTCCAAGAGAGTATTGTAGCAGGGGGTGGGAGGAGCAGAATGAGCCATTACTGAACAGATTGACTTTCTAAAGAAAATGTGAGCTGTTTGAAAATGCTCCTACATGTGCAATGTTCCAGGCAATCCTGGGAGATGGATGAGCAGCGAGACTGCAGGTGAGGCAGGCAGAGGCACTGGAGAAAACGCTGCTTTCTTGTCTCTGTCCCAACACAAATAATTTCCACATAAATAGCACCTATCTGTTATTTAACACTTAAATCATCAAAGTGTCCATCAGCAAGGAGCTCTTTTGTGCTGGATGCTCCACAAATATAAAAGTGTGCACAGAGATGGTTTATGGCTCCAGTTTTAGAGCAAGGAGATGGTGCAGGTGACCTTTTCAGAGCCCTTAAACCCCATTATCTATCCATCACCTATTGCAACAAAGAAGAGTTGCACAAAGTTTATCCCACATTTCATCAGATCTATGGTCTGGTTTCCTAAAGTGAACTTAGGGAAGCTAAACTTTCCTCCTGCTGTCTATGTAAAAACCACTCAACTACACTTGTGTATGTGTTGGTGTGGTGTAAGTCCATAGTAATGTTGTATTTGCATGATCCATCCGGAAAAAAATAAGAGTCTACCTTCAGCCTGGTCCTTTTTGACTTCTTGGACATGAGGCAAGATGGATAACAGGGAAAACAGTCCTCATTTGAAGCTCTGTATGTTTTGGCTCCACTGTAGCATTTCCTAAAAATATTGTCATTTTATTGTTGTTGTTTCCCAAAGCCATGGTGTTTGCCTACTGCAAATGGTTGCCAGTGTTAATTTAGTGGTTCCCAGCTCTACCTGCATGGCTGTGCCAGGGAATATTGCTGAACTCCATAATTCCATGTGTAATGTATGACTTGCTACTCAGGGCTCTGCTCCTTACCAAGCAGAACAGATTAATTAACCTGAGGTAAAGAAAGCAGGTCCCTTAACATCTCCCTCCCTCTGGACTTTTGTTTTCCGTGGGGCTGGGCAGTGATACTTCATGTGAAACAAACTGGGACATGGGCTGGGAAGGGGGGTGTTGGTGGGGCTGGGTGAGTTATGGTGACGTGGGAATCACGGGTCACATCTGTGCCTCCGCTGTGCACTGAAGGAATGTGTCTTTCCAGTGACGGATGGCATGCCTGGGATGCCCTGGAAACCCAGCTCTTAGCTCCCAGCTTGGCATTTTTTCAGGGAAGCAGGAGGATTTTCTAGGATGAAGTGAAAGGGATGCTGAGGCATACACTGGTTTGAGCTCTCTCCGTTGCCAGGTGCAGTTTACCTCTGTGAGGTGGTTATACTGGATTCTCTGTAATGGTATTTTACAGGTAGACAGAGTTTTTCCTGTTGTCCACAGACCCCTGTTTCATCCCTGAGGATGCTCATTCGCCTTGGAGGAGCTGTGGCAAGTAGCAGAGAAGTTTCTCCCTTTGCAATATTTCTTCAACAGGAGGAAGGGTTTGTTTTAACACAGAACTATTGGTGTCAGGGTGGTAGTTTGGGATTTTTGGAAGGGCGTCTCAGCATGGCTTGCTGCACCAGCTGCTGGGTTTGTGGGTTCTGACTAGCTTCATTCAGCACTTCTGGCACCCATCTGACAAACTTCACGCCAGCAGAACCTGTCCAGGTGCACTCACTGAGTCAATTCACCACTGCTTAGAAGAGTTTAGGTTTGTATCCCCACTGAGTGGGAGGAAGGACTCGCTTTCAAATTTGTGATCATCATGTCCAGGGCATATGGGCATTGTGGCTTCTCTGTTGTACCACCAGACCAAGCTCATTTAGACTGAGGTGGATGCAGAGTTAGGATCTCAGGGCAGTGACTCGGGTGTAACTGGACTTTGCAAACTTGGGATGCAGAGGGTTTCCAGGAAGAATGTCCCGTGTGATGGCTCTGAGCTGCAGGGGCCAGGAGGCCAATTCAGTGTGTACAGTGGGATTCTTCCCAGCCCCTGAACTGGGACCTGTTCTGGGGTTTCTGGGCAGGAGGTGACAATTCTATCCCAGGCCCCATGGTGCAATTGCTGATTTTCCATCTGTCCTTCACTTACACCCCCTATTTTTGCTTTGGCAATGTAGGCGCTGAGCTTGTGCAAGGGTGAGCACTGTTGTAAGGAGAGCACTGGGTGGTCAGTGGGTTGGATGGGGGAGATTAACCCTGCTCCTGCATTTTCCATGCCTTGTTTTTGCCTTCCAGGTGAAAACACAGCAGGTACCTGTGCCCCAGGTCCCCAGCCCTGAGGAGCTGCAGGTCACCTGTACCAGGGTCCCTGCACAGCATCCCACCCCTCTGACACCCCAGAACAAACTCCACTCTGACTGTCACTGTGTGGACAAAGGCAACCTGCAAGGACTCAGAGCTCTAGCTGGGGTTAACAGCTTTCTGTGCAGTGCACTGAATCCCACGGGGAGTTTCCGTCCTTTTCATCATCTGTTGCAATCCCGTGGTTATTATGGATAGCAATATCAGTACCTGGAAGCTCTTTGGTGGCAGTTGCTGTTTCAGAGGCTATTAAGCTTGCAGCTGAACACCTCTTTGTCTAAGCTAGCGCCTAATCTTTCACATGACAATATCTTTACAGCTAGACTCATCTGGAGCCTGAGTCAAAATCAGATTCACTTTCACTTGAAACTGCAGATTTGGACAATTACACTGTGTCAGCAGGGGAGGGGGGAGAGAATTTTGCTAAGAAGATGAAGGAGATATTTCCTTATCTATGAAAGGATACAAAATGGTGTGCTGGTTTTGGTTGGGATGAAGTTAATTTTCTTTACAGTGGCTGGTATGGGGCTGTGTTTTGGATGTGTTTGATGACACTGATGTTTTTGTTGCTGCTGAGCGGAGCTAACACAGATCCAAGGCCTTTGCTGTTCCTTGTACTGCCCCACCAGTGAGGAGCCCTGGGGCGCACAAGGAGCTGGGAGGGGATACAGCTGGGACAGCTGACCCCAAGTGACCCAAAGGATGTTCCATGCCATATATTTGATGATATAAAGCTGGGGAAGAAGAATGGTGGGCATTCAGCAGAGTGATGGTGTTTGTCTTCCCTAAAACACATGTGATGAAGCCCTGCTTTCCTGGGGATGGCTGAACACCTGCCTGCCCACAGGGAGTGGTGAACAGACTCCTCGTTTTGCATGTGTGGTTTGCTTTCCCTATTAAACTGTCTTTATCTCAACCCACAAGTTTTCTCACTTTTATTCTTTCAGTTCTCTCCCCCACCCCACCAAGGGGGAGTGAGTGAAAGGCTGTGTGGGGCTGAGTTAAACCACGACAAATGGCAGCATTAAATCTTTGTCAGGAGATCTTAGCAGGGATAATGTCTTTCTGTGTAAAAAACCAACCCAAACAAACCAGAGATAATGGACATTTAGGTGAAAGCAAATGATCTATGGTTTTTGAGCATGCTGGAATCTGGGTAATGAACTACTTGTTCAGATGTCTTCTTTTGAGTTCATTAGCTTTGTTCCACCCTCCACTTGGTATTTTAATATATATTCTAAAACACTCCTTGCATTACATTCCTATCCCTGTCTTTCAAAAACTAGAACAGCTTAGTTCATAGAATCATAGAATGGTTTGGGCTGGAAGAGAACTGAAATATTATCTTGTTCCACCCCCCTGCCATGGGCAGGGACAGGAACTAGACCAGGTTGCTCCAAGCCCCA
The DNA here is from genome assembly GCA_013397725.1 of Rhagologus leucostigma. Lineage (NCBI taxonomy): Eukaryota > Metazoa > Chordata > Aves > Passeriformes > Rhagologus > Rhagologus leucostigma. The sequence continues at coordinate 476,679 of VZTD01003426.1, read as the reverse complement.
TCCAACCTGGCCTTGACACTTCCAAGGATGGGGCAGCCAGAGCTTCTCTGGGCAACCTGTGCCAGGGCCTCACCACCCTCACAGGGAAGAAATGCTTGAATTTTCTCTTGCTGGAGATCCGAGTATGAATATGATGTGGAGGATGAAGTAGAGGTTCACATATTTTCCATGCTGCTCACTGCAGAGCTGGGAAATTACTAGGCTGACACCGTCCGTTTGTCTCCACGTTTGCAGTGCTGTGATGCCCCTGCCAAACAGGGAGAGTTATGGATGGGAACCGCTGGGGTTTTAATCTTTGCTGCTGTGAGCTGGAGGCAGCTTTCAAAGGGCTCCAATCCTGTATTTCTGAGAGTTTTGCTGTTCAAGTAGGGTTGTGCTGGAGAAATACATCCTCCCAGCTGTCCGTAAACCTCCAAGTCTCTCTTTTTCTCCAAATACTCCTTCCTTCCCCTCCTTCCCCTCCTTCCCCTCCTTCCCCTCCTTCCCCTCCTTCCCCTCCTTCCCCTCCTTCCCCTTCTCTCATGCCCCATGATCCTCCAGTTGCACCCCCTCCCACTGCCTGGAATCCACAGTAATGTCCCTGGAAGGAAAGGTCTGTGTGTGCTCCAGGCACAAAGCTGTGGGGGTGCAGAAATGGGATAGCAGTGGAAGATCGCAAACAGTTCCTGAGTGTGAATAATTCCTCCTCGCCTTTGTGGTTTCTTTTTCTAGCTTACATTCATGTATACTTTTTTTTTTTAAGTAGTCTTCCCAAATACCGAGTTTTATACTCTCACTAGATCTCTTAATCACTCATGAACCCTGCTTTTTCTCACTGTATTTTTGTTGTTTATTTAAATGTATATTAATGTGAAGAATTTCTAAATGGTGTAGCAATTTTTTTTCTTCCGTGCTTGTATTTATATTTGAAGACAACTTGTACAATGTGATGTGAAAATACCCTCATATTTTTTAATTATGCTGTATGTGTCTGGCTCTGTGGTGACCCTGTGACCAAATAATATCCTCAGTCACTTAGATGTCCTCATTATAGCCATTAGGTTAAGTGCTGAGCAGAAAATGTATATACTGTACCTTAAGTTTCTAATCACTGTGGCAGAGTTTAGATTGGTGCTATCTTTTTTTAATGGCCAGCAATTCAGTTTCTTGGATGAGGTAGTTAATTGGTTCTTTATTGTCTATAGCCTCAGCAAACCTTTTTTCCCTTTTGTGTTTGTGAAAACCTCTTACCCTCTATTTTTAGTGTTATTTTTTTGGAGAGGAAATAGCAGGAAAGACTACAAAATGCATGTGATTTTACAGAGGTTTAGAATTAAAAATCACTTTTCCAGTGCAATAAAAAATCCCAATGAAGCAAGCATCTGTAAATGAATCTGAAACTCCAGCTGAGCTCCGTGTCCTAAGTTGAGGAGAGAAGCCACTGGGGGCTATGTGGGGGAGTGAAATTTAAGGCAAATTCAACTGGAGAATTTCCATTTGTTGCTGGTTTCCAGGACTTTACAGCCACAGAGGCTAGAAACTTATAATTATCCTTTAGCACAATTATTATGATCCTCATGTGTTCACCTGCCACCAGCCGCTGAAGCTGGGTAAAAAAAGCTTCTGAAATAATTTAAGACAATGAAATAAGGAGGATTTAGGAATGTTGCATTAGGCACCTGAAATTTTATCTGTTTGAAAGTGCTGTGGAACTGCTATTTCATGGATCTGGGCTGAGGTACCAAGCAAGTAAGAGATGTTTGTGTATATGGAGTAGCTGCAAAATAAGCTGTTTTTTATTAAAATATGAGCTAGACAGTCACAATGTGTACTTAGAGGTGGGTATGGTGTGTTGGCTGTCCAAGAATTGTCTTGTAAGGAGGGGAACCTGCAGTCAGATGCGCTGAGCATGACCTGATGTTCCTGCAGGCAGGCAGGGGACAGTCCAGGTCATGAGAGTGATCTCACTCCAATGCCTGAATGCTGACCTGGGAACTGGATGTTGCAAAAAATCCCTCTGATTTTCTTTGGGCGGCAGAGGAGGAGGGTTTTAAGTGCTGAAGTGCCTATTTGATTCAGAAGGTGACACTGGGGACACTGGTTTGTTATGGGCTGCCAAGGGCAGGAAATGCCAGGGCTGCACTTTCACCTTTTGGAGAGGAGGTTGTTTTCCTTTTTAATCAAATTGAGATTGTCCTGCTCTAATCTGATCTGTGGGCTCCAGCCTTGAGAAACTCATTCCTTGTAGGTCACTAATTTTGGGGAGGAGGGAGGCCTGACATCTCTCTCCTGGGAGATATGGTGGAAAGGTCACATGCAAAACACAATATATTTGTTTCTTCTGCAGGTAGTCACTCCTGTGCTCATTTAGCATGAGTGTTTACAGATGATGAATCCAGCCCTTGGAAATCTGGTCCTATATTAAGTGTTTGGGAATGCAACTGGTTTTGGGTTTCTGCAAACACAGATTCCATGGTGAAAAATTTACTGAGTTCTGAACAAAAATTAATCTAAGCCCTGAAAGGACTTAATTTGCTAACAATATTAGTATTGGTGCTGCAAATATAGCGAATCCTTGTAGCTCAATGAGTTTGTCTCAGAACTTGTTAATGAAGTTGTTTCAGAAGAAATTTTTTTACAATGGGGGTGATAAAACACTGGCACAGGCCGTCCAGAGAGGTGGTGGCTGCCGCATCCCTGGAAGAGTTCAAGGTCCAGCTGGACAGGGCTCTGAGCGAGTTGAGGATGTCCCTGTCATTGCGGGGAGGTTGGACTAGGTGGCCTTTGCAGGTCTCTTCCAACCCAAACTATTCCACGATAATAAAGTGATAAAAGAATTTTGTAAGACAGGGAAAAATCACTGCCTCGTGCTGTTTTACAGAGAAATAGTGTGGGATGAAGCACATTGTGAAGCATCAGTGTGCTGGGGCAGGCTTTGGGGAGGACAGTGAGTAGTAGAAACCTTGGAAGGACCAAAGGCATTCCCAGCAGGAGCCTGCCTGGCTGCAGGAGCAGAGCTGCTGCTCCTCCTCGTGAGCTGTGCTGGCCGAAACATGCAGAGGAGCCCAATGTCCTCCCGCTCTGCTGAACCATCCCTGTAGCCGTGGCAGGTCTGAGCGTGGCAAGGGAAGAGCTGTGACATGCCCAGGACCTGCCTTCCAGCCAGGCTGCTTCTGATGGGGTCTCTGAAGGAACCTCTCTGGGCATCTGCAAGCCTGAGGTGGATAAGCTGGTTTGCAGCCATTCTCAGCCCCATAGGGAGCCATGAACACTTATGTTAGCTGTGCTTACAGCACGTTATTCCTTAGCTCTGCACTTACACAGCACCACTAAGCACCTGCTAATGCTCTGGAGGATTTTTAACCATGCATAGCTTGATTAAATACAAACTGAGCCAGTTATGCGGGGGAAATTTGGCTGTAGTCACACAAAACCTGCGTGCATTATGTGGGTTTTTTGTATCTGAACAAGCTCCTGGTGATAACACCACACTTGCTACCTGTGACTGTCATTGTTGGAACACGGCAGGACAGATGCCCACTTGAGGCATTAAAATTTTCCTTGCTGCTTGACAGAGGTTAAATAAAAGCGAGAGATGTGTTTCCTGAGCACAGGCAAGTCCCTCTGATTTACAGCCATATGGGCGAGAGCTGAGCCACTTACATTTGGAGAGCAGTTTAGAGAAGGAGCACAACAGCAGTGAAACAGCTTTGAACTCTGCAAGGTGCTGATGAAATGCCTCCCTTGCACTCTGTCCCACTGGGATCTGCTCCTGTAACTACTGTCGAAGTTGTTTGAAAATCCTTAAGGCTTCGTGATTTAGGACCATGTGTGTGCCAAGGGGTCACAGGGAAAGGGGTTGTTTCACTGGAAATGCCCAGATGCTGGGTCCAGCCTGTTCCTGGGCTCTGCTGGGATGGCAGGTACTGGTGAGGCTGGACTGGGAATGTTCCCTCTGGGAAGAGGCCATCTGAATTGCACGTGGAGGCCAAGGCAAGAGGGGAGCAGTGTTCTAAGTAAATTGTCAGCAGCCTTTCTGTGTGTCCTCCCCTCGCTCCCGCTTTCTCCTCACCAACATATCAGCGATGTTTATTAAGAGATGACAAGTCTATCAGGCCTCATAAGCAGCCTTTCACAAGGAGGAGATCTTATATCCAGAGAGCATCATCAATCTTGTCTCTGCTCTGCTCTTCTGAGCAGCTGATAGCGAGCAAGGCTCCATCCTCTTCCCCCCTCCTTCCCACCCCTTCCCCTCTCCTCCCCTTCCCCAAGCCTCTGCAGCACAGCAGGAGCCAGCCAAAGAGAGACTGGATTTGCATAAAGTGTTTGTGGTGAAGAGAGGGAAGGAGCAGAAATGCAGTGCTGCTCTGGGAAGGCAGCCCCCACTGCCTGGACTGGGGGTGGTCCAGGGATGCAGGATGAGATGAAGTGCACTCCAATCTGCTGCCCAGGCAGCTAAAGACTACTTAATTTGGGGGGGATCGACACTGGGCAGGGTCAGTGGGTAGGTAGGGACCAGAAAATCCCCCTCCCTAGCTGAGGCTGCTGCTGTGCTGGTGGGGGCAAGATGAGGAATGATGCTGCAGTCTAGCTGTGCCCTTGTGATGCTCCTGCCCGAGGAAGAGCCATGGAGACTGTGATTGCCTCATCCCTGGAAGTGTTTAAGGCTATGCTGGATGGAAGTCTGAGCAACCTGGTCTAGTGGAAGGTGTCCCTGTCCATCTAGGTAATTAGATTATCTCAGAGGTCACTTCCAAGCCAGGCCATGCTGTGATTCTGTGACTCTTTCATCTCTGCAGCTCAGTGGTCTCTGCTGAGAGCTGTGGCTGTTCCCTGGGGGCAGAGGCTGCTGGAAGAGGGATCCTGTGCAGGCTGAATAAGTAGAGCAGATGTACTGTTCTATAGCATGTGAGAGGTAGGGTCAAATCCAGAGAATAATGGGCTCAGAAATCCCCTCTCAGAGCAGGAATTATCACTTCTGTTTCTATTTTACAAAATTCATCCTATAAGTAACTTTTTTTTTGCATGATCTGCACACTTGACACTTATGGTGAGCTGATGGGTTGGAAAACCACTGTTACCTTTTCTCCCTGACCACATTAAGTTTCAAGTTATTCCCCCTCCTCCATTTTCCATTTCCTTTTTTTTCCCTTTTTCCAATTCTTAAAATTCTTTTCCTTGCCTCTGCTTTTATCTGAAGACCCTGACTGTTTAGGACTAAGTTTTGTGTGCAGATCCAGCCCTGAATAGTAAGAATGTGCTAAGAAAAACTGCCAACTGCCTCTTAGAAATCCTCCTCTCACAGCTCTGCTCATGCTGGCAACACCTTGGTGTCAAGAGAGACGACATGGATTCGCTTTTGGGAGCTTATTAGGTAGCGTAGCAGTGAGCTTTTTCCACAAAGTTTTTTGTTCCCTGGTGTTTCCAAGAGTTTTATGGCAGAGAGCTGAGTGATCTATAGGGGAGTGGGTTTTAGCCTGTGGCAGCGCAGAGCTAAGCCTGGATGTCCTCAGCTCCCTGTCTCACATTGCAGGAGACAACTATAAAATCACCTTTATCAAATATATATAATCTTCCACCAAGGATTTAGGCTATCAGGCTTGTAAGTGTGGGACGAATGTTGACACATCCTTGTTAAAAATGTTGCTAAACCTTCCATATCTGATGCGCTTTCTTTTTTAAACTAAAAACTGTAGACAGCACCTCAGATAAATATAACCAGGATGCACCTCACCAAGTTTTGCAGAGACAGACAGTTTCTGTCTGAAGATGCATCAGAAGAGCTGGCAATTTAGAGGAGTTCCCATTAAAACTTTATGATGAGAAATTGAACACAAACCTCACAGAATATTTAAAGCATTAAAACTAACCCTGTGTGAAATTTCCCACCGATCCCTTCAGGACGAGGCAGGAGTTTATGCTCCGTTTTAAGGCTCCTCAAGCACAGCCCCAACCAGGATGGCACAGGAGCTGCCTGTGTTAACAGATCCTCATGGGACATGTGGTGGAGAGAAATACGAGGCTTTGTTGGAGGCATTTGGAGTCTGATCCTACTCTCTTGAGCTAGGTGGGAAAACTGTTACTGCGCACGGCGCCATACCTGGGTCCCAAGCTGGCAAAAGAATTTGACTTGTATTGGAAAAAAGGCTAAGGTAAAGAATTGGGAAGAGGAGACGTGGCAGGAAATGGCTCTCAGCTGAGTAAAGGCCTGTCAGGAAGGAAATTATTTGCCATGTTAGTTGTTTAGGTGTGAAGGGATGGTGGGAGTTGCACCAAGATCCATTTGATTCAGTCTGGTGTTTGTGATGGCTCCAGCTCTGTGTGGTTTAGTGGAAGGTGGAGGAAATTGTAGAGCAGTCAGCTGCAGGGGGGACTTATTCCCGTTCTTCTCTCTCTTTGAAAGGTCATTGGAAGCTCAAGGGTTTATATCCCTTCCAAAATTCTGTAGCATTATGATTAGGTGTCATTAAACTTGATGCCTATAATGTGCCAGCATTACCCTTTTGATTCATACACATTTCCCTCCTGTCCTTTTCCTTGGGAGTGGGGAGGGAACAGCCTAACACATCTTTCCTCTGCCCTGGACTCCCAGGATCCAAGGACAGGCAGTGTCAGCACTGTGAACCCAGGTTTTCTTGCTGTGCTAGGGAGACAACAACCAATGCTGCAGGTTTTGGTTTTGTAAGGTCTGTATTTTCCCAAAGGAAGCTGCTGGTTAATAATGGACCTTTTAGAGGTAAAGATAACTCCTGGCTTCATGGGAAGCACTAGACTTGTCACAGCTGTGCAGCATCACTTCACTGAGAGAGGTGTGCTGTGTCCCCCACCGGTCACTCTGTTGTGGCTCAGCCTGGGACACCAGCCAGGAGGGCAGGTAGCACTGAAGGAAATCAGCTATTGCAGGTTCTCCATCACCACTGTACCTCTGTTTTGGTGTTCAAGGGGCTTCATATGCTTCCTGTCCCTTCTCCTGTAGTAGATGGGCACAGGGCTTTTCTCACACCCGTGCAGCACTTGGTCATTGATGTGTTTTTCTCCCCTCATTTGCTGTTCTGGATATTTGCTTTCCTGGGCCAGACCTTTGCTAAGAAGGGGCTGAGGGGTCTGGAAGATGTCACCTTTTGCTGTCTGGGTCTGTAGTTCATGTCAAACCAGCAGTTTCTCCCTCAAATGGGCTCAGTGGCTCAGCCCTCCTTGGGTAGCAATCTATCGTGGGGGTTCCCCAAACTCCCTGTGCACACATGGCTGGGAAGATGGGCAGCAGCAGCTCGGGAGAATGGAGCTAGAATTACTTTCTTGTCCCCTGAGATTGTCAGGTCAGCAAGGGTCACTGTGAGGAGGGGCCATTAGAGAAGCACATGGAAGAGACCCCAGCCAAGTTGTCTTATTCTTTGCTGGACTGTGCTGTTGCAAATCGCTTTCCTTGTCAGGAAGGCTGTCCTGGGCCATGGGATGGGGATCTATGGGCCACAGGGAGACCCTGCTCCATGTAGGCAATGTTTGAGAAGCATGGAGAAGCTGCCAGGAGACCCTGGATTTTCTGGAGTGGCAGCTCTCTTGGAGCAAAATGTCTTTTCCACTGCTGCAGAAGTTGGTACTGTGGAATCCCACAGTGTTTGTCTTGCTGCCATCAATGAGAAAGAGGGAAGGAGTGAGAGTTTGCTCCATCACTTCTATTAGCTCTAAAGCACACATTGACTCAGGAAAAAGCCCCTTCCCTAATTAGAAATGCCACAGTGATGAGCAAGCCAGCTTCATGTCTGGTTTTTGCTCAGCTGCTGAAGTTTGAGTGCAGCACCGGAGCTCTGGCTTCAGACATTGGTGTGGCTGTGGTTGTGCTGTGGTTGATGGACCCCCTGGCCGTTAAGGACCCTGAGGGAGCCTGTGGGAGCATTCCTCTCTCCTCCAAAATGCCGTGACTCACATCTGACCACAGAGAGGAGCAGCTGCAGCCTCCAGGAGAGCCTCTAATGAGGCCTGGATCTCCAGCACGGGGCCTGCTTTCTGTCAGCTTTTGGAGGAGGCTGCGGGTAATTACCTCTCCTGTCTACTCCTTGCCGCTGCCGGCTCTGCTTCAGGTTCAAACGCTCGCTGACAGTGCTCAGATACATAATTTAAAATTCTGATGGCATGTTGTCAGGTCAACATGCTGCAACATGGGAAGGGATTTTACATCCTAAGGATTCCAGTGTCATTCTTGACTGTGCTGCTCTCCTGGTGCTTTTTTACTTGTTTGAAGGGTACCTGGTGGGTGCACTGCTGGCTACCTCAGGGTTTCCCTGCTGTGGGGTTGTAGCTGTGCTGGTCTCCTCTCACCAGACATCTTGAGTCTGGTTGCCACCTCAGTTTGGTCTCATGTTGGGGATATTCTGTATTGTGCTGGATGAGCTGGAAATGGCAGCAAGCATGAAGGTTGAGAGGAAAGAAACCCAGGTTAGAGATCACTGTAAACTGCTGTAACCCTTCCTTTAACTGATTTTAGCACCTTTACAGTGGGAAAACCTTTTAATAAGGTTCAATCTGATGTTTTATCAGCTGTTTTTGAGAGTGCAACCTTGGCTTAGAGTTTGAATCTGTGCTTTAATTGACCTCTGTCTACAGAAGGGTCATGCACCCTTCATTGTGCAAAGCTGCATCAACTGTGAAGGGCATTTTCTGTCAGCGGAGTGAAGGGTCCTGGGGGGAACACTTTTACCTGCCTTTGGCAGCACTGGGGGAGGACACTTGGCCACGTGAACTGCATCTTGCTCTCCCCAAGGCAGCTCAGTTGCCTGGATGTTTTGTACAGCCTTGCTGGGAAACAAGCCTAATCAAATAGCAGGGTCTGGCCTTGCCATGAACTGGGAGAAAAGTTTCCTGTTCTATGTTGTTTGACCAAGGACCAGGCGTGTGGTCCTGTCTGTCCTTCTAGCAGTTCCTGGCTGTCCCAGTGTGACTTGAGCTTGGTAAAGGAATGGCATGGACCTTCTGCAGAGCAGGAAGAACCCCCGTGTAGACAGATGCAGAAGTGGCTGAAACAGAATAATATTTTAAGCTGGGGAGAGCAGGGTGGGTTTCTGCTGCCCATGAGCCAAGTGCAAGTGGGACACTAAGGGGGGAAGTGATGGGGTAAGGAGAGTGCCAACCTTTCTGTGCCTGAGTGCAGAGGTTCTGCTTCTGTCTCAGTATTTTACTTTGCTTGTGCCTGCCACCTGCCTGTGTCCATCTGTCTGTTGGTGACTGGGGGACAGCTCGGTGGAAGCTGGGGTGAACACAGAAACACCAGGCATGCCAGCACTGGAACCAGGGTGGCAAGGCAGGCAGCACCGCAGGTAAAACTGCCTCCAAGAGTACAATCCCAGCCCTGTCCTGGATTTGGGGCCATGGTTAGGAACGGGAGCAGGGTAGTGCCTCTGGAGTGATGCTGAAACTTGATATGGAGGGCATGGCGGTTGTAAATCAAAGGGCTGGGATTTGGGGGGTGGTGTTCGGATTCGTTAAGGGGTTTTTTATTCATTTTCCATTCTTGCTGTTCTCCAGGACTGTTATCCGTTCGGCCAGGAGGTGGCTCTGGAGCACGCTGTGGAGCCGGGCATAGCTCAGCGTGCAGTAGCCACAGAGACAAGGAGGGAGAATCTCCGACCGTCACCAGTTGGCGATGAAAGGCAGATGGCCTTCCTTGGAGCTTCCAGACGGGATGCGTGCTTGTCCTCTAACACACATATGCAGAGGCAGTCTCGGCGCGTTCCCAAACTGACACTGTGTGCTCTGATGCAATGTTTAGGAAGTGGGGAACATGCTCTTGGTGCTGGTAACATAAGCTTGGCTCAGGCTGTCCTTTTGGAGTGGGGATGACTCTGAACGTGGCATCACACCAGATGCAGGCTGTTCTCCAAAGCTCCAGGCCCGTGGAGAGAGTTGTTGTGCGAGGCAGCCGCTCCAAGACGTGCAAAAGAGGAGCTGCCTTTGTGCTTGCCAAGGTCCCCAGGGATGTAGGGCATGAGGGGCAAAGCAGGGAAAGCCTTGACAGAAGTACAGAGAAGCATCGCTGCTGTCTAGGAAGATATTGGCATCCCAGGCTTTGGAGTCTGTGCCAAATCTTGTGCCTGGGACATATAGGGCTGCCAAGGCTAACTGACTTGCTCTCTGTCATCCTTGGGCAGTGCTGTGCCCCTGACAAATGGAAAACTCCAGGCATTAGTGCTCCTGTGTGAGTAGAACAAGATCAGAGTAGCCCAGGGCTCTCTTCATGGTTGAAGCTTTGGGATGCCCTGGAAGCAGGGAATTCCTGCTCTTCTCTCTTGCTGTGATATGGTTCCTAGTGGTCTTCTCTGTGCTGAGGATACAGACAGTTAGCTCTGGAAATCTAATAAAGTCTGCACTTTGATCCCCCCCTAGGAGCTCAGAGAGGAACTGGAGGGACCTTTTACAGCAAAAATTGGAATTCACATTTTGAAGAGCAGGAGGGATGGTGAAAGTCAAGCGGGACAAAGAACAAAGAGAAGAAACAGGCCTAGAGCTCACCTGAGCCAGAGCAGAGGTGTGTTCAGTTTGTTTCATGGAAGCACTATGTGGGCTCTGTTTGGAAGGTCAGGAGAACCAGAGATCCTGGTGCTGATGCAGCTGATTTGTGTGTGTGCCTGGTCATGGGAATGGCCAGAAGTCCCTGGGCCTGTGTTAGGTGGCTGTGTCATTCACAAAGCACAATGTGAACCCTCAGGCCAGATGCATGAGTTTGCCTGGACTGCTGCAGGCCAGAGAGACAACCTGTAGCAAGCAGAGGAGGGCAGAACATGTTCCCTTAAACCATGCTTTTATGGAAATGCAGGCATACAGTGCTGTTCCTGATGTGATGGGAGCTTTGCATCCTGGTTTAGGGCTTGTCATGCTGCACACGAGACTGTCCTGCCCAGGAGAAGGTCTCTTTGTCTCTTTATCTGCAGTGGCCCAGCAGTGCTGTTGGCAGTGCTGGCCAGACATTTTGTTCTCTTTCCATCTGGTCTGACATTAATGGAGAACCTTGCACTAACTTTGTGGGTTTGGAGTTAAGTGCAAAATGCTTTGCCTGTTGACCTGCAGAAGTCTGTGGCAGGACCAGGGACTGCAGCTGAACCTCAGCCTCCTCTGCTCTTGGCCCCTCTGCAGCCAGTCCTGTTTGACTAGGAGCCAGGACCAGCAAGTGGGCCCTGTTGTGAGATACTGGTTGTTTGCTCTTCATATCCTATTTGCTGGTGAAAGCTGAAGGAAGAGTAAGGGCTTTAATTCAGTTCTAGAGCCTCTGCTGGCTACTGCCTTGTGCTTTGCCAGTACTGTGTGAAGTGAGGAAAGGGGGTTATTCAGCACCACTGGTCCCAGTCTTCAGTCTGGGAGCAGACTTTTGAGGACAGACCTCAACCCCAGGTCCTTGTTTGCTAAACGAGCTGGATCTAGAATTACAGCTGATTTGTTTCTCATTGAGAGCCGTAGGGCGAGACCTTCCTCTGTGGTCTGAGATAAGCTGCAGGTACTGAACTGAGAAATCCAAACTTGTTGCCACATTTCAGGATGTGCAGTGAAGCCTGTCTGCTCTCTGCATCTCTATGGCTTCCTGGGGAGCTGGAGAGAAAGACGAGAGATTCCCCAGGCTCCATGTGAGGTGCAACTGTAATTCAGTCTGGGTTGCTGGACCCGGAGTCCGCTGTGGGCTGTTGAAGGAATGTGTGCTCTGCTAGGGTTAAATGCTTACACAAAATCAATAGAAGTTTTATTGCTACCACGTGATGTCAGCTGGAACTCTGCCACCCATAATAGAAGCTGTGTTAGGTCTCCCCCCTCCAACTACAGGACAGATATATTGGTCTAGACAACTGAAAAATAGTGGTATATTGGGAGGCTGCATTTTCATTATGTAAATGGAGCTCTACAGGAGGATTAATTGATTATTTAGTTACTATGGATCTGTCCTGGCAAGATGAGAGAACCTGATGGAAGCTCTCTAGTGGTGCTGTGTGGTAGCACAAAGGAGTCCTTCAGCAGCCCCTGCTCCCCTCCAGGCAGTGCACAGCATGGGTGTGTTGCACAATGCTCTCCCTACAACAGGAATTGCTTCCCAGAATGGTTGTAGGTGCTTTCCTGCTTGTGACTGGTGACCATATCCTGGTACAGGCAACAAAATCTTGCAGGAAATAGTCAGAACCAACCTATTTCGTGCTGTTTGGAGGGACTCACCTGTTCACAAAGTTGTGCTGATGGCAGCTGGAGACCATGCAGAGGGCTCCTGAGTAAATGCATTGCTGCAAGTGCTGGGAGCTGTTGAGATAAATTCATTTTTGGAGACTTGCTCCTAGCTTCAATGTATTGTTTTAGCCCCAGCCCAGCAGGTGAATTATACAGAAACAGAGGGGAAAGATCAGCTGGGGGAAGAAGGGCACTGTGATTGTGGTAGGTACAAATATGTATTTCATGGGCAGCTTGAGAGCTCTTTAGAGTAGATCTTAGTGGACAATGTGATGCTCCAGGTGCATGTAGTAATATTTAGGCATTAAGTCTGTGTACACAGAATATTTTGAATTTTTGAATATTTTGGAGCATGGATCAGCTGCTAATAGGAATGGCTATTGAGTGGTTGGTGCTGTTGTTCTGCTGTAATTTCTAGGTTGTATCTGTGGCATTTTAAGAGCTGTCCTGTAAACATGCTGAGGTTTCCACTGCTGCCTGCATCACTGGGGTGTTCAGGTATGAGGACAGCTCTGGAGCAGCTCTGCTCCCTCCCTGTGGCCTTGGAGCATTGGGTCTTTTTGTGGGTAAGCAAGCAGGGCTATCATATCTTCATAACTAGATATGTCCCTTCTGGCCAGATGAACACATTATAGCACAGGGAGTACCTTCTGACTCAGAAATACCTGTATTGCCTTCCCTAGCAGTGGGAAATAGACCTGCACACTCCGTTGGACTCAGGTTGCTGCAGGAAGAAAGGACAGCTGTGGTGAGATGGATGCACTCACTTTCTGCTGTCTTGCTGTGTGGGATATAATTGCTTTATCCTTCTCTGTTCTTCCAAAACCATTTTGCTATTGCTGCCCAGATCAAATTTTGTGAAGAACATTTTAAAACAAATCTTAGCCTTTGGCCTGAAATACATCACCTGTGCAAAGTTTTACAAACAATCCTGGTATTTGGAGTCTGGGTGTGGAAAAGCTGTGATATTGGACAAGTGGAAATTTAGATCTTTATGGGCAAGTGCAGATACTGGAATGGGGGGTGATGTATCCCCAGATTTGGATGGGAAACAACTCTTTGGGAATTGGAAAAGTTCTGGTGTTGAAAGTATAGTGCTTTTAGGGAGATGATAAAATAAGGAAGCTTGCTTCTATTTCCATGTCTGTAAAACAGGTGGAAAAATTAAAATTCAGCAATGTCACTAATTGTAACACATTCTTACAGAAAGTTTGCAGAGTGTCTTGCAATCCTGCTGAGAACAGGGCAAGAAACTTTCTGGAGCCCCAAGTAAGGACCAAAAGAGAGGAAATTCTCCTTTTTCTATGAGAAGAGAACAAACTGTGGCCAAGTACCCCCTTTTTGGGGTGACAGAATTGCATGAAACTGCTGCAGTGGTAGCTGTGAGATGGCATGTCCTGATGCTGGGGAGCCAGTAGAGGAGACTAATTGTTAGACTGGCAGATCTTTAGGTCGAGGCTTCCACTGAAATTGGAATTTATATAATTTATTTCATTTATATTTGTTGGTCCTTTGTTCATCATTGGCTGTGGAGAGGCAGGTCAGCTCATGCTTTGTGTTGCTGGCACATCTCGTGCAGCATGAGGCGTCTTTGCTCTTTTCCTGAAGTCACCAAGCTCCGACTATTTAAGTGCAGAAACTTTGCAGACACGAGGCTTGTTTGCAAGGCAGACATTCATTTCCACATCCTGTGTCGTGGATTCCCGAACAAAGATGTTTACAGGAAAAAAAAAGCACTCTACTAGGAGGGGGGAAGCATAATGTATTCTTCAAATGTTTGTATGTCAGCAGAACGCCTGCAAACCATTCAATAGATTAATCCTGTAGCTGGCCTAAAAGGAATGGATTTCTAGCCATAACTGAGATTGGGAAAAATTGATTTCCATGTTCCTGTTGACTGAATAAGATGAAAACAAGTGCCTTGGCACTCATTACTAGGCCAAGAATTCAGATCTCTGCTGCCGAACTGCAGAGCTGGGCTGAATACTAGAACCAGCCCAGCTCAAGAAGTGATGAAAAAGGGGCTTTTCAGAAATCAAATCTTAAATATTTCCCATTGTGGAAATGGGAGTTGCAGCAGATCATGGCTGCTAAAATACCTGGTGGCTTTGTGTGGATGTGTGTCTGGATGCTTTGGTCTCTCAGTCAGAACTATGAAGGCACTTCTGGTAATCAAAAGTGTGAGAATGGCTTGGTTTAGGTTGAACATTAGAAAAAGGTTTTTCACCCAGAGGATGGCTGGGCACTGGAGCAGGATCCTCAGGGAAGTGGTCACAGCCCCAAGGCTGCCAGAACTCAAGAAGCGTTTGGACAATGCTCTCAGGCACAGGATGGGATTCTTGGAGCTGTCCTGGCAGGGCCAGGAGTTGGACTCGATGATCCTCATGGGTCCCTTCCAACTCAGGATATTCTGTGATTCTGATCTTTCTACATCAGAGAGCTGCTTCTGAAGGTGATGCATGCCTTGCCACCTGGAGTCTGGCTATTATACTGAGCCCTTGAACAATCTCTTAAGCTCCTCAGGATAACCACTGCTTTTTGGCACTCAATGGTCCATCACATCCGGGTTTGGAAAAGGGAAATAGTGGGTGGTCTGTGTTACCAGAGTGTATGCCTTCCAGTGGGCTTCTCTGAAGTTGTTTCCTCTAGCTCTAGTGTAATATTTCATTTCAAGAAGCAGTTCAAAAGAAGAAATTTAAAATACATTCAGGTTCCACGGAAGATACTTCTAAATTTACTGTTAAGAAACTCTTAGGGAGATAATGAGCTTATGCCATGGCGGAGTTGGTAATGCTCATTGTTCTCCCCACCTCTGACAAAAGACAGTAGAAAAGCTGGGAGAAAATACTGGCTAGGACAGGAGGTGATATCTGCATGTGGGGCAGCCATGGCACACTCTCCAGACCCATCTGTGTTCCCTGTGTACAGGGAGTCCCCAGCTGGTCTTTCCCAAGTTCTTCAAGGCTGGATGAGCTGCATCCTCCTGCTAGGGTGCTGTGTGGGAGAGCTGACCTCCAGCTCAGGGAGGGATGGGCAGCCATGATGCCAGGATGGCTCTGGCTCAGCCTGATGCAGCTGGCAGCATCACATGAACAACTCCTGTACTCAGGGGAAGAGCAAAGCCCTGCAGTGCTAGAGGTGCTACCTGGGAAATATTTGCATCTTCTTTTTGATCACCACAAATGAGCAGTAAACAGGATTTCCTCAGTTAAACCTGGTACCCAGTGCACCAACTTTGATTGATCCGTCTCCAAGCATGACCAGGGATTAGGACATGTCCAGCTTGGCCTTTCTTTCTGACTTCTGTCTTGTTTTCAGTACAGTTCGAACAGTTTATAAAAATCCATGCAACCATCTCTTCAAATGCTTAGGACTGAAGGAGAAGATCTACATTTTGTTGTTACATCATTTCAGGAGCCTTTTTTCCCTCCTGGGACTGGTTCCCATTGGAAACCTTTGTGCAGGAAGCAGAGAAGGCAAGGGACACAAACTCAGTTTGAGGTCCTGCAAATCCCAACATCTCCCAGATCCTTAGTCTCTTGTGTTGTGGATTAGGCCAATGTGAAAAGGTAAATCCCTGTCCTGAAATTCCCTGGGAATAATGGCAGCTTTTGACTGACTGCAAACAGATCACTTGATAACCCTCAGTCTTATTGACATAACTCCAAAAATATGCTGCAAAGTGTAAATAATAAATGTGTAGTATCTGCACTGGAGCAAGTAAACACTGCCTGATGTTGTCTGATATTTCACTGGCAAGGTGTCCTCGGTGATGCTCCCGCAGAATAATTTTCCAAGCGAGTGGCTTGCGTGACAGGTGGATGTGCTGGGCTCACGCAGCCACGCACGGAGCTGGATCTGGGAGCGGTGGGGCTGGCACAGCTCCGTGCCAGAGATGGCAGCGGAAACACCACCACAGGTCCCTCCTGCTGGCTCCCAGCAGCTCAGCAGGGAGGTGTGAGGAAGTGCCTGGCAAGTTCGACACGGGTGTGTTGCTAAAAGCTTTCTTCCTATGTGGTGTAGATGTATCAGCTTCCGAGGCTGAATGACACACAGATTAATAATGCATGCTGGAGGTATTGACTGTTGGGAGCTGATCTGAGAGCACCTCGGTGGAAGCTGTTAGGACCCTTGCCCTGGGTGAAGGAACTGCCTTCCTGCTCAGGTGCTGGGGTTATGCAGGAAAGAGTCTCCCCAGGGCAAGGTGGCTGCTGGTGTGCTACCAGATCCTCTCCAGGCTGGCAGCTCTTGCAGCCAAGACTGCTCCTTGTTACCCAGAGCATGCTCCCATTCTGCTTTTTGGAGTGTTGCAAAGTGGCTGGAGAAGCCAGACTGAAGACCAGCTTTCCAAAGTCCATAACTTTCAGATGGACTCTTGTGCCTGCTGTGGCTGAAATGCTGAGTTTGAAATAGTTTTTGTGATAGGGTGGTCCTCAGGATTGACTCTGCAGTTGCTGCTTGGGCACACTGTTGTGTGCAGGCACAGGCTGCAGTCTTCCCAAGGGGATTGCAAGGCAGGAAAGTGTACATTGGCTGGCGTGACCCTGAAGGAGTAGCATCCCCCTAGAAATGGATGTGACTTCCAGGAACTGGGAAACCATGCATAAATGTGAATTTTAAAGGATTGAGTGTCTTTGTGCACTGCTGTGATCCTGGATGGAGGGTGCCACCCTCATGCTGTGTGTTGTACTTCTTTGGCAAAGATTTTCCTTCCTGCCCATGTGGAGACACTGAAAAGTCTCCGAGGTGACCTTAGGGCTGTACAATAACAGTCTGCAATGTCTGTAGTCATGAGTGGCAGACAGAGGAGACCAGGGATGTGTGTCCAGGAATCCTGGGAAACTGCTTTCAGCTCCAGCAGTCACAGAGCTCCCCAAGATCTGCCTTTCCTCTCCCCTCATCCTGGTGCCTAGTGTAACATTGCACTGACTTTCCCAAATAAGATGTAAAACTGAGGTGATGGGCTTTTGTTAGCAAAACTCTGTTAACAAGATCAGGGAGGTTAACCTTGGATCCCTGCCCAAACTGAAGTGGATATAGTCTCTAAATGGCTCATACCAAAATGAAATCCACTTACGAGGGAACGTGTCCCTCTCTGTTGTGTTGTGCTGATGTGCTGAGCACAGAGGGGACAGAAAATTGCAGGTGAGTGAATTTTGTGCTGAGTGTGTTAGGAAGTAAACCAGGCCTGTCTTTCTGGGTGGATGCTCTTTCTGCTAAGAGCTTCAACAAAATCAAGCTGGAATCAAGAAACAAAACCAACCTAGAATAGACCAGATCCTGGTTCCAGTTTCTATTTTGATGGACTCTGGATTAATCCTGAGCTGTGCTATCTTTTATGGGAACACCTTACTTGTGGCACTTTCCCTTGGTCAGGGTTGTGCTGTCATCCAGCTCTGTGTGATGGACAATGCTCCAGGCTGGAACAAGACTCCAGAAGCCTTGGCTCTAGTGTTCCTCTGTCCATCTTGGTCAGGGGTAAAGCAGCTGGGGTCCTGGGGTCTGTGGTTTAAAGGAGCCATGGGGAGGACCCACTATGAGTAAAAGCTGTGCACCAGGAGCCTGGGGAGCAGATGTGTGTAGTAAGATGGAATTAGCTGGCTGTCTGCAATAGCTGTGCAGCACTGGCTGCTGGGCTCAGAGGACTAAGAGTTCTTGATGCTGCAAATGTGCTGTAGCAACACAGGATCTCACTGTGCCTCACCCAGCAGCACTGGACCAGGTTCTGGGAAGATTCCAGCCTCAGTTTCACCAAACACATGCTCTGGCTAATGCAAATGNTAAAAAGAGCATATGTTCTCACTACTAACAAGCAGGTTTGCAAAGAGTCTATTTTTAAGATGATTACAGGGTATCAGTAGCTGTTCCAGTGTCAACTGTCGGTTTTGTTTCCTTGTCGGCAGTAAACTGTTGGCAGGTTTGTGCACCAGAGGTTTACTCCTTCCCAGCTGTAATTGCACAGCACGGAAATTATCACCTGCTCTGTGCATGCCTCTGCTGGTTCATCCCTCTGAGCCTGCTGTTCGCGAGAAGCTCCTCCAAGCACTTCCCACCCCCTGAAGAGCCATGTCGTGGCATCTCCTGCTGGCAAAAGGCAAGGCCTGGGCAGATCTAAGCTGCAGAGATGAGACTGAATGTGGCATTGTAATACAAGTGTACTCAATATTGGTGCTTCCTGCTTTGTTGCACGGGGAGAGAGCCCAGAACCCAGTTCCTTTTCCACTAAGACAAATGCTGAGCTGATTTTTTGCAGGCAGTTTTCCCTGTCTGCTGTATAAAATTATACCTACAGCCCCAGCTGAGATCTTCAGGCTGGGGGACATGGATGATCTGGTGGCCGGGTGTCTAGAGAGCTGGTGCTCTTCAGCTTGTGAATGTGTCTGGTGCATAGCTCAGCCTTTCTGCATCTTGGATCCCTGTTTGCCTGGCTGGCAGAGCAGCACGGCCAGACTCCACCAGGCTTTTCTCCACATGGCCACGGAGAATCTGAAGTCCTCTAAGGGAATAAAGGATGCAAAGATCTTCTGCTACAGCCAAAGCTGTGTTGGCTAGAAGGCACTAGAGTGTTAACTCATGCCATCCCTTCCATCCTGCTCCCACACTGCTCAGCCAGAGGTGACTTACGGAGGAGGAAGCAAATAGGATCCTTTATTGAGAATTAAGGAAATAGCGTTGTAAATACGTGCATCCTTTTATGTTTTTTTTTTTTTAAGAGTCTAAGTAACCCTATGATTTGCGACTGCAGCTCTGCACACAGAGGTGACAAGGGAGTGCAGCTAGTGGGAGGAGGGCTCAGAAGTTCCATTCCTTAACCCACAGGGCACATCCTGTAGGAAACAGCCACTTGAAGTACACTTATTCCTTTTCCCTTGACAGGGATGAGATGGTGACGATGCCTGGGTGTGAAGTCTGCTCCATGGCCTTCAGTGCAAGTCCTTGGCACACCTCTGGGTTCAGACTCGGCCTTCCCCCCATCCTGAAAGTTTCCAAGTGCCACTGAACTGATGGGAGAGAAACAATTGTTGTGTTTCCCGGGCTGACACCTCCTGCTGAGCATCCTTCCCTGCAGGAATGGCAGTCCTCTTGTGTTACTCTGGGGACACGCCGCCGTGGTGCTGATGGGACCAGACAGGATCTGTCACTGTGCTGATGTGTTTCCTCCACAAAAAATCCTAAATGACACCAGTGTCTGAGAGATGAGGAACAAAGGAAAAACAAATAAAAATATCTGCTCTGTTTGGTCTCCTCTGGTCATCTGTCATCCCAGTCTGGAGTGGGGGCTGTGGAGGAGGGCTGGGGTTTGGGGGTTCTGGGGATATGAGATGGATTCGCTTTGTTCACGTGAGACCAACAAGCCTGGCAGGCCAGAACGCTGCTTCTGCTGGACTGTGGTTGTGGAGTCTCTGTCCCTGGTTTTAGCTTGTTTCTGGTGTACGGACTGCTCTGACTGGTGCCATAACCAGACCCTTGTAGTGGGGAAAGAGGGGATGGGGCAGAGCTTGGTATCGCTGGTACTTCACAAGCATCAGAAGGACCTTGCCAAGGTTGTGTGAGTCTCTCTCCCTGCCTCAAGGTAAGATCATCTCTACCTCTGTCACTGCTGTACCAATCTGTTTTTAAAGACCTTTGGGGATACAGGTTGCTCAACCTCTTCCAGGACTTCTAACAAGAATAATGTAACAAGCATATAAAATGTGTTGGGTTTTTGTTTACTTTTCTTCCTTGCCTCAATTTTTAGCTTGTTTATGTTCTTTGGTGGCTATGGCTGAGGAAACCTTTTCCTTCATGTTTCTAGGATGCTATTTGAAAGCTGCTCTCAGATCAGTGAGGACCAACTAGAATGGCTGTACTCCTTTGCAATGTGTGTGACAGATGTGTCACCTCGGGGCTCACTCTTTCCAAATGGTCCATTTCTGCCTCAAAACACGGTGGCCAAAAGCAGAGCACCAGACTTATGATGAAAATCAGCCTTTAAGGTAAGCAGCTGAGATACTCTTGCTTGAACAAGATATATGGGGAACCTCTCTCATCTGACAATGCTGACATTAAACCTTCAAGGCATCATGGCCTTAGCTCTTCAGAACACCTGTCTTGTTGGGCAGGCAGATTTCTCCCAGATGTGTTTTCTTTTTTTAAATTGTCTAGTGGAGTTTTTCCCTCTCTTTAAACAGCTGTTATTTCCAGCCTCAGCAGTTGAAGGTACTTTAAAATTGGGTGGGTTAGTGCTTGTGAAATAGTCTGGGCTGTTCATTTTCATGGGATTTAAAAGTGACTTACTGTTCGTGTCCTGAAAATTGTTTGTTTTGCCTGGAGGCCATTTTGCACAGGAACTTAAATTGTTGGCTTGACTCTCCTTTTGTATAAGTTGTCCAAGTTGAGAGTTGTGTGTTCTATAACAACGTCTTCTTGTCTGTGATAGCAGCATTTTGGGACCTGCCCTAATCTGAGTTTTGAGTGGCACC
Source organism: Rhagologus leucostigma (assembly GCA_013397725.1). NCBI lineage: Eukaryota > Metazoa > Chordata > Aves > Passeriformes > Rhagologus > Rhagologus leucostigma. The sequence continues at coordinate 456,043 of VZTD01003426.1, read as the reverse complement.
ACTCCGAAGTGTGCTGGAGCTGCCTGATTTGGAGGGAAGAGAGGAGAGATGGGAAAGGACGGGTGCATCCAATTGAGGTAAGGAGACTACCAAATACAGGGCAGCCAGACTACAAACATACAGATTATGTAAGCATAGCTGGGCTAAAACCTTACAAAATAGTCTTTCTGGCCTTGTAGGCTATCCTCAAGCAAACGATTTTCTGTGGACCTCACTGAGTTGTGAAGAACTGGCTGAGCAGAAGAAAACACAACTTTAATTAAATTGAGAAAACAAAACATCCAGTTCTTTAAAAATGCCCCAGCCTGAGTAGCTGCAAATCTTGCAAATAGGCTTAAAAATAAGCAACCAGTAGCTTTGACTAATTACCCTGGAAGGCCACTACCTTCCCTTCCACAGGTAGGGGAAGCAGGCTTGGAACTAAAGGTACTGGTGTGGTGACAGCAGAGCTTGTGAGGAAACCACTGGGTCTTGTCCTTGGGCAGCCCCAGTTAAGAAAGAAATATATCTGCAGGCTCCAAGTCCCCTGCCTGCTGCTGGGACTGCTCACTGGTGATGACATCTCAAATATGTTTTAACAACCAGCGGCTGTTAATAAGCACTTGCTACTTCACCAGCTTAGATGCATCTCTTTAAATCAAAACAGGATTAGATAGGTAAGGAGATTATTAAATACCCAAATGAACATTAAGCAGATATACTGGAGGCTTAACAACTCTGCAGCAGATTGTTAAATTGCTCTAAATATTTCCCTACTAGTCTGGGGGTATTTAATTAAAACAACCCCTCTAGTCCTATATAACATGCCTAGCAGGCTTACAAGCCCTGCACAGGGCAGGACCTTAATTGGCAGTGTTACCATAAAGCTGAGCCAAGCTCGAGGACAATTAAAAAAACAACAGCCCCCCCCCCCACCCTTAAACCACCCCAAGCCCCTCTAATTAGTGTGAGAAATGACGACAAAACAACTCCGAGTGTCTCCAGTGACAGGTGCACAAATAACAAGGCTGATGAAAGATTTTGCAATTAAGATTGTGCTATGAAGATTAATGGGATATTTTCATAAACTGATGTAAGCTTGCCTATAACCCAGTTGCCTCCATGTAACTCCATCTCCTCACCAGCGCTTCCATATCTCTTATTTTTCAGATTTCCTTCACCCCTGCTTTCCGGTTGCTGGGGGTTTTCATCCCCAGTACTTTTTTTTCAGATGTCCCATGTTTCCTAGCATTTCCCTTCTCTTGCTTTGGCTGTTCTTGTTTAAATCTTGGGTTTCTTCTCCATTTAAACTTTGTGGCTTAGATGGAAGTGGGGGTGTCCCCATGGGCTGTCCGTGTGGTGTTGCTCCATTGTGGGCTGTGTTCGTGGACTGCAGGGCAGTGGATCACTGGAAGATATTTTCCAGGTTGTTAAGGATGCAGCTGCAAAGCACACATCTGGCTCTAAAGCCATGTGTGTCCATGGCTTTCCAAGGCCCACGGGTCACATTGCCTGTGCCGCTTCCCATCAATGTCTCTCTTGGGTGTGCCAGCAATTCTGTTAACCCAGACTAAATTGGTATGACCACTGCCTGAAAAGAAGCATTAAACTGGCAGAGAAGTAAACTGGGAGCTGGACCAGACACCCCTTCCCATGCATCTTTCACACAGGGGGATTTGTGCCTCTCACCCAAACCTGCTCTTTTCCCAGAGACATTTGCCTGTTGCTGCCTGTCTTGGGGTGACTTTATGATGTTGTATCCCCTATCGCCGCCCTATGCCCAGACATGAATCCTGTGCCTTTCTGTGCCTTTAAAACTGGGTGCAAGAGAAAGAAAAAAAAGCCAGACAAACTTTTCAAAGCAGTTCTGTGCTCCAAGGTCACACTTTTCTCTGCGTTCTGCTGCTGCAGCGAGAGGAGCGGAGGAAGCACTCTTCCTGCTTTTCAGTCAGCTCTCGGCTCTGTTTTCTCCAGAGAGAGACGGAGAGTTGAGTTTTCTTTTCCCTGGGACTTTGGCTTCTTCCTCTTTTCTTCTGGAAGTGTGCAACAACACCAAAACATCATCCGGGAGGCCCAGAGGTGGGCCCGTGCTGACCCAGCTCCGAAGAGGAAGAGAGAGACCACACCCACAGAAGGACTCTAAAATCTTTCTAGGTTTCTCGCCACAGCAAGAGGTTTTATTATTTAGCATTTTTATTCTTTTTCTGTGTGTTTGTTAAATAAATAGCTATTTTTCCCTTCCACTTTCCTCCGAGGAATATTTCTTTCCCAAACCTGGTGGGGGAGGGGTGGCTGTAACCTGCCTTTTGAGAGAGGACGTTCAAATTTTATCTCAAACAGGGACACTGCCATCATTGTGACTCCGTCACTCCTAATTGCCTCCAGTTATTCTTGAAATCTCCAAGGCAGACCAGTATACAGGGAATTTACATTTTTTAATCTAGTGAAAGCAATGATTGGACACACAGGCGCCACTCCTGCTTTTCTTCCTCTCAGTTGCTGCCATACACCAGGTTTGATGTCCAGCTCTTCAGTCTGTCCATGCTTACTGGCTGCCCCTCCTCCCTGCCCTTGAGTTTCTTTCCTGACCTTGTCCTCAGCCCTCCCAGTGGCTTTTAGCTGTGATTTTTCCTGCGAGACCTCAGAGGGATTTGTTAGGACAGGGGTTCACAGGCTCTGGGCTGGATGTAAGGGGCATTAGTCCTGCCTGGCTGGAGTGGGCTCTTTATTGCTGCTTGCTTTTTCCCATTGCTCATGTAAACGATGTGTTAGAAGAGACACCTGCCCAAACCTGTAGCCCTGCTCCCCCCAGAGCCCTCTCACCAGCCATGGGCCCCAAGGCTGCCCAGCACTTTCAGAGCTATGGGTGAATAATCCCATGCACAGGGATTTTGAAGTAATTATAGCTGGGGCCCCCAAACCGGTACAACCTCTTCCACACTGTCCTGCCTGTTAACTCTGCTGGAGAAGTGTGTGAATAAGACCTCAGGGAGATGCTATTTGCTTCCTGATTCAGACGCTCTCCTCTGTATTTCCCCGTGCCTCTATCCCTAGCAAAGGGGCTGTAAATTATTGTTTCCCACAGTTTGTGCACAGTCTTTAAATGAGAGTTAGCACAGGACCAGTGGCATGTCTCAGACACTTCTCTGTACAGATGGATGCTGTGCATTCCAAATGCTTGACACTCTTTCTATAAGGTCCATGAAAAAACCTGGTGTAGCAAAATAGCAGGAAGATTCCAGTCTCCTAAGAAAGAGGCATTAATTGGTGGTGACAGAAATGTAGTTTTTCCTGAGAATGGTATGTGCCTGACAGTATTCCACTCACCAAAGCAAACAAGCAGAAATTAGAGCTTTCTGTCTCTTGTCCATGAGCCTTTTTGACTTGATATCTCCTTGTCTCTCCTCCTTTTAATTGCTCAGCTGTTGTCCTATTGGTGTCAATGCTTGGCGGGCACAGGGGTTAGAGCTGAGATGCTCTGGCTGGTGCTTTGTGAGATGTCAGCCTGGATAAATACAGTGGTCCTTTCTGTTCTCTCAAATCCCCTTTCCCACTCCCTCCTTACCTTTAAGATGCTGGAAAAAGCCAGGGAATGTTAGTGCAGGCTGTAGGTGTAGCCTTCCTTCCCAGGCCCTTGGCTTGCTGGTGCTTGCAGCCCCGCCCCATGTATTTCCATCATGACTCTTTGCTGGGTCAGCTCCAGAGCTGAGATTATGCCGGAGATCAGCATAAGGTTTCTGCAGTGAGATGATACTTCTTGGTTTGGGATTATCAGGATCTTGCAGACTTGAAAAATGCCCAGAAAACTTTCCTGGCAGAGATGCTGCTGTGATTCTGCCTCACTGGATGGGCAGATCTGCAGCCTGACCTCTTGGTCTTGTGCTTTCACCTTATGTCTGTGTGGTGGTCCTGAGTGGCTGGCAGTGAGCTGGCTGGCTGGCTGTGTGCTTTTTATTCCGTCTTGCTGTCCTGGTGACTGCACTGATGCTCAGTTCCAGCAAATTAACCTTTTGCGGGAAGTCTCCACCTTATTAGCTTCTTGCCCTGGCTTCTAACACCTCCCAGGAGGTTAATGCTTCCCAGTGATCTGGAGCAGCCAGGTAGCCTGCCATTTGGTGGAGGTGGGTATGTAGGGCAAGGATTGGGAGGCATTAGAGGGCAGAGGTACTTTCCAGGCAGAGCTACCCCTGCTGCTGCAGTCTGCTGGGATGTGCTACACATGAGATTATCCTTGGAAAACTCTTCTTGCCAAAAGCAGCACAAAAACGCTTTTTGCTTCCTAGAAGCACAGATGGTGCCAAACCCAGCCTGCGAAGGAGCACGGCCCATTGCCCTGCTGGCCTGTGGTTCTGCTGTGACCTCTGTGGCTTCCTCCCTCTTTGCCCTGGGGAGCTCAGAGCAGTGCCTGGTTGACCCTCTCTGTTGGGAGCTGGGGACAATCCAAATGGATGTGCCCTTACCCAAATGGCCCCTGCAATTAGTGCCAAACAGGCCTGAGCAGATACTGGAGCCCAGTGCTGTAAGAGGTGTCAAGATGCAGCAGCAGAGCCTCAGGGACCCTTTTGCTCATTCCACAGCCTGGATGAGCCAGAGATCCCAAAGAATAAGCAGGATGCAGCCCTGCTTTGAGAGATGCTTTGAAACAAGCAAACATGTGGGTGGGAAGGGATTTTGTGTTGCAGGGCGGATTTAATGCCTGGTATTTTATAACCTGAGTGCCTTTTACCTACATGGTTTTACTATCCCCTCCCATCTTAATAGCTATTTTATAAACATTATCATGAAGAAGTCTTGGTGGTAATGCTAAAGGGAAGCTGGGCTTTGTTTTATCTGAATAGCTCTTGCTTCCAGCTTGGGATAAGGGCTGAACACTGCAGAATGAAGCTGGGCTGGAACAAAAGGAAATCTATTCACTAACTTAAATTGTAGTAATTTTAGCATGACCCAAGAGGAGCCTGGTGAATCTAACCCTGTATTTTCCCACATCCTTCCTAGCAAGTGCCTTTCTTTCTCGCTGAGGTTTGAGAGCTGACTCACTTCCTGACGGGAGTGAAATCTGGGGTGGGTATTTTTTATTCTGTAAGATTAGAATCAATGCTCTTACAACAATTACAGTGGAAAGAGAAATGATTGCCATTGTTGATTTTAATGCGTGAAAGCGGAACTTAAGTTGTCCACTTACCAACTTCATAGTCACTGGATTTATTTTTCTTTTTGTTGTTATGCTCAGTCACAGATTTCTGTAAATGCTGCTGCTCATCTGGGGTGGGAATCACAGCTGAGACCTTGACTGCTTCTTCCCTTATCATGTTAGTGACTCTTTTCTAGGGATGTACCTCTGGTTTTTTAGGACTTGATATTCTGTGGTGGGGGTAAGAGGTCAAACCAAGACCTAAGGGAAGAGAGGTGTAAGTGTCTGTTTGGAGTAGACTGAAAGGGTCCTGCTGGTGCCAAGGCAGGTGAGGAGTCCTGGTCCCTGGCCTCCTGCAGTGTGATCAGGGTTGCGAAGAGACCTGGACTTTTCTGTGGGCCAAAGCCAGAGCTCAACTTCCCTTGGGAAGTTTTTATTGTTGGATGCTGTTTTTTGCGTTTTTTTAAATTCTTCATTTCAGATTCAGATATAGTTGTGAAAACGAGTGGACAGAGGAATAATCCAGAGCAAGAGGAGGGAGTTCCTGGGGGGCAGAGGGCTAGAGGGTTGGGGATGCAGGAAGTCACAGGTATTTCTGCTTTCTCTCAGTTCCCCAGTCTGTAAAATGGGGGCAAGGAGGTTGATAACTTACATAAGAGCTACTGGCATACAGCATTTTGTAAAGGCTCCCAAAAAACCTTCTGGATGGCAAAGCACAATGAGAGCACAGCCAGCCTCATCACTCAGACAGCAAACTCATACATGTGAGAATGCGAGCTGGGCGTTTGACGTAGCTGCTACCCAAATGCCAGCAGGTGATGAGCAGATGGGGCTGCCGGGCGCTTGTCTGAGGTCTGCCTGAGCAGAAGGTGGAGGGGGAGTGGAGTTCTGAGTGCTGGGGCTTTTTTCTTTTTTTTTCCCCTTGTGTGTGTTGTCAAAAGCTGTCACGTGGTTCTCACCAAAGATGCAAAAATAGAAGCCGTTGGCTTGCGCGGGGCTGTGGCGTGGCACTGCTTTATCTGGGAGCTGGGATGTCATGCTCTCCTGGTTATTTATAGGTGGCAGGCAAACCTTGGGAGAAGGATGAGAGGACAAAAATGTGGAAAACATTTCACGTGGTGGTTTTGGGCCATGGTGGTGCCCACTGGGAACCCTGGGTTTTTTCCTAATGGGTGCCTCCATCAATCCTGCAAGGACCGACATGAAGAGGAGAGTCCACCTTCAGAAGGGTTCTTCTCTCTGATCCATGCGTGTGACCTGACTTGGGGACAGTGTGGATTTAAACACACAGGGGAGAAGATGGAGGGATTGAAGGAGCTGATGAAGAGCAGTGCAAAGGACAGAGGCAGTGAGCAGCCAGCTGATGTGTGGTGTTTTGGGAGTGGGGATCTGCCATTCTGGTGAGGGAACCAGCAGAGCAGTGCATGTACCTGAAGAGTATGTCTTGCTGCAGTCTGGAGTAGTATCTCTTACAGCCTTTTGCTGTACCCTGCATGGTCTCAGTCATCTTGCATGGTGCAATTTCCCATACTTCTGTTGTTCCTGAAATCCCAACTACATGCCCCAGTGCAGCTAGGAAGGGAATTGGGTATTAAAAGCCTCGAGATGCTGTGGTGGGCTGACCCTGGGTGGGTGCCAGACACCCACAAAAGCCTCTCTCTCACTCCCCTCTGCAACTGGACAGGAGAGAGAAAATACAACAAAGGGTTCACGAGTTAAGGTCTGGGAAAGGTCATTTATCAAATACCATTATGGGCAAGACAGACTCGAATTAGAGATATGCACTGGATTTGTTGCTAACAAAATCAGAGCATGATAATGAGAAGTAAAAACAGACCCTAAACACACCTTCCCCCCCCCCCTTATGTGCTGAGCATGATGTCACATGGTCTGGAATATCCCTTTGGTCAACTGGGGTCACCTGTCCTGGTCTCTTCCCAGCCTCCCATGCACCCCCAGTCCCCTCACTGGCACGGCCATATAAAAAGCAGAAAAGGCCTCAGCTCTGTGCAAGCCCTGCCCAGCCACAATGAAAACATCTCTGTGTTCAGCACAAATCCAAAACACAGCCCTGTACCAGCCACTGCGAAACAAAACTCTACCCCAGCTGAACCAGCACAGATGCACAACCCTGAAATCTGGTTCCCACCACAGATCCCTCTTGTTGCTTCACCGTGCTTCAGCTCTGACACAGGACAAATCAAGGCAAGAGGCTGAGTCTGAGAATCCAAACCCCCTCCTGCCTGGAAACATGGAGAAGCACCCTGTGCTTTCCTGAGAACGCATCCCTGCCCATCCAGGGCTGGGAACAAAAACCAGGATCCCCTTTGGACTTCCTGACGGAATTGTCCCCCTCCCTCCCTTTCCTCATAACAGTTTGTGAGCCTTTGAGAATGAGATGCTCACAGGTCCCCAGCGCTGGCATTGATGTGACGGGGACAGGGGCCACCACTCCTGGTGGTGGCTGGGAATAGGAGGCAAACAATTACAGCTGAAGAGGTTATACAGCACTGTAATCCCAAAAAGAAACATTATGATTCATCATTCCTGATGTAATGTCATCTGTTTAATAAAGCCGTAACTCACTCTGGGCTCATTTTTAATGGGGCTATTTAGGTAACTGCATTGGGTTTTCTCTTTCCCAACCTCCCCCCACTCCCATACTAACTAGGATTTGGACCGAGCACTTGGAGAGAGCTATTGGAGCCGAAGACTTTTTTTATTTTTACAATATCTTTCAGGCCATAGCTGAATGGGGTATTATTTATGTCAAATCACTACTTACTCTGAAATATGGGGAGAAGGAAAGCCAACAGCTGGATATGGTAATGAGTAAATAAACCATGTGTCTCTTTAATGATAGGGACATGAATTTGTGCCGCATGGGGAAATGACCGGCGATAAGATGTCTTTGACTGGGCCTGACCACAGAGCAAGGGCACCTCAAAATTTATGTGGCTGGAGGGCTCCCTTGGCAGTTTGCTGGGAAGAGCAAGGGTCTGATGGTCTGAGGTTGGCTTTGCTGACTATTCTCTGTGGGGGTGCTGTCCACATGCAGGCATAGCACCATTTGCTACCTCCAGCCTGGTGGTACAGCGTGATTCTTCCCACGAAAACCTGGATTTGGTTTCTGTGGATGTCTTGGAAACCCACAGTTCTTAAAAATCCAGAAAGGTCCTTTTAGGAAGAAGTGGTGGGAGGGGGAGTGACTGTGATACAGTCCAGAGGGAGAGGCTGTAAGTGTTCTTGTTGTCTGTTTCTTTTTCAGAGTGATTTTCTGTGTGTGCAGAGAAGCATGTCTGGGGGTGGACATTCTGAATACAGGTTGTTTGAACACCTACAAGTGACATCAGTTGTCTGTGTCCTCACTAGAGCAGAGTGGCAGGAGTCTTTCTGTCTTTGGGGATGTGCTACAAGGGCAAACTCACTGAGTGAGTGACTGATGCTAAAGGAGAGGGGAGATGCCGAGGGGAATTGACTGAAGACAGTATTGAAGTAGGTGTGACAACACCAGATTTCTATATATGTTCATTTTCCTGCACAAGGGGCAAAGAGTTGTTTTCATTTTGTGGCAAATCGGGGTTTGTGTGAAGTTTTGGTGTGGGGTAAAGCTTCTACTACAGCCCTTATTCTGCAGTTGAGTTCCACACACCTGGACATATGTAAACTTGGTAGGCGCTCTCAAGGCTGAGCATCCCCCTGTGCTGTGCGGAATGCAGACACGGGGCAGAAGGTCCCTGTCTCAAAGAGCTGATGCACCACGGGTCGAACACTGAGCTGGAGCCAAGTGGGCCCATTTCTCTCGAAGTCAATTGTGTGCCTGGCTCTCTATGCCTGTAAGAAAAATCAGAACTGCCAAATTGGATGGATCATTTCTGATATAGCAAACTCCTCTTGACAGCAGCCAAGAGCAGATGCTTTGGGAGTGTATGAGAGCTGGGCATTTATGGACAGATCCTTCCCACTATGTCTACCTGGCTTTGATGTAGGGACTGTCCTAAATAAAGAAGTCTCTTAATGTCAAAAGAGACTTGACTTTCTGCATGAGAATTACTTACCTTTCAAAATTAACGTGTTCATTGTGCCTACAGTTTATTGAAAAACCAAGTAATCCCTGTCCTCTGCCTCAGTCCTCCCAAAAGGTAACCAGAACTGTAACTTGTTAGAGCTGCTTCTAAGATGCTTTAACTTGGTGTGAAAGTGCCATTAAAAATATTGCACCTTGCCACCCATAGATTGCTTAGTTGGCAACCACACATGAATGCCAGGAGGCTTTTATTTGGGAACGTGTTGTTTTATCCATATGTTTTTGCCTACTTCAAAGAGTGAGGTCACTGGTTTTAAGAAGCCAGAAATTAAAATAAAAATAACCTCAAGACCTGGACAGCTTGTGTGGCTGGCTGCACTTTGTACTTTTCCCTCGACTTTCTAGATGGAAACTCCCTGTCATTTATCTATCTCTCCCGTTATCATATCAGGAGCAAGAAAGGAAACAAATAAGGAAACTTGGGAAAAAAACACCAAAACACAACAAAAAAAAACCCATAAGTGCCTTAAAATATCCCCTGCTCAAAGCAGTTTCTACTTTTGTCCCATTCGGTGGTAATTTATGTCAGTGGAGTTAGACAGATGCGGGAGCCAGCCCTCTGCTCTTTGGAGGAGCCAGGAAAGGCAGAGGGCTGGGAAGGTGAGTCCTGTCTGGAGGAGAACAGTGGTTTGGGGTCACCAGGCTTCCTGCAGGTTTCTCCACTGTTTCTTTACAGCCTGGGTCTCCCGTGTGACTCCTGTTGAGCTGCATCCTGTTTGGACCCTGGGATTTGATGTTCCATGGACCTGAAAGGAAGGTCAGTGCATGTCACATGAAGATGCTTGGACTGTTGCCTAGCCTGAGGAGGTGAGCTGATATCTGGTGATGAAATAGTTGGTGAGGTATCATATGCTACAGCTTTGGGACAGGTAATGGATTTAATATTCCTTTCTTCTGCTTCCTTCTTTGTGCTGGTCCTCACCTACAGAACGGGGGTATAGTTTTCATCTGCCTTTTGAAGAGTTTTAGATCTGACATGTCCAACGGCTGAGACTTTGGTAGGAGGATTTTTGCCAGTTTCCCTGTAGACCTTCAAAATGCACTTTGCTCTTGGTCTAACTCAGTGCAGCTTGGCCTGAACACCTGTGCTCACGTCAAACACCACCTAATTCCACCCACGGGTTTGGTTTGGGCCCTTTGGAGCAGAGGGCTGGTCTTCATTACTCCAGCCCTGTGTAAGCAGCTGCTAAGGCTGAACATCTTTGGTGCAGTAAGAGGTAATTGTTTCTGCCTGCCTTTCATGTCTTCACTATCACTTAAGGAGCCCGTGCTGCAAACTGCCAGGGCTGTGCTCACATGGCTTAGACTGGGAACCAAAACCAGCGTGTCTCCTAAAACAAATACCAAAATCTCATCTCATGAATGCTGTCGAGAATGTGAAGTTTGTGGGTAAATCGTAATGTGGTTCATGGGGTCAGCAGAGAAGGATAAACCTGACATTTACAGATGTTCCAGGCAATAAAAAGGACCCGTAAAGAAATGGCCCCTTGTTGCCAGGCAAAGCCACAAGTGCAGAATTGAGCTGTGCCTGGGGCCTCCCACTTTCCTGGGAAGCAGGGAAGGGGTTAAGTGTGGAGCCCAGCGCTCAGCTTGCTCTGTATTATGTCCAGGTGGCATGACGTGTGAACAGACAAAAGATAAAAATCACAGTGGATAAAATCACAGAGGAAATGGCTCTGTCTGAGCTCAGATCACGACGCCTTGCGCTGACCCCACAACCTGAGCTCCATCAGTCAAGTTGTCCTTCCCTTGACTTCTCACCCCATGCTCTGCTGCTGCTGCTACTCCATAAAAGAGGAGGGTGGTGGGAGGAGGGGAGGGGCGGCTCAGCTCGATGACTAAGAGGTTCTGAGAACACAGGTCAAGTTCTTTCTGCTGGAGTCTGGAAAGGAAAGCTGAGTACTCTACCAGACCCTGCTATAAAATGATCTTCCCCATAAAAGGACTGAAAAGTAACTGGAAGGCGAGTGTGGTCCTGTCCTGCCTTGGCTAGGGATGGGGGTGGTGGAGCAGAGCCAGGCTGTCCCAGAGCCATGGAGCAGTAGCAGTGTCAGGGCCTGGGGCTTTGCTTGGGAAGGCGTAAGGTCTGTGACTTGTCTGTCAGTGGGTCTCTTCCCACCCACCTGTGTCAGCTCTGCTGACAGGAGGCCAGAGAATAGACCAAACCACCCTGGGGAAGGATGTCGCTGCTGTGCCCTTGGTGCTTGGTCACCTTTGAGAAAGAAAGAAAGTCTTTGAGGGCTTGGATCAACTCTGTGGGCATCTCTGGGGGGAATGAATCTCCTCAGTCTCCTTCATCAGAGACAGGTGCCATCAGTGACACAAATAGTGTGCCACTGTCCCAGAGCCCGGCAGCCACAGCTGTGGGGACAGGCACTCTCCAAGCTTTGCTCTCATAGGAGCCATGTTCGCCACAAGGGCTGGAGGATGCTGGAATTTGCTTCCTTTGTCTGATCCGAAAGTGCCTAGTTTTGGGGAAGGCCTTCTGAGCATGCTGCATAAGACATCTGTTTTACAGGGTGTTTAGGATGGGGCTCAATTCAGGCTTCCCAAAGCTGGGAAAGACTGGGAAGTGGTTCCCAGTGGTAGCTGGCCGAGTTCCCCTGCCCTAATTATCTTTTGCAGCCCTGGGATTTGAGTGTGTTACCAATGACACCATGCTAGGGCAGTAAGAAGTGGAAGGGAGTTTTTAGGTGATTAGACTGTAAATTGCTTTGTACATTAAAAAAAAAAAAGTGCTTTGTCCTCTCCTGTGGTATAAAGATGCAGGAAACCACAGCTCTGGTGGCTTTATGCCTGTGTGGAAACTTGTATTTTCAATTCACCTTTACCTAGTTCCCTGTGTATTTTAGTTTAGTTTAACTCAGCATGGTTTAATTGGAATTTTTGCACCAGAATGACCAAGCTGGTTTAGAGCTGGCACCTCCTGAGCTGCAGGTGGGCTTTGTTTGTAGAGATGCCTGCAGAGGGACTGGAGACTATCACTGTCCCTGAGTTGCTGGGAACAGAGCTATGGCTGTAATGTGCTTGGGCATCAGGTGGTGGGAGGCCTTCAGGCAAAAGTGGAGTGTGGTTGAGTTTGGCTTAAGCATCTGCTCAGTCTGCTGCCCTGTCTGTGTGAAAACGATGCTGAAGGACCCAAAACCCTGAAGTCAACAATATGCCATGATGACCCATCCCAGGGCTGGGTGCACCAGTGGTGATGCCGGGGGCTCCTGTGGAAGGTGAAGGTTTAAAAAGCCTGCTCCTTTTTGGAGCACTGTTCTCCTGAGGCTGTGATTGTGATCATTGTCTGCTCAGAGGGGAGTATAGTGACAGGGTGGGCACCTCCAGAGACATGACCTGCAACAAGGAGGATGATGTGTCCATTAAATACTGATTTAGAGCTTAATGAGCATCACGCCTCTGCCTCCCCTTGCTATGAGGAAAGTCAGGGTATAATGACCAGACCCGGTCTGAGAGCAAAGGTGTGTCTTGGCTTGACAGCATCTCTTGTGCCTTTGACAGTATGTATGGTTCAGAAAATGCAAGCAGTTGTTGGGAAGACTGAGACTTCCCTGTCCTGGCCAGGAAGGGGTATCCCAGGAGCACACACTTCAGCAAGGACGTTAGGAACGTCCACACAAACATACACAACTTTTTTGGGAGGCAAGATGCTTGTCTGTGAGAAAAGACACCTCCCTGTGTGGCAGATGGGGCAGCTGCATTTTGACTTCACAGCAGGCTCTGTGGGTTGTCTCCTGCTCAGTGAGCAGACAGGGAAGCAGCCCATCTGTGTGTGTCTGCTCCTGGAGAGGCTGGAGAGCATCACCACTCCTCCTTCCCAGGGAAGGTAGCTCTGTGGCACGACCTCCCACCTGGGGAAACGAGATCAGCAAATGACTCCTAAGTAGCATGTCCATCACTGTCAAATTGACCATGGATGTCAAGCGTGAATTGGCTGTCCCCGCGGCATGGCCAGAGCCAGCCCCTTAGCCGGCTGAGCTGAGCTGTGCTGACTCCCCGTGATAGCATTTTAATGTGAGGGATGACAGAGGCCTCCAAGTTAATGTCTGCAGAGAGGTGACAGTTTTGAATGTCAGCCAAAGTGGAAGGCCTGCCTGGAATTTCGCAGAGAGGGAAGAAGATGGGTGTGAAATTAGCCCAGGCAACTGTGTCTGCTGGCAGCCTCATGGTGCTGATACCTGGTGCTCCCAAAAGCTGACAGCCTAAGCGGAACTTTCCCCTTGGACCTCAAAGGGCCACCTACATGTGGCTCTTCCCAGGAGTGTCTCCAAGGACTGAAGAAGGGATCTGAGCCTGGAGCTCTCTGTTGCACTCTTATGAGGACCACCGGGATATGGAAATGGAGACAGAAATGTCACACTGGTGATAGGAGGTGGAGATGAGATGGGAACCAAGCTGATGTCTGCTCACCATTATTAAAAATAACCAATGTGTGTATTTAGATGAAGCCTGGCTCTCAGGAGCTTGGCTGGCTGCCTGAACAGCCCCACGGAGTCCCACAAGGAAGGCACTCCTGGTGATTAAAATCTGATGGCAAAGATCATCCGAGTAATTCCTAAACAGCTTATTCACGAGTGGGAACAAAAGCCTCCTGATGCTCCTTGTGCAGATGAGGAAATGGCCAGTACAAATCAGCCCATCCCAAATGAGCAGGTATTCCTGTCCCCTTCCCCAGCCTTGGGCCAGGGAGCTTGCTTTGCTGTGCCTCAGTTTCCCTCCTCTCCATGGAAATAAAGTCTGTGTTTCTTTATGGAGAAATGTTGGAGAAAATAAATGGCTTCAGGGTTGCAAAGGGCCTGAAGACTGCAGGTGGGAGGCATCCCTGAAAGGAGACGAAAGCAATGACAAGATACTGAGCACAGCCAAGAGCTAGGCTGGATTTATTAAAGAAAAAACGAGGGAGACGTCTGTGGTCAGCTTGATAAATCGTCTCCCCCTCAAAGCTGTGTTTCTGTTATTGTTTGCCTACGATGGAATCTTGACAAACTCTTCCCAAGGCTCAGGGGCTAATTGCCGAGTTCACAGAGTTGCAGATGGTCTTCCATGCTGTCATCTGAGCTGGGACTGGGCTGAACTGGCTGTAGACTGGCCACTGGGAAACCATTAATGGGTCTGTTTGGTAATGCAATACAGGGCATAGTATTTCCATTCAAGGCCAGTAGAGCCCAAACTCTTTTATTCGTTGGCAACCTTCAAAACAGAGAGAAGAGTCTATTTCTGTTTGTGTTCCTTGCGAAATCCTGTCTGTAGTGTGCAAAAGGGTTTCCAGAAACCTGATGTTGGATTGCCAGAAGATCAGGAAGAAGATGCTCTGCTTCTCCTTGCTGCAAAAGCCCAGGGAGGAGGATAAATGTTTGTTGTCTCTGTTCCACCAAAGCCACGACTTGGGAACTCTGGCGGTCTGCTATGACCCTGTAGGGATACACTCTGACTAGAATATTTGGGAAGTCAGCTTTGACACAGGAGAGCTTTGTGAGAGAAATTGCCTGATTCCCAAAGCAGGATTTTGACTGGGAGCTGTTTAAATAAAAATCCGTCTTTCTATTTGGGAGTAGATAAAGCAGTGTAAGGAATGCTATCAGATAAATGTAGTTGGCTTATGAGGAGGAGGATTGTAGTGGGCAAATCTCTTCAGAAAATGTCTTCTGGGTTTTGGGAAGTCCTAAAGATTTCAGGACCTGCTAACCCAATCCCTGTATTGCTGGGATGGCACCTCAGACTAGGCTGAGATAGTGTTAACAGAAGTAGTGAATTGTGGCTGCTCTTCTTGCCAGGGTTTCACGTCCAGCTGACTACAACCATGTGGAAATGGAGATGAAGGATTTTTCCACCTGTTGTTTGAACATAAGAGTCCTGCTTTGTTGTTGCACTGAGGGCAGAAGTGTGGCTGCAGGCCAGTTACACAAAAAACCCCACCAGAACTCCTCATGGATATGTCAAATATCCATTATATGTAAAAAGCAAACAAACAAAAAACCCCACAAAAATTCCCACCAAAAAGCCAACACACCCACAAACAAAAAAACACTTCCAAAGGAAAATAAAAAGTGAACTGCAGACACCCTAGTTCTCAGCACCCCAGAAGTTCAAGTTAATGTTGGCGGGTTTTAGCCGGATACTGAAATAAAATGGTATTGGTGCTGAGAAAAGCCTCTTAAAATAAGGAGAAGGTCTAAAGTGAATTTCAAATTCCTTACTCTAAGTTTAAGGTCTTTAAAGGCCTGGGCAATTGACTGGAGAAATGCTGGGCTTTGTTTAACTACATTTCTTGGCAGCACTTTGACCTTTATGTATCTCCTGGTCTTGACCTCAGCTCTTTCCCAGCCAGACAGCCATGGAGGAATGCTGCAGTTTACGGGCTCTTAATCCCAATATACGGAATGTCAGTCTTGAGGAGTACTGCTGGAATCTGCTGGAGTATTGACCCATGTTGTCCTTGTCTGCACTGCTCTGTGGCTTTGGGTCTCTGATCTGAGAGCCTTGAAGGACACTTCTCTGCCCGGGAGGTTGTGGAATCTGACACTCCCTTCTGGACCTTTCTCCTGCTCGTTTGTGCTTGGTGGTGGCATGGGAGGGGTGTCACAGGGAGGCTCTGGCTCCACTGAGGTCCACCAGAAGGGTGTCTCTCATCAGCTTGTGGTTTTTCATGGTGGATAACTTCCCTGCCGTCCCTGTTATCATGCAGAGCACTTGTTTTCCTTCCTACCAGTTCATTTTGCAGCCAATCCAGAGCCTGTTATCTCTCAAAGTGTGGGTGGAGGCACTGTGGGAGAAGACCTGTGTGGATTAAACTCCCACTTGCTGCCATCCCTGCCTCCTCTGCTGAAAGCTGTGACCGAGCAGGTTCCCTCTCCTCAGACTCAGGCTATGAGCTAACTCAGGGGAGAGAAGTGTGCAGTCGTTTATCCTCCTCGTTGGCAGATGGGATCCGACAGCTCCTTCCCTTATGCAGTCACAGACTCCACAGCTTGCATCTTTTCCCCTTTTCTGCCAGGAATAGCTTGAAGGGAGGCTTTAAAAAATGGTTCATTAATGTTCTGGAAATGTTGTTTTGTGTGTGAATTGCAGGAACTATTTACAGTAACTTCTCAAATGAACCTTGCGAAAGGAGAATAATTTTGCTGTGTGCAAATTTTGCAGCCTTTTACTGTTCTGATTTTTTTTAAAAAATTTTCCTGACAGCATCTACATTTTAAAGTTATGGCCCAAGGCTTAAGAAACCTGGTGTCTTTTTGGACCAGGTAAATTATGAATCAGCCTTGAACTCCTTTCATAGTGCTGAGTATTAATGTGTCCATATTGCAGAGGGTTAGTGACTTAGCCAGTGGGTTGAGCAGAGAGC
Source organism: Rhagologus leucostigma (assembly GCA_013397725.1). Lineage (NCBI taxonomy): Eukaryota > Metazoa > Chordata > Aves > Passeriformes > Rhagologus > Rhagologus leucostigma. The sequence continues at coordinate 439,498 of VZTD01003426.1, read as the reverse complement.
AAAGAGGGGACTCGAGGCCTCCAAGTGTTTAAGGCAGGGCGCTATATTCATTCCCTGCTAGACAGGTGGGAGACAGTGAGGCCCATGGACCTTGGAGAAATTAATGGGGCTCTCTGAAATAAACCATCCTGCTTAGAAATGAAATGTTAGCTGCACTTTTGTGTGCTCTTTGTGGCTGCCTTTATTTTTATTGGTTCCTCATCCGTTAAAGTTGTCACTTCCTGCTGTCATACCAACTTTTTGTGTTGGGAGAAGGCTTGGTGGAAGAGCCCTTCCATGAAGCATGGGGACGTTGGCCAGCTGTGCTGCCTGCATCTCGTTTTAATGGGGGTCATTAACCAATTACCTACTTAACTGAAGATACTTGCTGTAAATTTAATTAAAACTGATTATGTGAGGTGGGATTTTTCTTGGATGGGAGTTTTGGCATGCTGTAAGGTGGGAGACAGATTGCCCAGGCAGAGGGCAGAGGGTCAGTGGGCAGGCAGCTGGCCTGGGTGTGTGACTGGATTGGTGGGTAGCTGACAGCAGTGGGCCAGCAGCCCTCAGTTTGCAGGACCTCTTGCTATGGGTGGTGTTTTCCATGGAATTACAATGTGGGACTGAGAGAGCTGCGAGCTCCGACCTGCTGCTGGTTGGTATCTGACTCCATGGCCCCGCATGAGATCTGGAGGTTCCCACATGAAATATGGCCTGCAGGTTTTATTGACTTGGGCAAGAGCAGCCAAGGCTGCTTTTTCCTGCAGCTTGATAGACCTGGACTTCTGATAGCCAAGTACATATTGAGGAGCCAGGACTGATCCTGCTGCAAGGCTGAGGGGGGCCATGTGCTTTGTTTAAAGGTTTTGTTAACAGGTTTAGTGCTTCTGAGGGATGCTCTGAAAGGAGTCCTGTGCAGGCAGCTGTCTTTGGAAGCTCAAACACCAACATGTCTGTCTGTCCCAAGCAGAAGGTGGGCTGCCCCCTGGACATGAGCACATGTGGCCACTGGTTGTGTTGGCCTCTGTTCTAGAAAGCTAAGTACGATAACTCTGGTAACTCTGTTCATCCTGCTAAGTTCTTCTGCCTCCTAAACAGAGGCATGACAATGTAGCAGATGTCTGATATTACTTTCTTTTAAGGCCGTAAATATTTTGGTCTGGTCAGTTTTGTTGATCTTCCCTGACTTACATGACTTACCTGCAGATCCTGGGTTTCTGGAGAAAGATGTGTTGGATAATGCTGCAGCCCCTCTTGTCCCCAGTATCCTGAGGCTCTTTCCTGCCTCTCAAACCCACCCTGCTAGCTTCAGGTTTTGACTTGCATTATTTTTTGTTCCCTTTACATCAGCCCCTCTGCTAAAGCCAAACCTCATCTTGTCGAGCTTGGCTTCTTGGCAAGTCTGAATCTTACAAATACATCCAGGTTCAGAAGAAAATCAACTGTTTAAGGATTTAGAATTCAATTGAAAGCCAAAAGGAAATACAGCATTTCATTCTGGATAATTAATAGATTTTTTTGGATAGAATAGCACTGATACTTTTGTTGATATTTAGTAATAAGTGCTGTCACTGAAATGCTTCTTTCAAAATATGATTTTAATTAAATTTGAAGAAAAGACATTTCAAGATGAGGAAAACTGAACTGCTGGGCTCAGAAATATTGCAGCTAGACATCTTGATTTTGCAGAATTAAAATATTTCAGTGTGAAGAGCCTTCAATGTGAAGGAGTCCGGAGTGATTTGAGAAGTCTTTCGAATATTGAATCTGCATTTTTCCCTGGTTATAGACATAGTATGTGTGTGTGGTAATGGAACATTTTTTACCTACTTCCACAGTAAATGAGTAGGTAGCACAGTCCTTTGGTGAAAAACCTTAGAATTTAAACAGACAAGCTGGCAGGTTATTTAATCTCTGGATACTTTTGCCTGCCAGCAGAAGAGTAGTTTTTCACTTGCCCAGCTCAGTCTCTGGCTAAGACAAGAACTGAAGCTGGGTTTTCCGAGTCCTTGTCCCATGTCCCATGACAAGATCCCTGTCTTCTCTCTTTGTCCGCAGTTTGCGATTAATCGCCCAAGTCTCCTGATATCATTTCTGTTCTGCTCCCTGACTGTATGATTTGAAACTTTTATAAACAGGCCATAGCAAATGCATGTGACACACAAAAATATGGGTATTCATCAAAGCAGCACAGCTGCTCCTGAAACAACGGTGCTGAGGAAGCCCATTCATACTAATTACAGCAGCACAAAGAATTGTGTTGCTGAATTTGCTGGCAGGTCCAAAAAATGTTTTGGCTTGACCTGAAACAGTCTCTTTTGGGGAAGAAGTTTTTGGCAAGTTGAAACGTTTTAGTTTCACTCTAGGAGCAGCATTTTGTTCTGAAGCAAAGGATTAGCTTCAAGTAGAAATGAAGAATTAGAAGATGGAACTTTGGTTTATAAGTCCAAGTGAAGTTTTTTTTGTTTTGAAGGAAATAAAGTTTTTCTCTTACCGTTGAGTTTGATAAAAAGGCATAAGTGGGTGTTTTAATAGTGCTGGGATGGTGGTTTGGGCAGCCTGTTCTCGCCACTCTGAACTCTTCAGCTGCTGGAGGATGGCCTGACCCTTCTGCAAGCACCAGGAAAAAACCCTCACCTGAGGGTCTGAGGTCCAGGTGACCTGTCCTTTCTCTGCTTTGGCCCCAGCCTGATGTGCTGAGCAGGTGTTGGGGGTTTTTAGGAGGTTTTTTTTTTTGTTGTTTGTTTGTTTGTTCCTTTCTTTCCCTCTTAAAGAATTTTTTCCCCATGCTAAGGGACAATTGATGGGTGCTTAAGGAAGACAAAGGACATGGCCATGGGAGGGGGAGGCCAGTTTGTCCTCTTTTACTTTTTTTTTCTTCTCTGGTGAGGGAGGAAAATACCGCGAGATTTTGAACTGAGAAAAGGGGTTGGATACAGTGCCTACTGGCTTCTTTCTTCCGGCGTTCGGAGGGGAAGGAAAGGCTGCGGTCGCTGTAGGGAGAACTCACCATCACTGCGGGGTCCTGCCTTTTGCTGCCTTCCTTTCTACCGTGAGTGGAGTTTGCTCGCTGGAGCAACCGTTTGCTCTGGGACCCTTTTCACCATCTGCTTGGGTGCCTCAGG
>VZTD01003426.1:326443-436268 GCA_013397725.1 Rhagologus leucostigma | reverse complement strand
GGCACGTCCGCCATTACCGCGTGCTCCCCGAGCGCGCTCCGGAGCGCCCCCTGCAGCCGCGGGGGAACCATCGCACCCGCCCTGCTCACCGGGAGCCGCCAGCGCCCCTGCCGGCCGTGAGCGGAACTGCACCAAAGGGGAACGGGCCTGCAGCCGAGAGAGGCTGCACTGGGTTCTGCTTCTGTTTGTTGTTACTGCCATAGTTATTGTTGTTTTGTTTGCCTTGCTATATATTTATATATCTATCTGTCTATCTATCTAAGTAAAGAACTGTTATTCCTATTCCTCATGTTGTTGCCTGAAAGCCCCTTAATTTCAAAATTATAGTGATTTGGAGGGAAGGGGGTTACATTCTCCATTCCAGGGGAGACTCCTGCCTTCCTTAGAAGACACCTGTCTTTCAAACCTAGACAGCAGGTGACCCTGGTCAAGCCCAGTAGCCCTCATGTGCTGGGTGGACAGAACAGGGGCAATTCTTCTCCTAAATCTCACTGAGCCCAGAAGGAACAGAATGTAATTACACTCCGCATACTGATATTTGTGCACTCCTCTGATGGCATTCCAACCACACAATAATATTTTCCTTTCTGAAACTAACAGACTGATTTAGTGAGATCCTTGAATGTTTAGAAAGTCTGAAAATGCATAATTAAGGTATCCAGCCAACTCCCCCTTTTGCCTTGTAATTATTTTGTGTTGATGATCACCCCAAATGACTTCCACCACCCTCTCAAGCTTAACTTTGCCCCACAGATCTGTCAAAACAGAGACGTGTATCAACATCTCAAATTGCTATTACGACAGAGGGAACAAACTTCCTTTCCTCTTCAGATGAATCAATTTTCAACATAATTTCACAATCGTGCAGTGGGTAGAATGATTTACTGCTGCACAGTCTCTGCCTGCCTTTGTCTTTGCAATTTTACCCGCACGAACCTCCCAGTTTATCATTGGGGTTGGGTACCTAGAACAGCCCCAAACAGCTTTTGCAACTCATAACATCCAATATCACACCAGTAAAGCCCATTTCAAAAGCTGCTTGGAGGGAGGGGCAGTAAAAGGATGGCAGCCTCACGCCAGACACCTGAAGTGAGGTGAAAAAGCAAAATGTTTCCAGCCCACAGCAACTTTGCTGGCTCCAGCAGGAGCTGCTTTGTTTGTGCGATAGGGTGCACGCTGGAATCCTCATGAGTCGATGGGAAAACTGCACTTCATGTTGTTTCAGTCCCTGCTTTTATTAAGCAGCCATTTGGATGACATTAATGTTATATTTAGGCATGTTCCTCTATGTCCATGAAGACAGTTACAAAACTATTTTTAACTCTAATACTTGTATTAATCCTCCTAAAACCTACCAAGGAGCACTAACTCTTCTCCAGCAGCAGAGGAAAACTCAGCCTAGTTGTTAGGGGCACATTTCTGGAGAGGAAGACATTTGCCAGAATAACCTGTTCAGTTCACTCTGGTTCTGCTCTTATCTAAAGTTGCTCTGCCCTCCTTGCCAGCATCCTGCTGATTCCTTTGGCTTGCCATATCCACAACCTTGCTGCAGCAAGTCCCAGGACCTGGCAAATGCCTTGGGCTGCTCATGGCTCTGGCAAGCACCAGCAGCTCTGTTGCAGATCTGTTCCAACACACATCTGTGTGGGGCTGTCCCTGCAGTGGCTGTGTCAAAATCTGGGATTCTGCTGCTCCTGCATGCCCTGCATGTTGCTCCAGGTGCTCACTCCCAGTTCCTGGGCTCACACACACCTACCCACAAAGCTCTCCTGAGCACACCAGATAACCAGTAGCACTTCTTTTCCCTTTAAAGAAAGACTTTCTTCCAAGCTTTTGTGCAAGGGAGAAGCTGTAAAGATGGGGTTAACAGCTGACATTGTGGATGGGCCATCCAAGTTGCCAACGGAGATGTAAAAGCACCACTGAAAGCTCTGAGATTGATTTCTTCAGGAGCTTTTGCAGAGAGGCCAGAGGCAGTGTGCCAAGATCTCCCAGGATGGCTCCTGTCTGGGGTATTGCAGCAGATTCCTGTTCATGAAACCCTTGTTCTAATCCACTGGAGTATTCTGCGTTCTGCGAGATGTCTGCAGAAGGATCCGTACCGTGCTTCAGGCACGGCCTCCCCCAAGGGCCGGCATGTCACTGTAATGTAATTCCTCAGCTTGATTCAGCTGGTGGGTGGGTAGGGAAGGAGTGCTCTGCTCCCTCTGTAGCTCCGTTCAGTAAGTCTTTCTGCTGGGATGCCAGCCCTGCTCAGGCTCAGCTAATCCAAGGGAGCAGCCTCTCTTTTTGGCATTTTGTCTGGTTTTTTTTTTTCCTTTTTCTTTGGCATCTCCTGCTGCCCCACATCACCTCTAGGCCTCCCGTGGGAAGCTGCTCTGCCCATGATGGGATGCAGTACCCCATCACTGTGCTGAGCTCAGCCCTGGCGTGCAGGAATCTATGTCTGCGGAGCCCTGGAGGGGAGCATGCCCTGACACTCAGACCAATTTCTGCAGGACAAAGGAGCGGGATTGCTCCATCTCCTGTGTGAGAGTTCTTCCTGGGCAGCATTCCTTGGGAGATACGCGTGCCTCCTCCCATGGTTGTGCTGGGCAGCTCCCTGGCCAGCGTGTGAGCAGGGATGATTACCTTGCACTCCTGCACTGCAGTGCAGTGATGATGGCAATTTATCAGGCTATTCCCTGGTGGACTGGACTTGACCTGGACACAAGAGTCTCAGTGCTTCCAAAAAGCTCCACTCACATGGTGCCCACTCCGCTTTCCTGGAAGGCAGGCAGATCTGGTGGGAACTGCCTGACAAGCCACCATCAATGCATACTAACCTTCAGCTAGGAAAAAAAAGAATAATAAGAAAAAAAAAGAAACAGAAAAAGCAATCTTCTGCCCATGATCCCGTGGTAACCCTAGAAATATGGGCATTAATGTCCAGAGAGCTTTCTCCTCTGGATAAGGGGGGAGTTAATGGGTTTGGATTATTTGTGGTTATCTGGATTTCAGATTGACACCATAAATATTCAAACTCTGAACCTGGCTGGATGCAGTCGCTGTTGACTTTTGTATGACCCAGCTGGAAACTTTAAATCAGCTGTCGACCTGACTTCCAAGGGAGTGAAATGCTCCAAATCCACTAGATAGCGTCTCCTTGGTGTTTTATTACCTCCTGAGAACCTCAGTTTGGTAGAGACCCAACTCCAGCATCCTTTCAGAAAGCAGGGCTTTGTTAGCCTTGCGAAATCGTTAAACCTGCCATGTGGGAATAAGAGTGTCCTACCTTGTGGCAACACATAAGGCTTATTATATGGAACGTACATGATTAATATACAAGTGAAATGAGTCCAGATGCAAGCCTAGCATTGTATTATTAATAGGCTAACATAGATCTCTATCAACGGTGCTCTCTGTCTGCTGGATCACACTGGATGCTGTGCTTTCAGGGGGCTTTTTTTAGGTATTTTTTTAAGCATTCCTTTGTCTTTTGGGATCAAGGTACAGGGCTTTTCTGAAGGCACTGAGTAGGTTTTGCTCCCGATGTAGAGTGTGCTGTCATTTTGGTCAACAGTCCACGGCTGGTTTGTAAAGTGCTGGGTGAGTCAGGAGTGACACATGGTGAGCAGCTGTGAGGGTGGGCCAGCAGTGCCACCTTAAAGGACACTGTCTTGCCCAGTGACAGAACAGATCAGCCCTCCAACACCAGATTCATCACAGCAAGCAGTGTGTTAAGCACTGTCAACTTAATAAATGTCACAGTGGTCACAGTGTTGGCAAAGGTTATGACCTTTGCTGGAGAAAGAGACCCAGACACCATTTTGGTAATTGTGTGGTGGCAGTGGGGAGAGCAGTGACATACCTGACATGTCTGACTGCTTCCTCCTCTAGAGAGCTGGTCAGTGCCTCCAGAGGGGATGCTCTGAACAGTCAGAGGTGGATGAGTTGGGGCTGGGTGTTTTGCTGGAGTACCTCTGTTGAGGGGGGACCTGCAGTGTGGCTGGAGTCAAGACATCCAAACATTTGTAGCCCCAAGGGAGATACCAGAGAACTCCTTGCCTCTTCTTCCCTCCGTTACCAGCTGAGAGCTAACCTTTCCAAAGTCATGGCTGGATTTATTGCCCAGGTCTCAGGCTGGTCTAGGTTCACAGTGGTGTGGGGCACTAAAATACCAGCAGTCATGTGGTGTGAAGTGGTTTTGGGTCCACACAAAGTATGGTTTTGAAAATGCAGGGGCTGGCAAGTCCAGGCTGACAGCTTTTAGACTAATTGATTTGATGGTCTGGACCTCTAATGTAATGTTTTATCATGTCCAACGTATTTCTGTTCCAAATTTCCTGAGGAGATCTCTAAAATAGCTGTTCAATGAATAGCTTTTCCTTGCAGCTAAGTGAGACGTGCTGGCATTTGAGAAATTTTGTCAAACCAGCCACACAAAGGCTGAGAAAGGCTCTTAGTCCAATGTCTCACACCTCCTCTGCTCCTCTGGCTGGTACTGGAAGTGAATCACAGGCAAATGGCTGGGTCTTGTAGTGGCCAGTGCTCCAGATCTTCATTCCAACCCCACCTCAGTTGTGAAGGTGCTTCTTCCTGCAGTTCCTGATGCTCTGAGATCCTCTCTGCACAGGTCCCCAGAGATATGTGCTGTCCTGGAGACCACACACCCAGGGATTTGGAAGTCCCAGCATGGCCATAGCCATCCTCTCATGTCTCCAGCCCACATGGTGTCTTCTCCTCCAACCTGCAGGCAGTGGGCTCTTGTAGGGACACCTTCCTCCGAGCTCACTCCTGATTATGAAGATGTCTGGGCTCTCTGATACAGCCTCATGTGCCTTGTGCTTTTAATATCGTGTATGAGTTGCTCTCTGCCGACTAAGATTAATTGAATATGTAAAACAATAGGTGCAAGGAATTAATACCAGGCTTTGTAATACAAGATGACTTTTATTCCAGCTTGAATACTTCACACAACAGCTATAAGTGCATTAGTTTTATTGATCTATATTAATAGAATTATTTAAATGTACCCTCTGGTGCTAAGTGTCAGGGATTTACCAATGCTTGCCACTATGCATTTTTCATGAGAGGCTAGCAAAGGTAGATCCAAACTTTGACTGCCCAGGCAAGATTAATTTCATTTTGATAGCCCCAGCCAAACACAAGCAGAGTGTTTTGAGAGCTGACCACTAACCATGGTCTCACACCATGTCCCCCAGAGCAGTTTCCCAGGCTCCTTCCTTTGGGCTCTCCTGCATTGTCAGCCTCTCAGTGCTGCCAGGGTACACTGGTTACCAAACACCCTGGCTCCACCAAGGCTTTTCCTCTGCATTTTGTTTTAAAGAATGAAAATGGGTGAGTTCCTATATACAGCTGAAACTCTTGTATTAAAACCCTGTCTGTACCACGCATACTAAGCCTGGTCTGATCTTTCAAGGTCAGATGTTTGGCAGGTGCCAACACTCTGTAGCGGATAGAACATTTCTTCCATCCAAATGTGACTAGATTGCCTTGTATTTCATCACTTTTTTTTAACACTTTTGCCTAAAAATGCTCAGTTCATTCTCTTGCCTTAACCTAGTGAGGAATTAAAAAGAGGGGGGAAAAAAGAGGAAAAAGAACAAGTTAATTTCTGGTGAAAAGTATTCTCAAGTTTTTCTTTTAATGGTGTTTGATGGTAATCACTAGCCAAAGGAAACTGTACTTTTTTAGTTTATCAAAAACTTAGGATGAAAAGAACTAAGCTTCCCAGAGAAAAATGAAATGTGATGGGGTTTAATGGTTAGAATTGAGGCAGCTGGAAAGGCAGCTTTCCCACAGGTTTGTCGTGAGGGCGAGGGATGGGAGCTCTTGTATCCCCCCCTTTCCTGCACTGGGTTGCTTGTTAAGGTCATGGGGAGTCTCTGGTGTCTGGTAAGAGAGCAGAGCTCATGCTGCGGCCCTTGCTCGAGGGAGGACACTAAGAAGGTGTCTAGGTGTCTGTCCTTTAGCTGACAGCCTAGTGAAACTAAAACTCTCTGAGTTTTCTGTCTCTCTGCTAAATTGGGTTAAAATTAGCTGACAGGTTCCAAAGCAATTGAAACACACAGGCCTACGGTGTAATTGCATAAGCCACTTTCCTTGGGAACCAAGCTAAAAAGCACCAGCATGTTTTACAGCACTCATTATAACAATAATTTTGTGTCTGGTTCAATGTTCATGGCACTGTCTCAATGTGAACTTGAGGAGTGCTGGAGGGGTACACAGCCCATGGGACTCTTTGGGAGGATGTGTATGGATGCGTGCCTGCTGCAGCAGGAAAGCCTTTGGGATTTGGGATCCCAGCCCTGCAGAGATGCTCTTATCAACCCTACTGGTGGGGCTGTGCCTGTTACCATCTAAAGCCTCCTCCGAAGCTGGCCTTGGTCCCCCTGTTTTGGCCTTGGTTCCCCTGCTTTGTCCTTGGGGTTGGAGGAAGAAGCTCTCAGGGGATGCTGTTGCCTCTGTGCTGTGTTGCCTTAGGGCTCCTGCTTTCCCATGAGAGGGTTACATCTCCAACTCTCATCCTTTAAGGATCAGGGAGTGGGGTCTCCTCTGGGCCTTGCAGCAAGGAAGTGCTGCCTGATTCCTTGTCCTGTCCCAGTTGACAGTGGCTGCACATCTGTCCCTGGTGAAGGCTGTGCCTCTGGGGTGGAGCAGGGGCATGGTTGCTCCCAGCCTTGCTGTGCAGGTAGCCCTCAGGTGTGTCCGCTCCCCTCAGGTGTACCCTGTGCTCCAGAGCAAGGGCAGAACCTCGCAGGGCTCTACAGTGTGGAGGAAGATTGCCTCTGGTAGCCTCTTCTACCACTCTGTGGAGACTTGGAGGAAGATCTTTGGTTTTCTATTTTAATTAATTTATTTATTAATAAATGGAGGGGGTAGGCTGGACAATGGCCCTGGCACCACCTTCTCCTCATGTCTCAGCATCCTCCTCACAGCAGAGCTGGAGGGTGGGCTTGAGCTGGGAGATGGAACTGGGCTGGGCATCCCATCGCTCTCCTGGTCCAGAGCCCTGCCCTCGCCTTGCCGGGGCCAGCTGACCTCCGGCCCGGGTTGCCAGCACCCAGAGCATGCCTGGCGCTCGGAGCAGGTGGCTGTGGCGGCGGGTTCGTGAACTTGGCTATGTTTTATAGCCACTAGAGGGAGGTCAGAGACTGCTGGCTTGGGCTGCCGGCAGCAGGGAAGCCCTGCTGGGGGGCTGGGGCTGAGCCCCACCTGGGCAGGCAGCCTTTCCCTGGCCCTCGGCGTGTTTCCAGCATCTTTCCCAGCCTCAGTGGGAGCTCCTTTGGGAAGGACAGTGCTGCAAGCCAGGACGTGCTGTCTGCATCTGCTCCACTTTCTCCCCATGGGAATGTGGCCATGTGAGCAGGGAGTGTTGGGTGAGCAGGAAGTTGAGCTGAGGAGTCCCTCTAGCCCACGGAGGGTTTGTCAGCTCAGCTGCAGTAGCACTTTGTAACCTGGGAGCCAGCTGTTGTCCCACGAAGTCTTCTCTTGCTCACACATGAGCCTGAAATCACCTGAGGCAGCTCTGGGCAAGACCCCATCAGCTCTTCTGGCCCTTGGGTGGACATCCCTCCACCAGGCTGTGCTACTCCATGTCCCAGCAGGGAGCATGTCCCGTGGCTTTGCAAGTGACATCCCAGTGTCACTCTGGGTGTCCAGCCCAGGGCATGTGGTTCCAGCCGCTGCTAAAGGGGAGGCACTGAGATTTGCCCAGGAACATCAGGCCATTGGGATTGCTGGAGCAATTTCAGCTGGCCAGGAGCAAGTCTGTTTATTGTCTCTGAAACCAGGCATTCGAGGTGCTCAATTTCCTTTGCTAGCAAAGCCCAGAGCAGTGTTTTTTGCCAAGATGAGAAGAGATGTTCAGAACACTTTTATAGCTCATTGTTTTCCCTTGTGGGCCCCTATATGTGATTTTTCTAAAGGGGGAGGAAGTGCTGGATTTTCCATTTCAAGGTGCTGCTCTCCAAATTCTGAGTGATATGAGCCATAACACTTGGAAACTTCTCACGGACACCTTGGCAAGACTCAGTCAACTTCTAAAGAGAGAGGAAAGAATGAAAAGAGCTTGATTGCCCTTTGCAGAGCCTGGCACAGCATCGAGAGGGACTTTTCTTCCTGGGAGCAATACACTTCCGCTGCTGTTGCATGGTGGATGTTCCTGGTGGCTCTGGAGCAGGATGCAGAAGCAGGTAACTCCATGGCATCAAAGTGATGTTCTAAGGTCCCCCATACTTGTTGCTGAGAGCACCCAGTCCCTAACACATCACGGGAACAGCCTGTTATCCATGTCACTGGAAGTGATGGGGCCTCATTTCATTAATGGATGGGAGGGATTTGGCCTCTCTACCCCTTGGCCTCCCCACAGCTCCGGGATCGTTTTAAGTGCAAAGCTGTGAATTATAAATTATACAGCATTTATAATCAGGAAAACATCTGCTGGGTGCTCTTTCCAGTGGACAGGGCCAGCCAAAGGCTCCAGGACACGACACGTAGGGGTTGCACCAATCGCCACCTGTCTGCTCCTATAATCGAGTTGATTTTTTATGATCTTGACATCAGCTTTCAAGATGCATGATCTATGTGTTTATTTAGCTGTCTTTCCTGGCGTCCCTTAGTTTTGAACTCCTGTAAATCCTCCCACAGTTGGATTTCTGCACTTTTCAGAGATTACATTTCCTGACAGTACATTTCTCCTTCCCCCTCACTCCGTTGACAGCTCAGGAGAGGCTCCAGGGACCGAAGTGTTCAAACCTGGCTCTGGAAAGCTGAGCTCTGACACAGAGTGGGTCTAACTTTCCAGGGCCAAGGAACTGGTTACCAGTGTAAGCAGGAGAGGTGACCCAAATGTGCTCCTTTGAGGTTGAAGTCCCCCTCCAGGTTCAAAATTGATCCACGGGCTGTGTCAACCTCCAGGACTTGTCCATATGTGGCCTCTATGAGAGGACCTGCTCAAGTCATATCTCTAGGCCAGAAAGGTAAGTGGGCTTGATGTGGCCAGAACAGCAACTTTTTATTAAAAAGCCCAAATTCTGGCTGGTGGGCACAGAGTTTTGCAGTTCTGTTTGTTTGGGTCCCTGTGGCCCTTGCTCACTGATGTTCTCATTTCAACAGGAGTTAACCCACTCAAGAGCTTCCAGGGGATCCCAGTTCCAATGATTCCCAGAAGGATCTCATTATAAATGCCCTTGTTTTTCACAAAACCATGTCACTTTTGTCCTCTTCTTTTGGGAAAGTACAGCTAGTGCTGAACTCCACCAGCTTCCAGACGTTTACAGAGGGACAAATACTTGCATACTACTGGGAAAGAACATGCAGCAGCCTTTGCTTTTTGTGCTTTTTCCTTCCAGCAAAGCAGGTATTGTTGAGCAGAGCTATAGCCAAGAAACCTCTGACATCTGTGGGATGCTTCCTACAACCCATAGCCTCTGACTCCAGCAACTGGGAATATGTCTCCATGGAAAAGCTGTGTGAGTTGTAAGAGTTATCATGGGGTGGTCTGGTTTTCCAGGTGCGGTTTGCAACCAACCTCCCTTTCCCAGCCTGTCTGAGCACCTTTTGTTCACTCCTTGTCCACTTTTGCCCCCTCTGGCCTTTTTCTTATCCCCTTCACAGGGCTCTTCTGCCTCATTCTCAGCCCCTTTGCTGCCTGCTACAGCCCCTCCTTTCTCTGCTCCTTTTGAGAAGCAGGAGGGGAGACTTCCAGGATCCAGAGCCATCCTGGCTCTGCCCCATGTCGTGCCTATGCCGCTTAATCCCTGACCCTCTCCCCAAACTTCTCAGTCACCAGTGACATGTGAATTAATTTATTTACAGCTTTAATACCTCTAGAAGGAGTGTTCTGCTTGACTGCATGCTGAGGGCTTCCCCATCTCTTGGAGAGAATCCCTGGCTCTGGCAGGTACCGTGCCTGATATTTTTCTGAAGCCAATGTGAACTTGTCCCAGGTACAAATTCATCTTTAAAGCCCTTGCACTTGTGCTTGGATCAAGTGGCATTCCCACCCACTGCTAACCCTGCTTCTGAGCTCCTCTGCTGCCTGCAGCAGCACTCAGAGGTGTCCACATAAAAAAGATTTGAATGTTCTGTGTATCTCAGGACATAACTTCCCAGCTCTGTTACCTGGCCCCAGGTGTACCTGCTGTTTCACTCATCCCTCAGTGGGAATGGTGCTGCCTCCCGCTCAGTGGTGCCATTTTAAACGTGAGCAGGAACAAAGCTCCTGGTAAAGGCCCAGTTTTCCATGGGTTTGGTCTAAAACCTACAAGTTTTTACCCACTAAAGATCTGGCTGGACAGCTGAATGTGTGGATAGGTGACAACACACCTGTATGTGTATGACAATGTCATTCTTGCTACATCCTCATGCTGTGACCAGGCAGCAGCATGCTTTGATGCTTTTTGGGGCCATGACTGAGAAACACAGAGGCAGACAGCATGTCCTAAACCAATGTCTCTGCACTAGCTTCTTTTTCCCACCCTTCCCAACATGGTCCTCAGTGCCAGGTACTCTCAGCCATCCTTGTTCAGTAGAGACAAGAAGAATTGATAACTTACTATGGCATAATTTACTCCTCTGCATAATGACATGTTAAAGGCTCTCTTTCACACTAGGCTGGAGAGTTGCCTTTATGGGCATCCTGAAGTCTTGGGCTTGAATGGAAACCCATCTCCTACTAGCGGAAGATTGGATACACCTCATCATCACTTGTGCATATTTTTTGCCTGCCAGGCAATTGCAGGAAAATAGGTGAGGAAAGATTGATCTGTAGGGATTAATTTTATGGGCTTGTGTGGAATCTGCTTCCCATCAATTTACCAACAGGTTAGAAGAGCTGATGTCCTTATCATCCCCCTCATCCTGGCAGGGAATAACCTGCCCAATGAGCTTTCCCTTTATAAGGGTGTTATCATGTAGAACAGCGAAGCAGATTTGCATCTCTGATGGCTCCATGGTTATTTATATGGCATTAATGCCTTGCTGAAGCCTGGGTCTTGTGTTGCTCCTTGGGAGAGAGATCTTCCTCTGCTAAATTGCTCCAGGGGGAACAGGGAATGGAAATGTCCTGGGAGCAAACAGGTTTCATGGTGAGGCAGCTGCAGGTTGAGAGCAGATCCCGCCATACCAGACTGCCTTTATCACATATAATTGAAGTCATGTTTGCCCCTACAAGGCTGCTTGGACTGCAAAAAGTCTGTTGTGATCTGCCCATGTTGCATGTGTGTGCTTCTGTAAAAAGTGACTTAGATGGAGCTCAATCCCACAGTGAATTCCCGTTGTCCCCACCCCGTTTTCTGAGTGGTTCAGTGACCACCATGTTCAGTGCAGGGCTGATGAGCCTTGCCCAGCCCAGCTCTCACCGTCAGCCTGTGCCTTCCCATCTCATTTAGGCTGGAAAGGACCTTCCTCGGAAACTCTCCCTGCTACCAAGAGCTGGTGACACGGAGTGCTAATGGTGTCACAGTCAGACTTTGCCCTCTAGGTCTCATCTTTGGAGCCAGCACCCTTATTAGAAATACAATCCTTCTCTTCGCCCGTATTTTTTTTTTAAGTATCACTGAAAACTAAGGCACAGAGAAATGGAGCCCTTTGCCCAAGGTCATTAACCAGCTGCAGAGTCGGGAGTAAGAGCGCCCTGATTTCCTGGCTTTATGTCACAAGTGTGAACAGCTCCTTACTCTGATGACAGTGAGGGCTTTACAGTAAGGAAGGGGGAAAAAAAAAGGCCATATTTCAACATGCTTCTTGCTCTGTCCCTGAGTGCATCCCCCAGGGTGAGAGTGAAGTCAAGAGGCTGCTGTGAAAGGGTTATAGCTGACCTCTAATCACAACCGATTAATGACAGCCCCAGGGAGCGAAAGCCCTTGAGCTGCCAGGAAGTAGGTGAGCATGGAAAAGCAGAGAAGTTTGAAATGCAGCAGCCGGATTCTGAAGTAGAACAACAGCCGAGGAAACAGCTGTGCCTGGACACAGTGCAGGAATGGAGGGGATTCATCCATCCCCAGCAGTTTGGATCCAACCCTTCAATCCGGTTTGACCAGCCTTGTTGCTCTGAATCAGCTGGGATAATTTGGGGCTTTTTAATTTGTTTGTTCAAACTAAGCAAAAAAATTTGCTGTGAGTGTGGGTTAGTATTTAGCTGCAAGCACATGACAGCAACATTGTGTGAGGGTGAGGAATGCTTGTCAAACCAGGGAAGCTGAGGCAGAACACCAGGATGGGGTGAGCAGAGCCAGGACCAGGAGGAACACGCACTTCTCCCCGTACCACCAGGCATCCAGCTTTGTGCTGAGCTCAGCAGAAATCTTGCCTTAATGTAATTAAAGGATGAGCAGAGGCGGCTGCAAGAGGCTGTTTACGAGTGCAGAGGAGGGCATGCCAGGAAGATGCTCCATTCCCCGACTGGAGCTGCTGCACGAGAGCACGACCCTGGACAAGGATGTGCACAGCTCGGATGCTCTCCAGCTTTCTGGCTCCTCCGTGAAGGGCTGAGAGCAAATTGACTGCTAATGCAGACAGGGGCTGGCTGGACTCAGCACTCCTGCACTACAAACTGCAGGATGGATGAGGAAACCCATGCTCCTGCTCCAACAGGTCCAACTTGTCCTGCTTGTTAGACCTGTTCAATAGTTTCCTGTCAAAAGCAATTCTCTGACAAACAGACGTTGATTTTTTTTTTTTTCTTTTCTGCCAAAGCAGAATTCTTCTCAGAACATGTAAATTTTCAGTAAAATTTCTTGCTTTTGGTGCTTGGTGCTTCTTTTTCCTCCTTGCTGAAAAAACAGTGGTGGAAACAGGGTTGTCAGCTCTCAAAGTCTGAATCTGAAGGCTCAAGCCAGCAAGGTCTCCAAGTGTATTTTTGATTTTATGCCAAAAGAAAAAAAATAAAGAGAGGAATGGAAGAAGGTTTTTAAGAACTGATTGTCACGGTGGAAAAACATGTTAAAGAATGTCAGGAAAATTTCTGGAGGCCTGGTATCTGTAAGACTCTTTGCTGGTTTGTGGTTGTGAGTCTGAGGGTGGTTCAGGTGGAGAAGAGCTTGTGATTCTTGAGGTAGTCCTGTGCAGGGCCAGGAGTTGCACTTTTCTGCGACGCTATCTGTCCAGCTAGCAGGGTGACCAAGCGCCAGGCACCCGCCCGCACGGGAGGGGATGATGGAGGCAGCTCGCAAGGGCGCAGGAGGGTTGGTGATGTTCCAGCACGGTTTCGCCTAACCCACTGATGTTGAGGGCGCGCCTAGGAGGTAGGAATGAGGCGGAGGGACTTCTTCGTGGAAAAGCAGGAGAAGGTTTATTCAACTTGGAGGTCACGAGAAGAAGCCCCGAAAAGCCGTTACCAGGGCTTTTTATGCCCTTACCAAATGGGAGGGAAAAACATGAAACAACCAATAATACAGGGACCTAGGGTTTGAATCCTGGCGGGTAAACGGTATAGACCAATAGAGGATAGCGTGGGAGGGGAGAAATACCATGGTCTAAGGGGGGATCAGGGAACCTCTGTGAGAAGAACCAAACACAGGGGGGAAAGGGGGAGATGGCAGTGGCCAATATGATATTGCTGGCCGTGGAACTGGCCATAATGCACTGCAACACACTTTGATGATCCTTGTGGGTCCCTTCCAATTCAGGATATTCTATGATTCTATGAGCTTGGGGACAAGGATGGTGGCAGCCCAGCTCTGGTGATATCCAAAGGTCCCTGTTGGTAGCACAGTGATGATTTTTGTCCTTCCCTAGCCCACTGGGTGTCCAGCTGGTGCTGTGTGAACATCTGTAATGTCTCTGGCAGCACTATGGTTTCAAGACTTGATGCTCTGGCTCACTGACTTGGAGCTACACCTGGATATAGCTATGACCTGCACAAAGGAGGACCACAATGGGACCCAGAGGCTGGAGGGTGTCTTGCTCTATGAGGATGCACAGAGGTGAGGGAGACCTGAGGGGATGAGCTGGCCCCAGGCTTGACAAAGCTTTTGGGTGTTGCCTGAGTTAATGCAGGGAGCTCCTGCGCCTCTCGTGTGTGTTTATGCATGCAAAGAAGTGCCTGCTGGGGAAGGAGTGGAAGGCTTGTGATTTATCATTGCTCTGTAATGGGTGCCTTGCTTCTAGTGAAAGAGGTCAACATCCCTGAGAGATACCAAACCCCCTCCTTATTAACGTCCTGTTACAGCTAATGGCTTGGGGTAGGGCAAGCAGGTCTTACAAGGAAGGCATTAAAGAACAGCGCGACTTGGAAGGGAAGGCAAAGAATTTACAGCAATATTTACACAGAGGCTCTCCCCAGAGATAAGGAGGTACACAGTAGGCTTGGGAGATAAGCACAGCAGTGGGACCAGGCAGAGCAGGCACTGTTTGTGCATCCTGAAGTTCAACAGGATCGGAAGCCAGAGCTATGTGGTGCAGGAGAGGGGGATGCGAGCAGGACCATACGCACCAGCTGGGACCCAGCCTCTGGGAGGCACAGATGTTGTGTTTGCTCAGTGGCTTGCATTGAGAAATGGGGTCAGCAGTACTCCCTCAGGTTCCTAGACCGGAGCCCCAAACCTGGGCTTGAAGGTATGGGTTATTACAAGTTAATGAGTGCAGTGTCCTATCCTGGTGAAGATGTGGCAATCTGGCCCAGGTTAATGTCCCTTGCAGCCACCATCTGTCCTGTCCACCACACGCTTTGGGATCTGCAGGTTGACAGTTGTTTCCCCAGCAGGTCCTGCTAAGTGCGTCCCAGCATGGTCTCCAAGAGCCCTGTCTTGACTCCACCTGGCTGTGTCGTGGGAAGCGCCAGGGACACATCTCATAGCCCAAAGGGAAAAGGCAAACCTCTGCATTTAATTTGAGGTAAGATACGATCCCTAGACAAGCATGTGTCCCAGGACACAGGTTGTACAAGATCACCCAACCTGGGGAGCAAGTAAGAAACTTCATCTCTTTCCTGTCCAGATTAAGTTGCAGTCAGGTCTCCACTCCGTAGTTCTTTAGCTCCACTTTTCCACCTTTCCTGTTGGCTGTGAGAGACATACAGTGCATCTGCATTTGGTTATCTCTCTGCTGTGCTGGCTGAAGATCCCTCGGACTATTCTCTGCCTTCTCCAGCCACTTGCTGCCAGATAAGCCAAAATCTCACATCCTCATCCAGCCAAATCTCCTGACCCAAACCTGGCTGAAGACAAAAGGAATTTCACTTGGTTTTTTTCTCATTGACAGCACCAGGATTTGGATCTAGTCATGTGGAGAAACCAAATAAATCCTGTGTATAAGCACTAACAAGACAGCCCAGCCTGCTCCATGCCCCCTTCCTGCATCAACCAGACACTTCCCCGTGCCTCCCCTCTCACTCCTGGTTTCTTTGTGTGCTGAAATCACCCATGGCCACCACGTCATCCTGTGCTAGACCACATCTCCACCATCCTCCCTGGCCCCTAATAGCACTCGGCCACCGATCGCCGAGCACTCCATCCATCATTTGACTAGCACATTATTTATTTACCACGGGGGAGAGAAAGGAGTTGGGTTGTCTGGAGAATGTATTAAATTTTCATTTGTTCTCATTGATTCCTGAAAGGAAATTGCTGAGTTATGCCATCAGGTTGGATGATATGGAGAGCAGCTACTAGAGGGGGGTACTGGGTGTGAAATAGGGGCAGAGTTGAGGTTGTTTTGAATATTAGATGGAAGTTATGGTGACCATTTAGCTAAACAACCCGATGAAATGTATCGTCTGCTTCCCCCAGTCTCTGCTGTAGCTGCTTGCCCAGACTCTTCCCGGTTTCTCCTGCCATATGGGACACACGTGGTGCTGTTTCCTCCTGGCTGCTGGGTGAGGAGCTCTTGCTCACAGGTTTCCTCACCAACTCCAAAGCACCGTGCTTGTGCGTGGGAGCTGCTTCTGGCGAGGGCTCCTTCCCTGTCTGCAGGAGCTGCTCGGCCTCTTCCAGCTCATCCCAGTCGGTTTGGAGATAGTTGCCTCGCATATTTCTTCTCCAGGCATGTCTGGGCTCTCTTCCCCTGAATTTCCACTGTGGTAGTTAGCACGTTATTTATGGCAATTTTTTCCTATTTTTTTAGTATGTACTAATATTGTAGGTTGTACAAGAATACTGGCTTTTCCATAGGGCTCCTTGTCATCCAAAAGCTGCTCATTTTTCTTTCCCAGCCAGAACTGGCATCCCAGCCAACAGTGATGACTATGCTTCAGGTTTTCCACGCTTTGAATGGTTATTGTTCAGGTTTTCCATGCTTTGAAGCCCACCAAGGACTGACTTGGAGTCTCAGCTGAGGACTGGCTCACATTGCTTCATCTAAGTCCCATTTTTTAACCAAGTTAAACTAAAAGTGTTGTCTGAACCTCATCAAGACACCAGGGTTACCCTAACTTCTGGAGCAAGTCTTTAGTGAAAATGTTGAAATCTCATCTGAACAAGATGGAGAAGAAATTCTCCTTGGTGCAAGGTCTCATGGCTGAGATTTTTGAGGACAGACAATGTTTTCGGGGTTAAAATGTGTCTCATGCTGCCTGAGGACTGTGGGCTGGGGAAGTCCTCACATCTCTGAGGAGGTCACCTCCATCTCTGGCCGCTCTGACCCTGCTTGCTGCCTCAGGTCACAGTAAAGCCTTAATTCAGGGAACCACAATGTAGAAGTGGAATGTTTTTACTGGGGTTTTATTTCTGCAGTCTGGAGGATAATCAGGGGTCCTCAGGTTTCTGTGGGAGTTGAAAGAAAGGACAGAGCAAACTGGCACTGTTCCCAGTCCAAAATGTTTTCACTAATTGCATGCAACCTTCCTTACAGGAGAGAGAGGCTGCAAATACCACTGGCAGCTTAATTACCACTGCTGGTTCACATTGATTTTATTTATGCTGCTCCCGGTGCTGTGTGTGAGCAGCGTGTGTGTGTGTGCAAGGTGGGAGTGGGATGCACAGGGAATCATGGATGGCTTGAGGAAGGGAGCTAAGGAACATGTGTGTGTTTATTTGGGGGTGTGGAGTCTTTCCAAAGAGCCCTGAGGTACTCGGCAGCCACACCCCAACACCCATTGGTGGTGTGGGTTGGGAAGGGACCGTGTGAAGCTGAACATGCGTGTAGGAGACAGGTTAGGGTGAGACCCCTGGATTCCCAGGCCTGTTTCCCAGAATTGCTTGGCTTAGCCAGCACTCTGACTTAACTCTGAGCCCCGTGGTGGATCAGTTCCCCTTGCTGTCCTTCCCCTCCTTGAACACAATGCGCTTCCTTCCCATCCCGAAGGAGGGGAGAAAGCGGCACGGGAGGAATCCGACATGAGCAGGCTGATGGCTGCCGTCCCAGTGCAGGCTCAGCAAATGGGGCTTGTGATGGATGAATGTGCAGGGCAAGAAGTAATAAAATGGGCCCCAGTCATGTAATCTTCCATTAAAATGAAATGCATACCAGAAATGAGGCATTTCTGCAGCTTGTACCATCTCCCACGGAAGATCATGAATAAAAGAGGCAAGTGTACTGTTGACAGATGCCGGCATGCATAAAGGACAGTTCCTATAAAGGCAAAGCCCCGGCTAACAGATGGACTAAAGATGTGAGATGCAGGAAGATTTACCAGTCTAAATAATTCAAGGGAATGTCGTATGGGGAGGCAGTGCTGGAGAGGGGAGCCGGCAGAAGGTACAGATGGAAAGGCAGGCCAGGCCTTTCCCACAAACCCATTAAGAACGTCTCTTGTCTGAGTGACAGTATGCTGCACAAGGCACCAGCAGAGATGGGTGGATTTGCCTCCAGCACTCCTTCTACAAGGTCAGGAGAAGAGGTAATCTCAAAGGTTGCAGCTATTTGAGGTTTGCCTCCTGCAAGGCTGCTTTCTCCAGCCTTCCTCCTCTCCCACCTCTTCTGCTCTATCCCTTCTTCACTTGCTGCTGGGCAAAATGGGAGCACAGAAATGTTTCTGCAGCCGCGAACAGAGGGTAGAGGTGGCAAAGGCATTCAGTACTCCCATTGCTCTTCTCTGCCTTGCTCAGGTCCCTGGACATCCTTTGGACTTGGAAGGGGCCTGGGGGCCAGTGCTGGGTGCCCTGTGCCCATTGACAGGCACTGGTGGGGCATTTGGTGGCTTTATGTAGCTTGGTGAAAAGATGTGGCTGCTATGGGATGTTTCTGTGCCCTGGTGATGTCAGCTGGAAAAATTTTGTGAATCTCCTTGGCCATTAATAGGAAGTATGAGAAGGGCTGGCTGAAGCATTGCAGTGTGTTGGGAGGGTTTTTGCAACACGGAATGCAGGGATAAGCTGATGTAGGAAGTGGCAGAGAGGATGGGGCATTGTGGTGGCTGAGAGCAAGGCAGAGGATGCCCAGGGCCCCTCTCCCACTGCTCTCTGGGAGCCTGGGGTTGGCTTGGCAAATGTGAGACGTTTTGGGAGAAGAGGGAGGATAAAGGGCAAGATGCAGAGGGTTAGATAGACGTCAGTGGCAGCTGCTTGGCAGAGATTGTGCGCGCACTCTGCTCCAAGAGGACGCCTTCCCCGGGCTCATCAGCCGTCTGCAGCATGGCGATTAATCACTGGTGTCAGAATCCCTAATCCTATTCAATGGAAAACAAACAGCGCGGCATCCAGCCCTGTGCTGAGCCCAAGCAATTAGCATGTTTACATGGGCTGGGGAAGCTCAACAAAGAGTGGCCAACAGGGGCCACGGGAAATGAACCCTTGTCAGCCCCTGATATTCCGAGCACCTGGGATCCCCAGGCTCTGAATCAGGCCCAGGCTTGGAAGTATGGCTCAAAGCAGTTGAATGCAGCTACTTGCCACCGAAAAACGGTTTTTCTTGATTAGGGCTCAGGTGTGTGTGAGCGTGGGCAGCTGCTGAGGTGGGAAGATGTGTCTGGTATGGATGGTCAGCTGGGGAAACGGGGATCTGGAGGAGATAAGGGGTTTGCTCCTGCTTAGGCTTTGAATTAGTAGCAAAAGTAGCAGCCAAAGCCTTTGCAATTCCAGCAAACACAGCCCCAATGTCAACCCCTTGTCCCTATTCCTCCTGCTCCTCTCAGGCCCTCACTGCTGGAGCTGCATCTCTCTGGCTGGAATTATTTTGACGTTTTTGGGTGCTTTGGGTTAGGATTGGGCTCTGCAGGGCCAGGGATGTGCAGGACCAACATCCCTGGTGGGCTGGACCCCCCCCCCACCCCGGAGGGCTCAGGTCCCTCACGTGGGCTTCAAGGAGGTTTGAGAAGTGGGTTGCAAGGAAAGATGCAGGACTAATCAGATATATCTGTCCCTTGTGTGTGTCCCAAGGGCCTTGCAGCAGCCACCTCAGATGAAAACGATTCCCGAAACCAAGAGCAACAAAAAGCTTCCTCAAAGTGGATGGAGATGCTGCATGGACTGCCCTGCCTGAGCATCTCTGCCCTGCTCTGGATTATTTAACTGGGTTCTGCAAACACAATTTCAAACAGCAAACAGCAAAGCAAGGGGAGTGAGACATAACCTTTGTTTCTGCAGGATCTACTAGAAGCTGGGTTACAATGTGGGTATGTTGGCAATGGGGAAAAAGTTTATGTTTTAAGCTTCACGTGACCTCTGGAGCTTCTGGGCTTTAGAAGGTGGGAGTGATACAAGCCTCACAAGCACTCGATCCCTGTCAAAGTGAAGGGGCTTTCCTGGGTATGCAGCTTTCCCCCTTCCCTCCCAGAAGTGTATCTGATTTTTGGGGGTGGAAAAAAAGAGGATTGATTCAAATAAAAATGTATTTGTATGAGAAAAATTATTTCCTTCCATGAGTAAACACATAGTTTGAGGCAAATTTATGGCTTTGGCCTGGTCATTAATATCTGGTTGTCAAAAAGTATTGGTTTGAACAAAAATATGTTGTAATAAAAATGCATTGTTTTGAAGAAATATATTGTCCCCATGAAAACCTATTCAATTCAGAAAGATATGTTGATTTCAATGAAAATCTATTTGTTTTAAGAGACAGAGAGAGGGAAGTTGCACTCAACTGAGAACCAGGGGCTTCTCTCAGTACAGATCTCCCTGCAGTCCCTTGGCTATTGGGATGGGGAAAGCTGGAAAATCAACAACTGGGCAGCAAAGGAAACCTGTAGGTCTTCCCTGTGCTCAGTTACCATCCTCCCAGCTGGAGAAAAGTGCCCCAGCTCCCCTAGGGTAAGGAGGGGGACGTGGTTGTCTCCATTCCTTATGGATTGGATGGCTTCTCCCACAAACAGCTTTTCTCACCCTGCAAATCTAATCTTTAGGTGACTTTTAAAGGTGCTTTCCAACCCAAAGTGATCTATGATTCACCAGTGTGGATCCCAGAGAGTGGCTGCTCGTGTGAACCCACCTCCAGCTGGAAAGGTGTGCATCTTGTAGGTGACCTGGGACCTTCATCTTCTGCTTCCTGTCTTGAGCCACACGTGAACAGCAAGAATGTGTGTCAGTGAGTACCTGAAGGGGAGATGGCTGTGTCCACACTGCTACCCATAATATTTCCCCTTTGGTGTGGTGGCATGAGGAAAGGGCCCCTTTTAGTTCAGGGCAGCTTTATGGTGTGTCTTTGTAGTTCTCCCAGCTGTTCTCCGAGATGGGACTGAGGTTTGCTATCCTGCCTAAGCCGCTTTCATCCAGGGACTGGATGAAATTCGCCCTGAGCTCCAAAGCCCTAATGCTGCCTTAGCTGGGATTATGAGAGAAGCCACCATGGTATCACCTGAAATCCACCTCCTGGTGCCGCCCGTTTAAAACAATCAGCAGATGTTTGCAGTGGGCTTTTTCTTTCATTATGCTCCAACTCTGCTATTTAATCAGCTTCTTCCTTCCTCTGTTTGTACAACGTATCGCTCACCCATATTAAAGGGGTGGAAGGGAAGGTGCGAGATGAAAAAAATAAAAAATAAAATAAAATTGCCTACCCAAGAAATGTCACTGCCATGGTATTATCCCCTCCCTGCCAACACATGCACGGGTTCTGGTGTCAGTGGAAAGGTTGCCTCTGATTAATATTAATAAAGAATTAGAGCTGTGTTTGTCATAATCACCTCGTTTGGTATTGCTCTGTGTGGCAGGTGAAAGCAGATGAAGGAAGGGAAGGGGTCTGCACAGCATTCATTAATCATTTCATCAGGAAAGAGTTCAAAGCAGAGGCCGGCCTTAACAAAGGCTGCAGGCAGGGATGAGGCTGTGTTTCTTCAGATGTTCCTCCTTATGTCCCTGACTTCCCTCCCGGTCAGCTGGTGTGGGCCTCCAAAAATGAGTTGCTCTTCTAGGATCCAGGGCTTCCTACCCATAAACAGGGCTGCCCTGGTCTTGTCTAGGTCAAGGTGATGTCACATGAAAGTCTGACATAGGTCCACTATTGGTATCTATTTATCAGTTAAAAAAGGACTCCTCAAGAGATGCTTGTTTCCCCTTTGAGTCAAGAAGATTAATAAAGAGTGGTGAGACCATCCTTTGAGAAGCTGCGTGATGGTAAACTTCCTTCTGCATGCTGGGACTCCTCAGAAGAACAATTCCTCAGGGCAGGTGAGCAGTGGCCAGGAACTGAGAGACACTTGTGAGACATGGTGGTCTCTGGGAGCTCTTGGAGTAAGTCCTAGGAAGCCATGTTCCATCTCCAAGGCAAGGCAGTAGGGATACACTTGAATTTAAGATGTACCCCTTAGAGGGCTCCTTGTCCTTCCAAAAGATGGTTCCTCCCACAATAAAATAGGTGCCTAAGCTGGAGGACCCCACACCCCTTGCTCTGTTGACTAGAAGACCATACAGGTAGCCTTGTACTTAAACAACTATTCAGTGGTTCAAATCCAGTGGCCTAAATCCCATCTGCACATCTTTACACAGCTGTTCCTGTAGTAGGCCAGCCCTGCCCTTGGCACATGGTGTTATTGGGAACATGAGCATGAATGTCACAGGAGTTCAGGTTTTGTGTTTCATGCAGGTTGGAATATTAAGAGCGAGTGGCTCTGACTGAGGCTGGTACGTTGCACTGGGATTGCAGCACCCAAGTCAGTCTTGGCTGATGTTTGCATGCAGAGCTTAGCGTGGGCAATTTATGCAGACTTTTAGTGGTATTTTTTTTCTTAAAAGTGTGGAGATTCCTGTAAATCTTGGCTTAAACACATCTGTGTGTGGCCAAAACTGGTCTCTGCTTTCTTTATAATCTGTATTTTCTGGATCCAAGACCAGAAGGCGATGCACACTTACATATGGCAGAAGTTCTTTGTATCAAGAATTTACAGCTCAACCTTCTTGTTCCTTTTTCCTCCTTTTTTTTTTTTGGGGGGGGGGGATGCTGTTTATTATTCAAATGTGGGGAGAGTCAAGACAAGTGGTGCATTGCTCTCATTAATTGTTCTCTGGGATTAAGGAATCGGTTAAAACCATATCTCCCTTAATCCTGTTTTATTAATTTTATATTCTTGGCCAAAAAAAGAAGCAAAACAACAACCCCCCAACTCTCTTTACAAAGGAATCATGCAGCTTTCTGCTGGGACGCTGAGAACAGGAGGTCTCTGGTGTTCCATGGATGCTCATTTTTTAATTTGATAAAATAAATTAGCACAGGATTAGAGCCTTCCTGACAGCATAGCTCAACTGCAGTTACCACCTTAAGGGAGGCATTAAGCATCGTTTTACAGGCGGAGGTGGAGTGCGCCGACCCCTCTGCTTCTCGGAGAGTGGGAACTTTCCTCTCGCTAGGAACAAAACTGGTGGCCTCTCCTCCCCCTCCCAGCCACAGCCAAAGGGGCTACCTTTCTCCAGTGACAGGTTTTGGGTTGGGTGAGGTGGACACTGCTTGGTCAGACACACTCATGAGCCCATCAGCTCGTTCCGCGTTGATAACTGTAATTACCCTCTTCCTTTTGGGATATTATGGAGATGTAAATGAAATATTTTTTCCTAAAACAGCAGAGACTTCACTCCTGAGAGTGAAGACTTGGTCGCAGAGGGAGAATGGGAAAATGGAAGTGGGGCTTTTGCAGGTTTCATCTCCTTTTCATGACAGAGAAGCTCCAGCTGGTGCTGTCATCAGATTCTGCTGGCATGAGACGTGTGGAGGCCAGGCTGGGAGAGAGCAACCCGTGGCTGCACTGCAGATGTAGTGGCCTTCAGACTGCTTGTTGATGTGGCTGCCAGAAAGGAGAGAAAGGACAGCAGTGGTGTGTGGCTCTCTGGCCCTTCCTCAGACAGAGGGGAACTTACATTGGGCTTCCAGAAACAAGACTGAACCCCCTGGAGGGGGTTGGGTTTGCAAGGCATAAGGAGCTGGAATGTGAGTTCTGGGCTCAGCTTCTTGAGGCTCATTTTCAGCACCATGAGGGAGAGGCACTTGGTCGCTCAGCTAGGTGGGATCTCTTGGAAAACCCATGCTATGGAGACATTTAAACTGAATTGGTGAGATAGTTCTCAGAGCTCTGCAGTGCAGCATATGGTACTGGTGACAAGGGTTATGTCAAAAAAGATACCGTGATGGCTGCGTGGCTGATGAATCCTTGTCTTGTGCTCATCTTGAAGCTGAAGGACAACTGCCCCCACCACTGATCTGGGGCGCTGGGGATGCATTGCTGTTTGCCTTTAATCTTTCAATAAATCAGGCTTTTGTAAGGCTTTCAAAACAGAGTTGTGCCTGAAATGTTGCTAAGTGTTTTTCCCTGGAAAAGGTGTCTGGTTTGCCAATAATGGCAGTGGCTTAGCAATGAGTCTGCGGTGATGCCAGCTGGGCTGGGCTGTAATGGAGGGAGGTGTGGGATCCACCCTCAGCTTCCCTGGGAAGGACTGTGTGGATTAGCAAGTGTTAGCAGAGAAATGCCCTAATGCTGTGTTGGCCTCAGGGTCACTGCTGGAAGCTGCTCCCTCTTTTGAGGGTATCTTTGACTCTCTCTCTTCTGGTCTCACCTGGCCTCACCTGAACACCTTTGCTGCAGAACTGAGGGTCACACTGGAAGTCTGATGTTGGTTTCCAGGCACTTGTGGAAATTCCCACAGTTCAGGCACCTGTACTGCTCTCTGAGCAGTACAGAGATTTTGCAAAAGATCTTCCATTCAGTAGTTATTCATACAAGAAAGCTGCACAGACCCTACAATAGTACAAACGCCACAAAATATCTTCAGGGCCTGATTTGTCAAACATCCCAAATCAAGGCATATCTATTTCCTCGGTCTTTTCTTTACCAACCAGGGATTTCTTTTCTTCCTTAATGTGTGTGTTGTGATTTCTTGTTTGTGAAAAGTCACAAACAGTAAAAGCAAGGAAGTTTACTTTTATAAAAAACTACATAGTTCCTTTGGAGAAAAACTATGAAGCAAATGGCTTCATTTGTTTTATTCAGTCTAGGAAAAACTTCCTAACTTGCTGTGTAGGAAGAGCCAGCTCTTTCTTGTTCTTCTGTTAGCAGAGCTGGCATGGAGCTGGAGGATGCACCATTCCCAGGTGCTGGGCATTCCCTGTGGACAGCCCGATGTCCTACATGTGTTACTGTACAAAAGGCTCAGACAGGATTTCATTGCTTGGTAATGTGGCCTGTGGAAACTCACTTGGATCCAACGAAGTGCCAAGTTGGTGCCAAGCAAGTTCTGTCTTATCTCAGCCTGAGAGCCCCCAGACTGGACAGATGGTGGGGTGGGATACACAGAGCTGATTGGAGGTGAGTGCTGCTCTGGTCAGAGAGATATGCAGAGGAATTCTCAAATGATGCCAATGGAAAGCTGAATTAGACTCCATCCTGCTTCTGAAATACTGTGTTAGCTGGGGTGTAGCTCACAAAACCTAGCTTTTCTAGTGGTGTTTGGGCAGAAAATGTCATCTGTGCTGATTTGTGGGTGAGCTGGCTGGATTGAAGAGGCCTCCCCTGTTGTTGGAGAAGTGCTGTGGCACAGCTGGAGCAGCTTCCTCTCTCTGTAGGGACATGAGCCAAAGCAGGGTGTGGGCTGGGAGCACTCCTGGATTTAGCCTTAGTGGCCACTGGCTTTAAAATAGCTGAGAAAAAGCCAAAATTATACTGATAAAAATTTCAAACAGCTGCCTTCAGGTGCCCTGGTAGTGTTTTGATCTTATTACCAAACTTTTGGGTGAGGGAAGAGCTAATTTAGTTAATTTGCATCACGAAGCATTGCTCATGTGCCAGTGAAGGGGACCTCGCACAGCCATGCAGAAGGCAAGCCAGAAAAACAAAGGCCTGTATTCCCTTTGATTTGAGGTAGGAATTATACACATTTAGAGTCATGAACTCTGGGTAATAATTGAAAGGTCAGATTGATGAGAGCAGCCTCCGAGACACGATTTCTATGACAGCTTGATGGATGCTCCACTATCAAGGTGTGCTTTTAATCATAATCTCATTACTCCACTTCTTATGGTTCGACTCACCTAAACTCATGGGAGGAATCAGGGGCCACCTCTAAAATGTGAATCGGCTTTTATTTGGAGGTAGAGGAGTTGAGTGGTTGGGAGAACAAAAAGGGAAGAGATGAGCCAGAAGAGAAAAAAGAGACCTTCTGGGCTGAGGATGAGTGAGTGAGAGCTCACTGATCCAGAGCAGGGCTCTGGGTACCTTTCTGCTGGCTGGGACCAGTACAGGTGCTCTGGAGCAAAGGAGGGAGACTTGAACCTCTCCCAGCATCAGCATCAGCCATGAATCTCACAGCATTGCTGCCCCAGGAGCCTGGGCATGGGGCCTGCGGAGAGATGGCCATTACAGGTCTCCCAGGCATGAGCAGAGCCTTTTTTGGGGGGAGAGATCCAGTGCTGGCTGTTCATGCATTCTGATCTATCTATCCAAAACCCATGCTGAAGCTTTCCTGATGGCCAGCAGTAAAATGTGGTGATGGAGAGCACCAGCTCCCATGGTCCCTGTGCCTTAGAGAAGGGAAAAGCCTTTTTTGTGAAGCCATGGCACACAGGAGCTGAGAAGATGAAGCTGAGCTTTATCCCAGTGTACTAGTTTGAAAAGCAAACTAGTGAGAGACTCCAAGTCAGAAATACAATTTAATAGGAAAAATAAAATAAATGCAATAGTACAAAAGACAACCCACTGACAGAGTCAGAATACAACCTGGCCCCCTGACAGTCAGGGGGTTGTTAGCAGTCCGATTAAATGGTGGCTGCAGTCCTCCTGGAGTGATGGTCCTGTTGAAGCAGTGATTCTGTAGAAAAGGTCTGGTCTTCCCCTGAAGGTCCAGTTGTGGTGTAGAAGGGTCTGGTCTTCCTCTGAGAATCCAGTGGAAAAGGCTGCTTGTGCTGTTCCAAACCCCGGATTATATCCACACGGGAATGCGTGGCTCCTTCCCCCTGGGTGGAGCATCTCACAATGGGATGGTGAGTCACAGGGCAAGGCACTGATGGGCCCATTAACAGGAGATAGTCCAGGGGCGAGTTATCTGTGAGTCATGCAGCAAGGCATTGATGGGCCCATTAACAGGAGATGGTCCGGAGGGAGGAGGCAGCTCATGAGGCTGGTAATAGAATACACTGTAACCCAGGACACCCAGCTGGGCCCCCAAACAGCCAATGAGGGGACACCATCTTTGCAGTAAATATCAGGAAACCCAGAAGATCCACCACATCCACTGGCCCATCCATTGATGTGGCTGTGCAGAAATGGCACCATGGGCCATGTAATGATAGTGGACATGGCCCTTTTCCCATGTACATGTTTCCACCTGCAGTGCTGCATCCAGCTCTGGGGTCTGGGGTCCCCAGCACAGGAAGGACATTGCCCCTGTTGGGGTGAGTCCAGGGAAGGCCACTGAGACAATTAGAGGGGTGGAGCACCTCTCCTATGGGGAAAGGTTGAGATAATTTGGATTGTTCAGCCTGGTAAACAGAAGAATTTGGGGTGACCTAATTTTGGCCTCCCAATACCTGAAGGAAGCCTACAGGAAAGATGGAGAGGGACTTTTTACAAGGGTATTTAGAGAAAGGACAAGGGGGATTGATTTCAAACTGGAAGAGAATAGGTTCAGGAAAAGATTCTCCCCTGTGAGGGTGGTGAGGCCCTGGCAGAGGTTTCCCAGAAAAGCTGTGCATGCCCCATCCTTTGGGGTGTTCAAGGCCAGGTTGGACGAGGCCCTGAGTCTAGCAAAAGGTGTCCCTGCCCATGGCAAAGGGGTTGGAATGAGACGATTTTTAAGGTCCCTTGCAATCCAAACCATTCCAGGATTCTATGTCATCAGCACCACCATAACCCTGGGGGTCCTGGCTAGCGGGGGCTCTGAAAAAGCATCCTCATGGGCTTCTCTGTGAGAGCTCGGTGCCAAGGCTGGAGGAATTCATTCTCGCCTCACTGAAACCTCCTGGAAGAGTTAGTATGGAAATTTCAACCTATTTTTAAGGGTTATTTTCACTCAAGTGAAATCTATCAAAGAAGGAGGGTTATTTTTACAGCACACAGCAACTGCCGGTTGCCATGGCAGCGGGTGGGCGAAATGCAATAAAGCATCCCTGTGTTATCGTAAACACAAAGGGAACCACAGGCACTGGGAAGAAAGGAGACTGTCGTGGGGCAAACTCCATGGATCCCTCATCAAGACCCTCTCTGGGCTTGGGGAGCGGCAGCCGGGGAGATTTTATGGGGTCCTCTGTGCCCATGCAGGGCTCAGTGGGCCAAGAGGCTCTCCAAGGGCCTGCCATGAGTGTTATGAACACTGATATGTCAGCCTGGGATGAACTTTTCCTCTGTTCATCTGGAAACATGTAGAAGAAGTTTAGAAAATGCATCATCTAAAGAGGTGGAACACACACAACTGTATTCGTTTTTGATCTGACCTCCAGGACAAGGAGCCTGTGGAAGTCTCTTCTTAGTTTCGAACTGTAAAGGGATTTTGCATGTGGTGAGAGGGTTCAACCTCTCCATCTCTTCCAAGTGTGCTCTGTCTCTGGATTAAGTCAGGTGCCTTGTTTCACCTCATCAGCCGAGCACGTGTGCGTAACAGGAGTATCCCAATGCTGCTGGACCCAGGAGAGTCTTGGGGTGTGTGTGTGTGTGTGGGACCCCAGCTGGGATATCACTCACGAATTGTGGCCATCCCTGTGTCCCCCGTGTGTCAGGGGACACAACTAGAAACTTCATGAGCCATTTGAGGTGTTTTATCCCCGAAGCCTGTGCTGCTCTTTGGCTCTGTGGAAGCCACATGGCTGCCCCTCATTTCTCTTCCCTCCCAAGATGCAGAGTGTCCTAAGGTGACACATCTTGGGTGCGCAAGGGCTGGCTGGGCTGGGGGGAGCCTGATACAACCCACAGTAGGTGTTTTCATTTCGAACTCTCACCAAGACAACCACCAGTAATGTGGAAGAAGACCAAACAGGCACAGGACTTGGCTTCTTCACCACATGGAAGCCTCTTCAAGAACCTGAGGGGTTTTTCATGGGGAAGATCCAGGCATTCAGAGTTCTTTCATTCAGAAGCATGTTCAATAGGGTACCAAAGCCCAGACCATCCAAAATGCCTTGCCATTTGGCTCACCCCAGAGATGTCACTGAGGTTTTGGGTTTGTCACTTATCTCTGACACTGGAAAAAGCCAGTGGTATTGAATTTCATGATGTGGGGCAAAAGCCCAGCAGTTGTGAGCTTGGCAAGTGCTGCTGAAGACCAGAGTGTTCTTCATCCTTGCCCCATGAAAACTAAGTTATCCCTAACTGAATACACTGTCTCCCAACCCAGCCTAAGGTCAGTCCCACTCCAATACGTATAAATCCTCAAGGACATGCACACAAGTTGGTCATCCCAATGCCACTGAATGCCAGGGGACAGTTGGGTATGAAAAAGGTGAATCCCTTGCACCAACCAAAAGTCCCACTCCTGCCTTATGCCAAGATCCTGCTGTAGGGTTTGCAGGGCAATGGCTTTGGAGCTCTGGGGCTTGCTTTCACAGGGAAAAGGAACAAAGGCAGGACTTGCTGTGCAGCAGGATGAGTATAAGTAGATCCCTAGGAGGGTGAGACCAGCAGGAGGGGAGAGATCAAGATGATTTCTCTTTCCAAAGGAACAGTCTTGACACCACTTTCTTTTATGGCTGTACCCTGTAGTATCAAGTGATTCCTCCTTGTGCCCTTATCTAGGCAAGAATTGTGTAAAAACCCCAGCTACTTGCCAGGGGAAGGTAGTTTTCTCAGTTTTTTTTTTTTAAGATTAATTTTTTTTTATTGAATAATAAGGAAAAAATATGATAGTGCTCAGCTGGAGGTGTATGTCATCTAAAAGGGTTCCTAATGATTTGGGTTTGTATTGAATTATTAGAGAGTCAATAACCAGGGTATGGGGCTCTCTAGGAGTCCCTTCGAGGAAGAGCTCAAGATCTCCATCAGCCTGGTGGTATTTAGGCAAACTCTTGCTTCAGGAGCACTTTCACCAAGGACTTCTCCAAAACAAAGGCAAGGAGGGTTCCCCAGGGGCTGGGATCCCAGCCCTCCTGCTGACAGCACGCTGGGATACAATGGCAGAGCTCTAGATGATCTCCTTGAGATTAAACTTAATTCACAACTCTTTAACCTACGTTTCCGTTCATAAGTGTTTCATTACTCAGGGGTGAGTATGTGGCAGCTCGATTCTTTGATAGCATATATAGCATGTTACACTTTACAAAGCATTAGCAATAAATGCTTAATGGAAGAGGCTATATCAAGCTGTTAGAGAGAAAGCCTATTATAGAATGTGGGCTCCTGCTAAAACAACGTGTGTGTCTGTTTAACACCTGATGTTAACTCAGGAAGCGTGTTAGAAAGCTCTGCTTTCTGGCACAGAGAAAATGAGAGGCACTTTATGTATTAAAGTGTCACCAAAATTTCTTCCCTTTGTTTAAAACAATCTTGACAAAGTGTTGTCTGAAAGGTAGCTGGCTGAGATGGGAATTCTAGAGGAACCTGTCGGGAGTGGGAGCTGGAGGTGTGTGGGGTGGGAGGTGATGTGTAACAAGGCTGCATCAGGTCTGCCCAGCACAGCATGGAGGGGAGCTGCTTTTAGAATTACAGAATCACAGAATAGTTTGGATTGCAAGGGACCTTAAAGATGGTTTCCTTCCACCCCCCTGCCATGTGCAGGGACACCTCCCATGAGACCAGGTTGTTCAAAGCCCTGTCCAGCCTGGCCTTAAGCACTTCTAGGGATGGGGCAGCCACAGATTCTCTGGGCAGCTATGCCAGGGCCTCACCACCCTCACAGGGAAGAATTTCTTCCTAATATCCAATCTAAACCTACCTTCTTTCTGTGTGAAGCCATTCTCCCTTGCCCTGTCACTACAGTTCCTGAAGAAGCCAAGCAGACTCATTGAGGTGTTGTTTGGAAGGGATCCCTAGAGGTCTCCAGCACAAACTCTCCTTGGAAGGGGGACTGGCCATAACACTTCACCAGGCTGGTTGTAGCTTGGTCCAGCAGAACATTGCATTCCTCTGAGGATGTTGAGTAGGAACCACTCCAGGGAGCCTGTTCCAGCGCTGCCTCAGCCTCCTGGTGGAAACCTCACCCACCAAAACATGCAGCCCTCTGGGAAAAGGTTGTTGTAATCAAGCTGCTCAAGAGAAGGAGACCTTGAGCTCTTTTAGCACTTTTAGCATAAACCCAAGCTGTTTTGGTGAGGTCTGGAGGCATCTGGCCCAGCCTGAGCTATGTACCTAACAGCCCAATCCACCAGGGAAGTTCAGCTGTTCATTTACAGCAGCATGGAGTGACAGGACAAGGGCAAATGGCTTTAAACTGAAGGAGGACACATTTAGATTGGATACTGGGAAGAATTGCTTCCCTGTGAGAGTGATGAGGCCCTGGCACAGGTTGCCCAGAGAAGCTCTGGCTGCCGCATGCCTGGAAGTGTCCAAGGCCAGGTTGGACGGGGCTTGGAGAAGCCTGGTCTAGTGGAAGGTGCCCCTGGCCATGGCAGGGGGGTTGAAACAAGGTGATCTTTCTTTTTCCTTCCTACCCAAACCATTCCTTGATTCTGTTCACAAGGTCCAGCCTCTAGTCCAACACCACTGGGGCTGAGTCCCAGAAGTGCAGGCAGGAGACTGTGCTCTGTAGCACATAAACCTGCTCACCATCTCTGTGTCCACACAGTGCATGGCACACTCTGCATGACCCATGGTGACTTTGGGACTAGCATAACTGGACTGGGCTTCTCAGACTTCCAGAACAGACCCCACTCTTCAGACCTGACCCTTCTGTCTCATTCCAGTGCTTCAGCAGTTAAATGGAAAATGGTGTCTGAGAAGATTAGAATTAAGTTATTAAAGCATCTGGACACTTTAAAGAGGATTGCTGAGCATCATAGTACTCAAGATTGACTTGAGAATTTGGGGGTGGATTTGCAGCTGGAGGAAATTCCTCATGTACTGTATACCTGCCCCTTGTGTATATGTTAGCGTACTTGGCACAGATGTCTCTTTGTTTCCGTACAGGAAACTAATTGCCTTTCTTGTTTCAGTCTGAAGTTTTCTTGTGTCATTCTGTAAATAATGAGAGGCATTTCTCAAAGTTTGCCAGCGCCTTTGTCTCTCCTGACAATGCCTCAGCTGCTTGCCCTGTACTAGAGGAGCATCCCTCTTGCTGGAAATCTGGTGTCATCTCAGCAGGGTCCATGCTGGCCGAGAGGTTTGTAAGCTGGGAAATGTCCTGCAGGGAAGCAAAAGTGGGGAGAAGGAGGTTTTATGTGAGAGTGACACGCTTTGCCTTTTGAGCTCACCCTATCTTCCAGCTTTTTGTGTGAATTCCTGGAGATTAAAGTTCCTTATTTATCCCCAGCACAGTGGGGGTAGTGGCACCAGCCAATACCTCCTGTGACCCATGGGGATGTGACCCCCAGCAGTGCAGCTCTTATCTGGAAGGGGGATCTTCTCAGGCCCCCAGTGCTTCTGACCCTCTGTTTCCTTTCATGTGCCTTTTAGAAGCCGATTTTTTGGGTAGGCAGCCTCTCCTTGGCTCTAAGCCGTATTTCCTGAGGTTTAAAGAAGAGCATAAGTTCAGGGCTTGAATTGGAAACAACGTGATACTGTGATGGAAATCCAGCTCTCTCCTCCTGGTACCAAATGATGGTTTGCTACAGACCCATGGGAGAAGAAATACCCTCAGAGCTTTCCTGGGAAGGAAGAGCTGGAGCAGATAGAGAATGAAAGAGGGATGAGGGAGCCTAGAGGCAGCCTAAAAATTTGTCTGCTGCTCCAATTTGATGTGAAAGAATAATTCAGGTCAGTAATGAGAGAGCAGATATGAATGCTTGGTGCAGGAGGCTTTGCTGCTGTGAACTAACCAGAGATTACAGGTGTTTGAGCAGCAGAAGGGGAGGTTTGTCCTGTGGGAAAGGGAGGGTCAGTTCCAGTCATGGATCTGTGACTGACCAGATCGACCCAAATCAGGAGGAAAAAGCACTCCCCTGATCTCATGGCTCACACAGAGACAGTCCTGTGAGCAGAGGGGATGCAGCTGGGGCACAGGGCTGCTCAGCATCCCAGCTGGCACTGGGCAGGATTTGGCTGCACAGAGCAGCAAGGACCCTCCACTGCTGCTGACCTCAAGGCTGTTGCCCATCCTTCACCCATCCCTGTGCACCAGCTGCTGAGCTGGCAGAGCAGCTCTATTGACCCCATCCCAACCACTGGCAACTTGATGCTATTGCTGCTTTCTTATTTAAGTGTAACCACCACAGCTCTGCTTTCTGTGGTGTAATTTGGGCTACAGAGTAAATGAGGGGTTGCAGTCAGCAAAAGAGCACCGAAGAGGGCCTGTGAGGGCAGAGAGCTTTGGCTTTAGCTGGCTGAAAACTGCCTGGGAGGAAGACCTCTGGGTGGCCAGAGGATGGTGTTGGACATGGGCTGTGTCAGTGCTCCAAGGCTGGCTCCCTGTGCCTGGGCAACAGCACGGCTGCAGAGATGGGGTAGCTGGGAGAGGATGCTGAGCCCTGCTTCAGTTTCCCCTCTGAGAGTGCAAGAGAAGGGAGCCTTTGGAGCAGCTGAAAAGAAGCAAGGAGAGGGTGTTGGGCTCTCTTACCAGCACTTGGGGGCATGCTCTGGCACGCTGTCCTCCCACTGGGGTGGCTATTTATCAGAAAGGAAGCCGGCAGGGAGGGAAGAGCATCCTGAGTCGGCTCCAGCCATCAGATCTCCGTCAAGGATTTGGCCTGGATTTTTACTACCTGTCCCAGTTGTCACTTTTGTGTGAGAGGAAGCAGGGACATGGTGGGTACCTGGTTACTTCGGGGCTGTCACATCTGCTGCAGGGGGGACAGTACAGCTTGTGACAAGCTGGTGTCATTAGTGCTGGGCTCCGAGGCTGCTGCCAGTCAGGATTAACTCTCCACCTCCCTGGGACCAGCCAAGCCATTCACTCCCCACATGGCAGCTCTTCATCCAGAGCCTGGCTGGGGCAGGAATCCTGATGGTGCTCAGCATCCCCGCACTAGGAGCCGCTGTCTGCACTCCTTCCTCACGTGGGGAGGGGAAATTCTCTGGCACGGCTAATTGCAGACGGCTCCTGCTTTGGTCACCGCTTGCCTCAGGCTGCCAATCACCCCCTGCTCCCCTGCATCACGTCAGCGGTGTCACGGTGTGTGTCACAACTCTGTCACGGTGTTTATCACAGCTCTGACACCGGCCTGACGCCCGCACCGTGCCGGGGCAGTGACAAGCGGTAATTGGGTCCCCCCTCCACCAGCATTACCTGCCAAGGCCGTGGGGGAGGCAGGGAGTGACTTTGTAGCCATGCGAGGAGGAACTCGGACACTGAGACTTTTCGGGTGCAGTCAGACCTGCCAGGTGTTGGCTAATGCTGGCAGTGCAGATGTTCTGCAATCACAGACACTCTGAGCTGGGGTAAAGGGGGTGAATTGACTGAAGCACTGCCAGCTTGCACCAGCCATAGAGATAGAGTCTCTGGGCATGCCTTCAGAAGCATTGAGCTGCAGGTACTGCCCCCTTATGCCCCCAAGCCCATTTAGGGATGCTTAAATGCCCTTGTGGCTGTGAATGCTGCTGCCCGACGTGCCCCAGCAGCAGGGCTGGGCATGATGCTCCCGCTCTGCTTGTGCCAAGAGGTCCCCTCAATCCCAGCAGGAATAAGCTACTGTCAGCAGCCTCTGATTCTTCCAGGGTCTGGTCTGGCCTTGCTTTAGTTTGGGATGGGGACTTGCATCCCAGCCAAGTGTGTCTGGAGTAAGGAGTTGCTGCAGAGAACGTATGTTTGAGGTAGATGATTGCAACAGGAGGCATGCTGCAACTCTGGGTATGCCAGCCCCCATGACACCACTGGAGTCCACGCCCCCTCATCATTCCCCCTGTAGACCTTGCTCCTGTGATTTTCTCCAACTTTGTCACTTTCAAGGGCCCATCCCATATTTTCCCCAGCTCCTCTCATGCCCTGGTCTCGGTGGTGGTGTGTGGCAGTGCATTTCAGCACTGATTACAGTAGTGATGAAAGCCCCTTTCAGCGGCAGGCCTGGCCAGCGAGGTGGGGAATGTTGTCTTCTTCATCATCAACGTGCTGATCCACTGCCAGCAGCACCTGTTCTCATCTTCCCACCTCCTGGGAGGCTGATGCTGGTGAGGGCTGCTGCTGCTTGCTCCAGCTCAGCCGGCTGTGTGGTATCAGGAGCAGTGCAACCCCCTGACAGCACATCTGCAATTACTGGGAGGCATTTTTGCCCGTAGCTGCACATCCCCACTGCATTTTCAGCAATAACAGCCTCTTCATCTTGGCCCTTTTATCCAGCCTCTTGAAATCAGGGACTTAAGGCAGCTATTTTTAGCTTTGAACCTGGCCATCAAGAGAAAGCATCATAATTTGTCTGTGGTTTTTGCTGCACTGACACCATTCTCTGTGGCAGGTGCTTCAGGCTGATACTTGGTCAGTCCCACTGTGAGTGAGGATGTCAGTGCTTTAGGACCTTTGTGAGGTTTCAGGTGGTTTCCCCTCAGACGTGATGCCTTCCACGATGGTTTCCCCACCAGTGGGACCTTCTCTCCCACAAAGCTGCCTGACATCTGCACTGTGGTCCTTGCTGATGTCCCCCTTCCACAAGGCAACCTCTGGGACAAAACCACAACAAATGGTCCATTTAAAAGTGCAGACCTTGCACATCTTGGGGTCCCAGAAGGATACCAAAACCTTGCTGATGCATATGCTCTGCTGAAAAACTTGGCTCATGCCATCATGGCTCTGCTCCCACTCCCTGAGCAAATGGAAGGGCTGCTGGGCTGCCTCTTCTTAGGGCTGGGGCTGCCAGGACTCAGCTCCCACCTCACACCTGCCTCTGCAAGCACAGCATTGCCCTGCTGCTTTTTGCCAGGTAGATTTTAACCTCTAAAAGTACAGTCGTGAGACCTGTCTCATCTGTGCTCTCAAGCTTCCCCAGGAGTCTCTCTCCTGTGTGCCTCGAGCTGGGTTCTGGCATTGCATGTGGATGCCCACACAGGGAAGAAAAATGGCTTTAAACTGACAGAGTAGTTTAGACTGGATGTTAGAAAGAAATTTTTTCCTGTGAGGGAGATGAGGCCCTGGCACAGGTTGCCCAGAGAAGCTGTGGCTGCCCCATCCCTGGAAGACTTCAAGGCCAGGTTGGATGGAGCAATCTGGTCTAATGGAAAATGTCCCCACCCACGACAGAGAGTTGGAACTGGATGAGTTTAAGGTCCCTTCCAAACCAAGCCATTCCATGGTTCTAGGAAAAATATCCTAGAATATTTTTCCCCATCATAGAGACCTGTGATGCCAAAAGCATCATGCAAGATCCTCAAGTCCAGCATGGCCCTTTCCTGGCTGTTCTTATCCATGGGGTAAGCAAGGCCTGCAGGCAGCTGCCTGCCCACAGCTCACTGTTATCCATGCTAAGGACCATTTTAATGACTGCCACAAGCTTAATGGAACACCAGGAGGCATTTATCCAACCTCTCTTAAATTCGTTCATCTACTTACAACCAAAAAACCCCCTGTTTTGAATATAAGAAATTAATTAAAATAGTAAGTAAATAGATAATCTGAGGCATTAAGCTGTGCGTTTTTAAAAAAGTGCCTGTTGCTGCTTTCCCAAAGGTCCTGATGACGTCAAGGGAGGTGACCTCTTCCTCACAGTCTGGTAGGGACAGGGACGTCATTCTGAGGGAGCCCCCCAAAACTGTTTCTCTGAAGATATCCTTTCTACTTCATTATCACTGCTTTGTGTTTTCCACGCATTTTTTGACCACATTAATGATTATAGTGAAGCAGGTTTCTTATTGGCAGCACAAAACACTCCTTCAAGATGATACCAGCATTTACAGTCTTATTCCTGTCATTAAAATAATTATTATTTTGACTTTGCCATGCTTCCCCTTCCTGAAGAAAGCTATTCAAATCCAAATATTCTGGGTTAAAAACATCCCATCCTCATTTTCCTCTCCAACCCAAAAAGAGGTCACACCAGCCCTTCTGGGTAATAGAAGGGCATCTTTCTCTGGGTGTACTTACGCTGTGGTTTAGGTTATGGACCACACTTCTCAGGCCTGAGAAGAGTACATCTAATTGTACATCCTAATTGTACATCCTAATTGTACATCTGCTGTATTCAGCTGCCTCTGGGCTCAGCAGTGGGCTCAGGTCCTCTGCAGCTTGGCCTCGCTTTGCTGTTTGGGGACAGAGCCAGGCTCTGCAGCTGTGGAAAGGTGACATTACCAGATGTTGGCCAGGTGTCCCCTGGTATGATTTGCCCTAAAGGACCTGAAGGTGATCCAGGGGATTGATCCCAGTATCTCATTTTAGATGAGGTGCCTCTCTTCTTTTTCTTGAGCTTCAGGGCACCACTGATCCATCTAGCGGGTTAGAATTTTGGCTACCCTGAAATTAGCTGCCAGAACAGTAAAACAGGGAGCTGACAGGGTGTTTGTCACAGCTGGGACTGTTCTCACCAGGCTGAAAGTAGCTGGATGATAGGATACACAGGAGAGGACACATTGTTCCCAGTCTTGGCCTTATGGCTTTACAGATGACTATTCCAAGCTTAGTTCCAAAATGGTGTCGTGGCTTTCTCTGCTGTCATCAATTGCCATCAACACTGCATTTAGCTGACATAATTACTTATTGTTACAATCAGTGCCCATTAGGTTAAAGCTAAATTACAGTCTCAGTCCTTGGGAACTGCCTATTACATCCATATGAATACGCAAAGTTCATCACTCATGATTAACGTTGCTACAGTGAATACAAAAGGAATTAGTGAGGACCTGTCACTTATTGTAAAGTGCTGCCAGATTACGGTATCAGAAATGATGTGTCAACTGTTAAAACTTAATAATCCATGCTGAAATGCTGTGTCTGATTATAACAGTGATCAAAGGAGTGGCCTGATTGACATTCGGAAACATTATGGGGCTGATAACCTGCGAGGGTCAGGAGCCATGGACCAAAAGCCAGGGCCGCAGCTCAGCATGCTCACCCCCAGCTCTGGGCACTATGAGGGGCTGGGGACACTCCCAGGGGCACCTGCCCGGGTGCTGGCATGGTCCGGAAAAGATCAATGGGTTTGTGGTCCTTGGGCACATCACTGAGCTGTGGCTCCTAACTGGGCACCTCCCTTTCTGGCAGGAGAGAGCCTGTGCATTCCAGAGTAGGATTCAGTCTCCCTCCACTCTGGCTGATGATGTAAGTCACCCTGCTGCAGTCAGGACTGGCATTTCCAGACCTGTCCCTTGCACTGATGAGGCCTGAGTGGAGTGTGGGAGCACATTTCCCCTGATGTGAGCTGGGAGGACCCAGGAGCTCTCCTTGTTTGGGTGGGTTTTGTTGGGTCCCTTCCTGTGGGGTAAAGCAGCATCCATAAGTATGGATATGTGCATGTCTGCAGGGATTTTTAAAAGTTCTAAGACTTTAGTTCAACATTGCTTAAGGGGACTGCCTGATTTTTCTAATTTGAAGAGACTTTTTGTTTAGAAATTGGTTGTTTTGCATTTTTCTTTCAAACTCTCAAGACTGAAGAAAATGTTTTACTTCACTCCCTTGGAGGCTTATGTTTTTTTCTTTTCCTTCTTTCATTTTTTTTCCTTTTCCTTTCTCTTTTTTTTTGTTTCTAAAAAGCATCCTACAAGCAAATGTAAAGATCTGTTCTTGAACTCTGCTAACAAAGTCCTCTTGAGAAGAAGAGCTGAACTACACAGGCTGAAGCACGTGGGCTTGACAGAAGTGGGAGCTATAAATCTGTGTCTGGCCCCTGCTAATCCCACAAGACAGGCTCTGGCTGAAGCAAGGGATGGTGTGGCCCCTCCAAATCCATGGCATTGTGCTCCTCATCCAGCAATATGCATGGAGCCAGGATGTGGGGAGGTCCTCATCCACAGGGAAGTGTCGGGCCATTGATGGATGGCGAGCCCCGCCTGGGCTCTTCCTCACAGCCCCATCATTTTGTTTGTGGATACTGGTTGCACAGCACAGAATCACAGAACAGCTTGGGTTGGAAGGAACCTTAAAGATCTTCTCATTCCAACCCCACTGCAATGAGCAGGGACATCTTAAATTCATAAGGAATCTCTGAACTCTGTCTAACCTGGCCTTGAATCTTTCCAGGGATGGAACATCCACCACCTCTCTGGGCAACCTGTACTAACTGCAGTTTACAAGTCACAACTTGATCTGGAGTTCAAAGCTGGCTACTGGCTACTCCATACCAGCACATTTACTCTATCCCTTACCCAGCTTAGGTTTCCTGACAGCATCCTGCATCTCCACCAAAGAGCATTTAAAGCTCTTGCAGGTCTCTGGTCAAAGGCTCCCAAACCCTTTTGTGACTCATGGCAAGAGTTGTGGTTTCTGCTGCTGCTGTCAGGATCCCAATGCTCCAGCAGATGCCAGAGGCATGCTCTGTCCTTTGGGTAGTTGTTGCTCCTACGCAGCCCTTGCTTCCTGAGCAGCATGCAGTACAGGCCATGTCTCCTCTGCCTGCAGCAATTCCAAAGCAAGGGAAGGAAAGCTGTTCTCTGGAGACCAACAGGTCTGGAGAGAACAGGGGAAGATCCATTTGTGAGTGTTTTCAATGTCCTTGCTTAAGACCTCCATGCCAGGGTACTGGGAGAAGGTAAGCCAGGTTGCTGGTGAGCTGTGCTAGTGCTCTCCACAGGTGTCCACACCACAGGCTGTGAAACCAGTCAGAGCTGGGCTGTTTCACTTGGATTTCTCTACCTGGACTTGTGTGTCCACTGTAAAGCCACATGGATTCACAAACAGGCCACGCTGGAAGGTGGTGGGAAGTGTATTGGTGCTGCTTCCAGGTGTCTGCCACGCTGTGGATGCTCTAGCCTGTGTGCCCATGCTGCTGCATGCCTACCACCATCAGCTTTTCCTGAGGGCTCATCCCTGCTTTCCTGAGTATATGTATTTATGTATATGGCATCATACAGGGATTGTCCTCTCCCGATAGTAAAATATTAAAATATTAATATTAAAATATTTTAAAAATTAAAATTTTGATATTAAAATATTGATATTAAAAGACCTGATAACAGCACCAAGGGTCTAAAAAACAGTCTGCAGAAAGGTTCAGGCAAGCTTTCTTTGGTTCTCCCACACTAAGACCTTTCTTTCGCACTGACTCTTAGAGTTTTATTTTTTTTCTTTGGTTGCCTAACTGTGATAGCAAGA
Organism: Rhagologus leucostigma; assembly: GCA_013397725.1. Lineage (NCBI taxonomy): Eukaryota > Metazoa > Chordata > Aves > Passeriformes > Rhagologus > Rhagologus leucostigma. The sequence goes on along the minus strand of VZTD01003426.1, from coordinate 396,729 downwards.
GCTGGTTTTCTTTTTTTTCCACTGCAGCAACAAAGCAACATAACTAAAAACACTTGTTTAGGCTAAGCTGAAAACTTGAAACATCTTTGGTGTGAACCTGCTAACAAGACTTCCCAAGTCCCGCTATGTTCTAGTTCAACTGATATATTTGATCTCTGGAAAAAATAATGAAACATTTACTTATCCATGGCAAACAAAGCTCCCTTTGGAGGACCTGAAATGTGATCTTGTCATTTCCATTTCAAATAATTTTAAAAGTCTGTATAATTTTAACCATAAAATGGAACGTGTAACTGGCCAGTCACTGTGAATAGAAATGTTCCCTTTCAAAGCATTCAAATGAAATCTTTCCTCTGTTTTCTTTAAGCTTTCCTGCCTGTTGGCTGGTTTGAAGTTGGCAATTCATCGAGATGAACTTGTGCAAAGTTGGCTGCTGCTGAATTTGCATTTTTTTTCCCAGAGGAGAGTGATTGAGAGTGACAAATATTGCTGTACTGCACCATCAGGAGCTCTGTCCCCCTCCCTGCACACCCCCACTGCCTGTGGCATTGCAGGCCTGCCCTTCCTCACCTCTTCCCCCTGCCCAAGTCCTTGCGTGGCGATTCCCCTCGTCCCCACTCTGGACATGGGATTACAGCTCTGGCTCTTCTTCCCAGTGCATCATCAACATGTTGTTTCCAGGGTCATAAATTTGCACTGTGATGAGACACAACCAGATGTTCGGATACGTGAAGTGACTGGCAAAACAGCCTGCCTGGCGCAGCCCCTGCCTCTGGAGTCAGCCGCCCACTAATGAGAAGCAGGACTCTCGCCTTGAGCTGGGCCAGGACAGACGGAGAGTGGCCCCAGGAGCTACCACCGAGCTGCCATCTCGACCCCCTTCCTGCTCTGGGTGCCCAGGGAGCATCTCCAGGGCTGGGTTCAGGCACTCTGGTAGCTATTGGCTTGTGGAGGCCATCTGGAAAGAGAGTTTGGGCCGGTACAGGGGGGGAATGCACAAGGCCGTGGTCTTCCTTGCTAGCAAGGAAGCCAGTTACAATGCTGTGGGATACTTTATCATGTAAAAATACTTCTGAGATGCACAGTTTGGATCATTTGTGTGGATGAACAGGCTGTTTTGTAATGGAGAGACTCGTGGGGAAGCGAGGTCTTAGCTCAGGATGCTGAGCTGGTACCCTCTGCCAGGAGCTGCTGCTGACTGGGGATGCCGTGTTTCAGGTGGCTCCAGCCCATGTGTCCCCAACTCCCCTGGGTGGGCAGGGAGATGGGGCAGGAGAAAGTGGCACTGGAAAGCAGGTGAGAAGCTGTTTGCAGGTAATGTGTCCCTCATGGGCTGTGAAGGTCCTCAGGATGGCTGCAGGTCTCCAATGTCTCCTGCACACACACACCCCACACCCCTCACACCCCCCCAACACACACACACTGCCCTTGTAAGCCCCAGTCCTTGTGTCCCTTGGTGCACATTCACTGCTGATGTTTTGGGGCACACACTGAGCAGTGGGGAATCCACATAGTGATTGCAGCCCCAGCATGGAGATTTGGCCTTACAGCTGCTTCTTACAGCTATGAGGGGCAATGGCCATTAACTAAACCACAAGAAATTCCACCTCAACATGAGGAAGAACTTCTTTACATTGGGAGTGGCAGAGCACTGGAACAGCTGCCCAGGCAGGTTGTGGAGTCTCCCTCTCTGGAGGGGATATCTGGAGATATCCCAAACCCACCTGGATGTGTTCCTGTGTCACCCGCTCTGGGTAACCCTGCCTGGGCGGGGGAGTTGGACTGGATGATCCCCAGATCCTTCCAACCCAAACAATTCTGTGATTCTCTTTCCTTCGCTCTTCCCCAGGCCACGTGGGTACTGGTGGTATTTCCTCACGTGCATGCTCCCATGGCACAGGGCTGGGCAGGTCTGCTCTCTCCTTTTAGCGTCCAGGTAAGCACAGAAGGGAGAGAAGAACTACTGGAAGCAGAAGGAGTGTGTTGGTACCAGGGCTGCATGTTGGGCCAGGACATCTTCAGGAGACGCTCCTCAGCTGGAGGTTCAGCAACGGCCTCTAAATGGTAGAAGAAGGAGATGGAGCTTGGTAAGTCCTTGGAGGGGACAAAACACCATGGTACCAGTGGCCACCAGCACCCCTTGCAGCCCCAGCTCCAATGGAGGGGAAGCTCAGCCATCCCCAGCTGTCTTTGCCATGAGCCCAAGGGATTTTCCTAAGGCCATGCTGGAGGGATGTTCTCACCAGCCCTTTTCAGGGACATAAGAGGGAGAGCGAGTGCTTTTGGCTCTGCTCAGCCCCTCGGGAGGAGCAGCCTATGGCCCCAGGTGACTGTGAAGGGTTCCACTACCCTTTGGGAGACCCGCTGCCCTTCCCATGGAAAGGCCAGGTGAAACAGGGCTGTCTGCCAGCAGCTCCTGGGGTTGCCCCTCACTGCCCCAGCATGTCCAGGGGAAGAGGGGATGCCCCGTGACAGGCATGTGGAGACCTCTGCATCCCACTGTACTGCAGAGCACCCACACCATTGTGCAGCAGCTCTGGAGGGAGTTTGGGTTAAAAGGGGTTAACAGCTCTCTGCTGTAACACATGATTGGTCTTTATGAGGTTGAAACTCTTGTCTGTTTGAGGCCTACAGATGATGCTAAAGAGCACAATAATGACAGCAATTCAAAGCAATCTAATTATGCAAACGGGAGGCTAAACAATTTCATCATCCTTAAATTAGATTGTCCTAATGAGATAAAGACACCAATTAATCCTGAATTAATTTCAATAGCCTATTTCAGGCAAACACTTTAATATGCAAATGTAAATGAGAAACAAAGCCTACTGTAGAATGCCAGAGTTCAAAACCTCTCTCTGCACAGCTGCAGCGGGTGTAAATAGTGTCTAATGAGTTTGCATGGAAAGACACAACCAGTTGAAAATTTTAGACTTCATAAAGCACAGCCGGTGCCTCAGGTACGTCGCAGTGCTGAGGCGGGCGGGAGGAGAGGGAGGAAGAGGGAGGACTCACTCGGCTGAGGCCGGGAAGGCCATCAGCCACTCTCCACAGGCACACCGGGATGGGTCCAGCCACTGCCATCACGGGATGAAGGCCTTTAACAAGGCACTGCTCCGAAAAGCTGAATGCTTCATGCTGAGTACCTGGCCAGTTGCCTTTCTAGGACGCAGAGATGATTTTAATTAGCTGTTGCATAATTGTTTTAAATTAGCCGTTTTGCTATGCACTCATACACATAAAAAAAATCCACTCCTGTTTTTTTTTCTCCTAAGCACTTGGCAGTGGGAAGGGCAGGGCCTGGGGTTTAGGTTACAGATAAATCAAATACCATCCCGCGTTTCTCTTACCTTACTTCCCTGCTGTAACAAAGTTCCAGGAGACATCGAGGAAGTGAGTCTCAGTCCCAGGGCCTGACCAAGGTCTGGCTTCCAATTTACACTTTGTTTTAACTCCAGCCCTGGGCAGGTGAGCTGCCTAGGGCTCTGCAAAGGTGGCTATGGGAAATGATGGCATTGAAGGTGAGGCTCAGCTCTGAGTTATTCCTGCTGCTCTGCCTCCTCTCCAGCAAGTCCCAGGAATGTGCCCTGGAGGAAGCTGTTAAAAACAAACAAACAAAGGAGTAACAAAACCAAACTGCCCAGAACGAGCACCTCTTGGATAATTTATCCCTCTACCCCTCCTTCTGCCAAATCCATCCTGGGCTGCTGTTATGGGATGATATTAGAATAACAGAATGGTTTGGTTTGGAAGGAACCTCAAAGACCATCTCATTCCAACCTCTCTCCCACGGGCAGGGACACCTTCCACTATCCCAGGCTGCTCCAAGCCCCGTCCAACCTGGCCTTGCACACTTCCAGGGATGGGGCAGCCACAGCTTCTCTGGGCAACCTGTGCCAGGGCCTCACCACCCTCACAGGGACGAATTTCTCCCTGATACCTAATCTAAACTCCCCCTCTTCCAGGTCAAAGCCATTCCCCCTTGTCCTGTCACTCGAGGCCCTTGTCACAAGTCCCTCTCCAGCTCTCTTGTAACCCCTTTAGGTGCTGGAAGGGGCCCTAAGTTCTTCCTGTAGCCTTCTCTTCTCCAGGCTGAACAACCCCAACTCTCAGCCTGTCTCCATAGCAGAGGTGCTCTAGCCCTGTAGTGTAACCCTGAGAGGGTTTGTGTCCTTCCAAAAATATTTCTTCATATGTGACAATACAGGATGTTCTTCCCCCTTAAAATGCCTGTTCTTTCTTTGAATTTCCCCGAGGTTTATCCTCGGCATCACCTGGTGGCACCTCAGGTTAAGGTGCAGCCTGGGAGGAGACAAAGCCCAGGGAGTGTCCTGCAAAAAGTTGAGGCTTCTCTGTCCCTCTCATGTTCCCCTGTAGCCTTTCCACCAAGTCCTGAAGAGCTGCCAGCTGGGCTGGAAAGCAAATACTTTTCTTCCAGACTTCTTCTTAATGGGACAAAGCTGAACACTACTGCTTAACCTTTACCGAGCAGACACCTTGTGTCTTCCCCATGTGTTGAAGGAAATTCCCTCTTTGTTTCAGCACCGTATAGTTTTCCCACACAGGTATTTCCTGAAGCAGTGAGATCCTGTCCTGTTTACATCACCTCTTGCAAGGGCTTTCTGGTAACAAATAATAGCCTTGCTGCTTATTGTCTCTCCTACTTCTCTTAGGAGGGCAGCGTATGTTGGAGATAGGAATTCCAGCATTTCTACTGGGAAATCTTGGGTAACCATCATTTGTGCAACAGGGTATTTAATCCTTGCTGAGTAGACCACGAACATCCTTTTCCATTTCTCCAGCCTTAATGGGCATGGTGGTTTACTGACAGATGAATTGAGACAGTGAAAGGGCTGATGGCCCAGAGCTCACAGCGTGCCAGCAGATCTGGAGATCTTCTATCACACGTTTGTCCTTGGAAAAAACACAATTGACTCAGTAAATTGCTTAATCTCTGGCACGCTGGGTACCAGCGCTGTCTTTTCTGCTGGAGCTTCGGAGATTTTTTTCCAAAGCACTTGGCACTGCCTGGGCTTTGTTGTCTGACCTATCAGCAGGGTAGTGTGAGCTTTAGCTCATCTGGAGATGCTGTGCCATGGATGGGGACCTGGGCAAGAGCTCAGAGATGTTGATGCTCCCAAGCCTGCTCCCAGACAGAAGAGCAAATCCCACAGGGTGCAGGCATTCCTGGGAGCAGGAGCACAGCTTTAGTGGCTCTCAGAGCCAAGGCACTGGGTTATCTAGGTCTTTGGTCTGACATGGGAGAGAAGAGGGATCTCCCAGACCTGGGGTGGTGCCTGTCAGGAGAGAGGGGGGCGGGCTGGGGAAGCCCAGGGTGGGGAAGCTGTTAGCAGGCACAAGCTGCCTCCAAAAGAGGATGACAGATCACAGCCTGGGGCTGTGGTTTCCTGGTAATTAATACCAGATCTGCACATTACCCTGTCACCCCATGGGAGGAATTGGGACTGAATCAGGGGTGAGCACATGATCGCATTTTTGCCGAATTACCCGGCTCCTACAATATGGTGTGCACCTGGCTCCCTGCCAGCAGCAGGAGCACAAAACAATACCTGATTCAGCAGAAAGTCTTCTGGCCCCTTTGGAGATCTTGTGAAGCAGCAGGAAGAGTTTATATCTGTTCAGTGCTTTGCATTGTTTTCAGCCTTGGACTGGGTGCCTTAAAACTGGATTTACGGTTGTGAGGAATCATGGCCAAAGGAGCACAGCCTCTCATGCGAGTGTAGTTTAAAAGCAGAGGTGGGGATGGGTCCAAAGGCAAGTCCTGCTGAGTTTCCAACTCGACGTGAGCTTTTTTGCCTGGATCCATCTGTTATTGAAGCCTGGTGATCCCCGGAGGAGCGGAGTGTGCTGCTAAGATCCTGAAATGGGGACGCTCAGTCATGTTTTAGTTAAAGGGCTCTAACAGTCAGCCAGGGGACTTGTTAAAATGTTACCACAGGGTCCCCTGTTTATTCTGCCACTCTCTGTACTCAGCTCACACATTAAAAGATGGTATTTTTTTAGCTGCCAGTGCTGCTGTCTGATGAATCCAGCTGTTTTCTTTCCCCCTCTGAAATCATGACATTTATAATCAGCATTTAGTGAGAAGCCTCCCAAGTGTTACGCTCTGCCCTGGTACTCAGAGAGGTGGAGTGGGCCTGTGGGGATGTTGGTGGATGCATGTCCTCCACCTCCTCCAGCTTGGGCTGGTGCTCAAGCTGCTGTGCTGAGGTGAGCTCCCACCCAAAAACATGCAGCCAGCTGGGATGACAACAGGCTGTCATTTGGCTTGCCAGGGGCATGGGTGTGAAAATCAGCTTCAGACTTCCAGCTGCCCAAGCAAGCTGGACTCTCTCCTTGTTTTCTTCACGCGCCCCTCTGGCAGGGGAAGGAGGCCCAGGGACCAGTGCTGCCTGCAGCTCTCTTCGTGCCTGCCTGGAAACTCCCAAGGGGAAGGCACAGAGAGCTGGGATGTTCTTTGTCCTGACATGGTTTTTGGGAGGAGAGTGCTGGGACTAAAACTCTGAAGCAGAGTAACAGGAGTCTCCTGATCTTCCTGTCTTCCTGAGGAAAAAACACATCTCTTTCCAAACCAGCTCTCCCCAGTCCCTCCCAAAAAAGCCCACACAGCAACTCTTCCTTGCATCAACCCAAGGAAAAATCTTTACATTCCTTGCCTGTGGATACTCACAGTTTTACACCTGTAAAAGTGAAGGTGGGCTGGGGAGAAGCAGTGTGGATGCAAAAGGTGGGCTCAGAGGAAATAAAGCCACAGCAGCAGGGTGGTTACTGATGAGCCATCCAAGGTGCAGCGGAGAATCTGCATAAAATATTCCTCATGGAGCTCGGGCAGCCGGTTCCAGCCCAGATAACAGTCTGACAGTCACTGAGGAAGGATGCCTTTAACCTTCACAAAACTGAGAGGACAGCAGAGAAATGAGCCAGGCAGTGGTGTCATAAAAATCACAGCCTCAGCGCTTCGGATGCGTTTTGCTCTGCAGCGGAGTTTTGGGTGGCGGAGGGAAAATAAGCAAAATGCTGGGAGGCAGATGAGTGGTGGGCCAGGGGTGTGCTCCTGTCAGAGCTGTACCAGTCCCTTGCAGAAAGAGCTCTGTGAAGCTGGCTCCTAGTGATCCTGGGGAGAAGGAGATGCTGTTGCTGCTGGGTATTCTGTGCCACACAGAGATCATGGGTTTAGTGAGGACGACCCAGCAGAGGTCCAATGAGACCATAATGTGGTGGTGCAGTCCCCATGGGATGACACCTACCAGCTCTTCCAGGTCTTCGTGCTCTGCTCTCACTCATGTGAGATTCAAACCTTTTAGGACAACCATTTTTATCAGGAAAAGGCTCTCTGGAAACACATATAAATGTCTGTGCATCGGGCTGCATGTTTATGGTTCAACTTCTGCCTGGTATCAACCTGCCCAGGCTGGTCTGCAGAGGGGCTGTGCAGGCACCTGTTTGCAGCTCAGGGTGTCTGTGGTACCTCCTCCCTTCTTCTGAACAGCCCTATAGTTTCCTTCACCCTGTTTTCTACCCTCCTCCAACCAGTTCACTTAGTGGAAGGCAAACCTTTAAATCGTTTGACTTTCTAAGAGCTCTTTTCCTCCTCTGTTGTTGTGAGGAGTGAAAAAAAAAAAAGGAAAGCAGAGTATTTCTACAGCTAAATGACCCATGTTTGGATACTGGGGCAGAGAACTGGGGGATCTTTCCTAGTTGGGATTTTATGGAATGGGGAACTCACATCAATATTTGGGAAACACTGTTTTGTTGTGAGTTTTAATTCAACCAACAGTCCTTGTAGCAAAAGATTTTACCAGGCTCATAAGATGGAGATAATTTGACACCCAGTGTGGGACACCCAAATGCTGCTCAAAAGCAAAAGCCCTTTTCTGTCCTCACAGCTTTCTTGATTTGCCAAACCACGTATTTGGTCCATGCCTCAAAACAAAACTGGACAGGGCTGGCAGGCTGGGCAGCTCCTGCTCCACAGCCCTTGTGCTGAACAATCCAGGGTGTACAGCCAGCTTCCAGCAGGGTTTTTCCTGCAGATCCCTGGCGAAGTGGCATCTGGCTGACCCCGGGCGAGTTGCTTCCCACCAGCACCGGTGGAAGGCAGCACTTCAGAGACACTGAGCCACCGAAAAAAAAAAAAGACGGAGGATCAGCTCTTCATCTGGGATGGAAATAAAGCTGGTGAAAGGATGGATGTTTTCTCTGTTGCCTTGAGGTTAGAAAACAGCAGGAAACCCTTGCTTGAAGAAAAGACACATGGCCACCACTATGACTTGTGCAGGCTCTGGTGCCTTGAAGTTGGTCTGGAAACAGAGTTTTGCGGTGGATAAAATTTCACAGACTTTCCATGGTTTCTGACTGCAGCCTTTCTGGTGCCTGGCTTGCAGCTAAAGTGGAATTTTTGCCATATTTTCACAGGCCTGGAAGGTGGTGTTCATACAATCGGGATCTTGGAGCTGAATGAGGCAAATACTGGTTTATCTCTACAGCTCTACATGTGGCATTACAAAATACCCTCATGGGAAAGAGTTTGTAGGAGCAGCCAGAGATCTTGATTTTGTCCAGGCACTTGACTCCACAAAGTCTTTGGAAAGTAAGTGATCCTTTAACCAATGACCCCACGGCCTGCAGGACTAACTCTGTCTTTCTAGCTTATTACTACGCATCTTTTGTGAGTAACCAAGATGTATTGAGTTGGGACTCCCTGAGTGCAAGCAGCCAGAGATAGCTTTGACTTTTCCTTTTTTTAATTTACCTTGTGGGGCTGTGGGAAATGAGAAATCCTTCTGGCTGTCAATATTGCCAGCAGTGCCATGACAGGGAAAGGGGGGTCAGTGGCGGCTGCAGGAACCAGGCACCCCGGGACTGGCATCTCAGCCTCACACCCAACTGGAGCTGACATGGCTGGCGTGACAAGACTTGGGTTGATGAGTTCTTGAAACTCCCATAAAATGTCTTTTTCTTCAGCTCTTGCCCCTTTCCAACTTTCCCAGACAGATTATTCTCGTTATTTATCCTTCCTCAGCCCTTCTCCCTGCCCAAAGGCTCCTCCTTTTGCAGAGGGGCTCCTTTTTATGTCTTTGCAGGGGAAACCTCCACAGTCACGAAACGCTGATGGTAATGGGGAGCAGGATGGCCTGGCGGGGATCTGCTCTGCCTGGTTGTGTAGGATCTGCTGACTTGCTCTGCATCCCTGCCTCTCCCACCATCCCTCTTTCCCTTGCAATAGCAGCCAGGACTTTCACTGGGAATGGTGCTTTTGGGGTGGCCTGGACTTGAAGGTGTCTTCTCCCATGCTTCCAGGACATGGAGAAGTCAACTTGGGCTGCCAGGTGGCCAGCAAGAGAAGGGAACCACCTATATCTCAATTAAGTGATACTAAAGTGATATAAAGCAACTCAGCTGGTACACCTGGAAGGAGGAAAGTGATGATAAGGTGATACAAGGACCTCTTGGTGGCTCCCTGTTTTTTCTGCCTCCCCTTCTTCGTGGCAGTGAGGTGTGCCCTGAGGGTGCTCTGTGTCTAGCGAGCTTCTCTGTGCAGCACTGGAGACCTCGGGGAGCAGAGCCATCGGCCCCATAGGGATCATTTTCCTGCTTGTGCATCACAAACTGTGAGTGGGGTGTTGTGGGGATGGGGGGGTTATTGTGGGGTGCTGCTTGGTTGGAGAGGGGTAATGCTGCCTGAGTTCCTATTGCTCTGGTGCATGATATTTGACTAGTGTTTTCCAAGCATGTGATGTTTTCCTTGCCTGTTTAAAACTGTTGGATTCCCTGCTCAGATGTGGAAGAGCATTTGGTGTAATTTATCTTTCTCTGATTGGGAGCAGGGTGTGAGCCCTCTGAGCTGGGCTGGGCAATAGGGGCTGCTTTGAGCTGCTTTAGCTGGGGCTTTGAGACCCTCAGAGTTTAGGAGCAGCTCAGGTTTGGCTCTGTCTGATGTGCAATTATACCAACAGCAATAAAAACACCAAAGGTCTCATCCTGCTGCATCTCTCGCTAGCAATACCACATGAGAAATCCTTTAATGTGTGCTCACATCTCTCTCTGTGTTGTGCAAATGCCTTTTCTGGGACTCTCGTGCTGCAGATCCAGCTGTGTGCTGAAGCAAGGGGGTGTGGGATTTGCTGTACTCCTTTTGATGAAGCTGAAATCTCCCCTGTTTTGGGGATGGGGTAAGAGAAAGGACAGAGAGTGCTGTAGGGCTGGATGCTGACTCTGGGTGTAGTGTTGCTCCTGGTCCAGCCCAGGGCAGGGTGAATGGGGAAGAACCCAGTGGAGAGAAGGGAAGGGGCTCCTTGGTGTCCCAACACAGCTTGGTCAGGGACTGGGGAAGGACAGTGCCAGGAAGCACCACCTGGTTTGCCAGGTCAGCTCTGGTATATCACCACTGCTGCTTCCCACAGGCAGGCTGCAATGTGAGAGGCTGATTTCCCATTTCTTTCCCATCCTGGTTCTGCTCACCCAGCTGCCAGCAGACACCTGGGAGAACCTTGTTGCACAGGTGGTTTGGTCACCTCCTCTGGTGGCTCCTGGAGAAAAAGGCAACATGTCTTTTGGTTGTTCAATCATTTTGTGTGACCACCACAGTGGGGTCGCTCGTGTCTCATGTCCCTCCTGTGGAGGGAGGCTCCGTCCTGGTGCCATTTGTCTTCCGTACATTCCATTTATCTCCAGTGAGAAGCTTCAGACCCAAACCATCTTAAGTGATCTCCAAAAGACAGTGATAAGTACCTTCCCTCATCATTACAGCTTCATTTTATCACGGTGGTGATAGCAATAATGGCGGTTGTAACCCCCATCAAGTCCGCTTAACACGGTTCATTTTCAAAAGTCACTCAATGCCTCTTGACAGTCTGGCTGGGTGGTATGAAAAGATCATTTAACCCTGATGATCTAAGGGAGCCGGTGAGTGGCAAAAGGAGCCCCGGCAGCTGGAGAGAAGCCGGCATGGGGCGGGCAAGGGAAGACCATTGATTTTGTGACAAGGGGCAAAACCACTGTCAGTGCGGAGTGGTGTGGTGTGGGGGGACGTTTCAATTAGCACTGCCAGGAGAAATCCCAGGGAAGGCAGAAAAGCCTGGGCTGCCTCACCTATTTTTTTTTTTAACAGTGAGAAATGAACCCAAAATTAGAATCCTTATTAACAATTAGCATAATTAAAGGCGACACGTTATAATTTCAGCAGAAAGGCGCTTTCTGATGATACAGTGGCCTGAGATAATTGCAGCCAGCGCTTGGCTGAGGCGTGCGATAAATGGACGGCGCGCTGGCCCACCTGCCACTCATGCAGCCCTGCTATTGTCCTGGCTGATGCTGCCCCAGCTCTGCCTCACCATCAAAAGTAAAGCCATCCTCTGGTGACCTCAGAGTCACTCGGAAACTGCCCCTGAAGCGTGCTCAGTTCTAGAGGATGGGGAGGGGAACAAGTGCTCTGCTTTGCAGTGGAGGTGCCCCACTGGTGGTTGCTGCCATTCGAGCTGTGTCGATGGCTGGGTTTGCAGTCATAGAGGAGACCCCACAGCAGAGATGAGCCTCCCATCTGCCTCACCCACCCATGTCAAACACACGGCTCTGACTCGCCGCCACACTGAGTGCAAGCTTCTCCATCCAGCCCTCTTGCCAATGCCAAATCTCAGCCCCAGCATCTCTTCCTGCATGTGCTGTTCCTCCCCAAATGGAAAGGGGGTAAAGCCAAGCACTAGGTTATGAGCTGTCCCCCTTTCCTCGCCTCCCCCTAGGCCCCCACTGCCCACCAGGGACAAAGTGGGGACATTGCAGCTGTCACCTGCAATGGGGGAAGTGCCTACCAATGCTTTGAAAGCAAAGTCGCTCAGATTTGGCAAAGGACTCGCTCATGCTCTCACTTTCAGGTTAGCTTATCTGAATAATTACATGAGCAAAGCTATCCCAGAGTGTCTTGGAATGTGCAGAAATACATTCCATCTGTGTATGCCACAGCATCAAAGTCAAAGAGCTCTCCGAAAGGAGGTCGGCCTCACTAACATTTTAATTTGGGGTGGAGAATGGTGGAAGAAATGCTAAAAATTAGAATTATATGAAGCCAAAATGACCCATTTGGGTTTAGGCCCAAAAGCTTGAATTTATTTTGGATTTGAGATCATTTTGGATTATAGTTTACATGAGACAATGCAAAGCTTGAAAGCATTCAGCTGGAAGCAGAGATGTCAATTCTGTGGCAAAGAAGTGCTTTGATCACCAGGAGAAGAATTGTTTGGAGTTTTTCCTCTACTGTGGATCTAGAACTTGCTGGGGAAGTTTCATCCCTGTTTGGAGGAAAGTCAGGAGAGTGGATTGTTTGCAGTCCCTGAGTCTCTAGTTGCTTTCCCTGGGCTGCAGGAGGATAAATACAGGCGCTCACAGGAGAATCACTGCCAGCAGTGCCTCTGCATCCTGGGTGGGGAGTGGGACCATGCCAGGGCTGGAGCAGTTTGCTCCTGATGGAACGCAGTTACTGGCAATTTACAGCATGTTCAAGGAAGTCCCTCCAAAGAGGGTTTAAGAGTTGTTGAGTCAACATGAAACAATATATCAGTTAATGAAGTTTAATAGCACTGAATAAGAACTGCACTGCGGCTCTGGGATCCTCTTGCAAATGCAGTTACGGCCTGGAAAAGCAAGGCTGGGAAAGCAGTCCCTTGCTCCTGTCCATATGTTGCTCCCTCCGTGCTTTGCAACTCAGATGCCTTTAATGGCAAGCCAGTCCCACAGAGGTGATAACAGGAGCTGGCTGGCATCTCTCCTGCTCCTGCAGCATCAGCAAGATGATGAGCCCTGGGCATTTCAGCCAGGCCTTCTCCAAATTAGCTCCAAACACCAGCTTTTCCAACTGTAAGGCCCAGGGTGGAGCTCTGCTCTCCTCTCTTTAATCCCTCTGGAGATCTTTGAATTTTGCAGGAAAAGGACTTCTATAAAATTGAGGCGTCCCTCGAACACATGCACTTGGGAATGAAGGTTTTGGCATCACAGATAGAGATTTGCTGGTGGTAATTTCTTTTTTTTTTTTTTTTTTGGTGAAAATCTAAAGATGTCTTGGGACATCTGCAACACTACAGAGTGGGAGGGGAGGAAAAGGAGAGAGATGACAAAGAAACTACAAAAGCATTTCCAGGATGGCAGATCCTTTCTCTATATCCCATACTCTTGCCCTATGCTGTCATATGCAGCTGCTGACTGCCACAATACAGAAGGAATGGGGTGGGTGGCACCACCTGGGGTAGGGGAGCAGGGATGAGCCCTAAGCACAGCCTCAGAGTTTTCCAATTTATTTATTTATTTTAATTTAAGAAAAATAATAAATGGCAAAGGGGTTTTGGGGTGTGTTGGACTGCTGAGCTGGGCAGGAGGGAGCATGCCTGCAGGGCATGTTTCTGGGAATTGCTGGGTAGGTAGCGGCTCTCCTAGAAGCACCAGCCATCCTTGGAGCACCTCTGGCTGCAGAGAGGAAGAGTTTATCACATCCCCTCTCCCACTGCTCCATCGTGTCTGGCTTTCCTGATGGCAGAGTCCCATCATCCCTGCTCACCTCCTGCCCTGCTAGGATGCTGCTCCCTGCAGCAGGGAGGCGAGCAATGAGCTCCTGTCTTTAGAAAATCCTGACCCAGTTTTCTCTGGAGCACTGGGAGGCAGTGCATTTAAGGAGTGCTGTGTCCCTGCCAAGCTCCTCTGCCAGCCTGAGCAGTGCTGGGCTCCAGAAGTCCCTGCAGGATTGTTCTGAGGAGGGCATTGCCTCTCCCAGCCTGGCCTCGGCTCTGGCAGGGCTAGGCTGTTCCTGCAAGAAATGCAACCAAAAATACCCCTGTCAGGCAGGTCTGGTGGGGGGGGAAAAGCCACGAAGAATGTTTTGGGTTGCTCTAGTTTGGAAGCACCTGGGACTCGTGTGCATGCATGTGCTCTTTCCGAAGTCTGTAGCTTGTCCTGAGGTTTTTTCTTCCCTCTCATTCCCCCTGCGATCTCCCTCAGAAGGAAAACTGGGGCTGGTTCATCACAGCTCTGTTCAAGTGCTGGGGACGGTGGCTGTGGTGGTGACAAAGTCAGTCCCCTGAGCAGTGTCCCTGCTTGGGAAATGCTGACTAAGCAGGTGCTTGCAGGGCAAGGAGCTCACAGGAGGTGCCCAGAGCCCTGGACAGGGCAGTAACAGGGGCCTGACTTCTGCTGCTGCCCTTGGGGTGTGGATGAGAGTAGCACCTGCTCCAGCACCTCCTTATACCAGGGGTTCCAGTGTCACCTGGCCATCCCCTCATCACCAGGACAAGGAGCCACCTCCAAACTCACCTGGCCGTAACCTTGACCCCCTCTGTCTTGTGCAATACTTTCAGTTCCCCCCTGAACACCTGCAGTGGGTGTCCCTGCTGCAAACTGGCACCAGTCTAGAAGGGCGAGTGGGAAACTCAAGAGGGCTGAAAGGCCCTGGATGTGTTTTGCTGGTGCTGCACAGGCTATGAGAGTGTGGCACAGCCAAGGGAGGCTGTGGCACATCCAGCACCCAGGCAACTTCAAGTATGTCCATGGATCAGAGGGGGAAAACACCCTCTGGCACTCTCAAAGTTCAAATATTTACAATAAATGATGCCTGACCCTTTTTCCCTCTCTTCCCTTCCCTCCCTCGCCTTCCCCAGTGCCAGTTCCCAGTAACCCAGGTCCAATAACTTGGTTGTAATAAAATGTGACTGCTGGGGCTATTTTTACAGAGCTGGCACTCATTTGCATGCCTGCTCTGTGTGGGGCCCCAGGCAATCTTTTTTTCCCTTTCTCTTCCCCCTCCCCTTCCCTCCCACTTCCCTCACCCCACTGGCATCCCTCTGATCAGAACTGACAACAGAAACACAGCCGTATTTCCTGGAGATTTACGGAGTTAGACGATAAAAGCTCAGAGGAACAGTTACAATAGGAAGGAGGACGCAAAGGAAAGCAGCTGGGGAAGTTCCTAAACTGATTGTTTTCAAACGTCAACTCTGCTCTCGGGGGCTCTATTGGCTCCAGGAGCCAGCCCATAGCTTCGGGAAATGCCAGGAGGCAGCTGAGCCGGAGGCATGCAGATGGAGGAGGCCAGTGTGGATGGAGGAGGCCAGCCCAGTCCTGCTCATTCCCTGGGGCTGGGGAGCCATTGCTCCCTCTGGGTGGCTCCATGGGGTTTTATCCTTGACCCTGTGCTGGTGCTGCCACCCCATCCTTGGGAGGTCACTGGGTGCTTCTGAGGCTGCTGCTCCTCTTCCTTTGGGTGCTGGGTCTTTCTGCATCCATCAAACAGCCCTGGAGCAGCTCCTTGCTTGAGAGCTCTGGCCTCCCTCACCCTTCTCAGCTCTGGGGTGTTCCCCGGGCACTGGAGGAAGGACAGTAGTGGGGACCAGGTTGGGACATGGCAGGAGTAGAAACTACAGGAAGGACAATGGCTGAATTTTTTGAGAAATTTACAGTTTGTTGTGATTTCTCCCCTCCTAGCCTGGGCAACCCTCTTGGGCTGGGAACCAAACAACCCTCAGGTAGGCTTGGGAAATAAGTGCTGCTCTCTGGGTGCCCAAGGCATCTTGAAGCAGGGCTTCAAATTCACATTTAAAGGTGCCAAGAGGCTCCCTGAGGTGATGCTGTCACCAGGCTGCAAGAGATGAGAGGTGGGGAGGCATTTTGGGGGTCCTTGATGAGGACTGTGGCCAGGAACCAACTGTTGTGGTCAAACCCTGCTGGTAATTGGGGCTCTAGGCACACAGTGCTGGGGATCTTGGAGGAATAGGAGCAAGGTGGGATTGCCATGCCCTCTCTTTTCACCCCACCAGCTGCACATGAGCACCCAGAACCCTCGCACCAACTGTTTTAGCAAGCAGCTCCACTGGAGATGGGGACAAGGGGGACCTTCCCAGCTGGGGACTGCAATACAGGTGCTTGGTCTCCCCATCCTCCAGCCTGTCCTTGCCCCTCCTCCTCCCCCCTCTCTCTCCGTTTCTCTCCTCAGCGCCACTGTCAAGCAACTTGATAACTTGCCAACCCATATTGATTTTTGTTTCCCAATCTCCAAGCTGGATGGAAGGAAAAGATTAAAAACAGTTTGTCAGTTTGAAGTTGAATAAGAATTCAGCACAAGGGATATCAAAGCACTTTGGGCGGGGGGCCCAAGGCATCAAGGCCACGGATGGTATTGGGGAGAATGTAACCCTTTGGCACCCTCTGCTCCAGAGGGGACCTGATCCAGCATTACTAATGCCAGGATGTGACCTCCTGGCTGCTACTAGGAAGCTGCCTGCATCCCTTGCCCTCTGGGCATCCCATGGGTGTTGTTCTGGGGGTCACAGCAGCCCCCCATACAGCAGCACATGGGATGCCTCTCATTCCTGGTCTTCCTTCTGCTCTGCTGGCAGTGCCCAGCCCCGGTACTCCCGTCCCTACGTGTCCCCGCTGCCCCTGCCATTAGTATTCATATGGTGGGTCTCCTGCTGTCCTTGTCAAGACTGAGTGGGCAGAGTAAGGAAATTTGCCCTTCAAAAAATGAGAATCATTTGAGTCAGGGAAGCTCTTCCCTCATGCGTGTGGTTTCCTTGCCAGCCCCAGGGATGACGTATGGTTTGCAGACATCCCTGTGCAGCAAAAAAGGGCTCTGTGGTGGGGATTGGGAAGGTTGTGCTGGGTACAAGGAAGGGTTGGGGGTGCACTGGGTTGGCTGGGCTGTGTGAAGGGGACAATGTGTGCTCGCCCAAGGTGTGATATTCCATCAGGTGAGGGAGGATGCTCTGAGGCAAGAGAGAACCTCTCGGCTGCTTGGTTTCCACAGGCTCAGGGCTGCACTTCTTGCCAGAAATCTCCTGAAAATTCCCCTCAGGGTGGGACAGGGATGGCAGGTGAGGCTGGATGTATGGTCCTTGCTGATGTCCAGACAGCCACAAGCCTGCTGCTGTGGGTGAGGGGTGCTTGCCCCATCATTGCTTTTCCTCCCTCTACCTCCCTGCTGCTTTAAGGGAAGGTGAGAGCTGGAGGCTCAGGAGTCTCATTGCTGCTACTATTTCTGGTCAGTGTCCAGTAAAGAGCTGCTGAGATATATTTGTCTGCTTAAAAAGTAGAGTGGATTTACTTCCATTTATACCTGCAGGTGTATTTCCTTACCTAAATAATAGATGGTTATGTCCTCAGCCAGGCTAGGCTGGCAGAGTTCCTCCAGGGTCAGCAGAGCTGTGCTGGCTGACATCCAGAGGAGAGGGCCTGGTCCTTCCAAAGAGGATGTGCAGTAGCTGTGTGCAGAGAGAATTGAAAGGAAGGTGGCCCTGTTCACAGAGGTCAGGATTGTAGCTCCTGCCTCTGTCCTGGGAGACCTGGGACAAGTTATCGTAGCCAAAGCTGTGGTCTGCACCTCATGATGGCGGACCATGATTTGGTAGTCAGTGGGCAAAAACTGGCACCTCCCGGGGGCACTTCTGCCTGTTCTGGGTGGTGTAGGAGCTGGGACAGCTGCTACCAGCATCATTTGGTCTTTTCATACGGTGTTTTGCTCTCTGGCTAAATCAAGGTGGTCTTTGGGGAGCTTGGGAGAGTGGTGCTGAGGACAAGTTCTCCCCTGGTCTCATCTCTTCCCTCAAACCCCTGGATCTGTCACCCACCTCCTCAGATCTGAGTCCCAAGGATGCTGTAGCATCTCCTGGGCAGTGGGAGAGCAAAGGAAAAACCCTGCATTTGCCAGTATCCCAGGTGAGCACATCAGTTGATGTGCATTGACAGGCTGAGGAATCCCTTGGCTGGGAGAGCTGCAGGGCATCGTTAGCACTCAGTGCTGGCACCTGGGAAGAGGCAGCTGGACCTGCTGCTGGCCTTGGCCACCCACTGCCCCTCTGCCTGCAAACTAGGGTGCTGTGAGGGGCTGGCTGATGGCCAGGAATGGCCAGGGGACCCCAGCTGGGGTTAGGCTGCGCTGGAGAAGCCAGGCAGTGAGGTGGTGGCTGCTTGGCTGTGCGCCTGCATCCGCAACCCTGGCACTGGGGTAGGAACGCACCTCAATGCACCACTGGATCAGGGAGGTCGGCTCATCCTCCCTGCACTGCTGGCAATCCACAGGTAAAGCTGGGCCCCACAAACCCAGGACTGGCCTTGGTGGATGGAGCCTGTGCCTCCTCTTCTCCTCAGGGTGAGGGCAAGGTGCTCTGGGGGGGGGCAGCAGGCAGGAGATGCCAGAACAAGTGAAGCACAAGAGGCTCACAGGGAAAGGTCATGAAGAGTTTTAAGTAGAAATGTCACTATTGTTCTGTCAAAAGGATCACAGAGCCAAAGCGCATGCAACCAATAGGCTGAGGGCAGGCTCACCCAGCCATGCTTCTCTGGCCCTGGGGAAGGGGCTGGGTCGGGTTGGTCCCCATACAAAACATGGCCAACTGAGCCATTGCCCCTCACTGTGACTGTGCTGGTGTCTCCGGCTCACTGGCCAGCCTGTCACCTCCTGTGGCTGTCAATGGTCCCCTCCAGCCCTGAGGCCATCAGCAGGGAGGAACAACAGAGCTGCAGGCTCCGGTGTGGTAGCTGGTGGGCAGGGAGGAGGGGGATACTGAAGCTTGTGCATCCTCTCACCTTTGCACAGCCCTGGGGTGTGGAGTGGGTGACACAGGTGTCAGAGCCAGTCTTTGCCTGTCCCTCTGTCTGTCCTAGGGTCCTCTGTGTGAGGAGGAGATGCCATAATCCCACCACCCAATGGCAAGTAGAGGATGGCGCTGTGGAGCTGCCACATGGCCAGCACCAGCTCTGGAGCTGCTTCTGATTTTTTTAAAATTTTTTTTTCCCCAGCCTTAATGACTGAATTTCCATATCATCAATTCCCTGCGAGTCAGCACTTGACAGGGAAGGCTGTGGCTACTGTCCTTGCTGCTGCCATCAGAGAGCACCCACTCTGTCCAGGGGACAGCTCTCAAAACGTTATTTTTATCTCTGTCTCATAAAGACTGTTCTGTATAAATATATTTTAATTAATTAATAAATGGGATGTAATGAATTCTGGCAGGGTGACATTTGAGCATAAAGCAAGGCTTAAACAGATCCTGACATATGTTAGCTGGGAAAACACAACACGCCTGTGTGTGCACCACACACACATATATACACACTATATATATATATTTTTTTTTTTTAACTCATTGGGACTGTTATGCAATGTAGAGTGTTGTGAGGGTCACTTTTGGGTGAGACATGAGAGTCACAAGTGCTGCCTCTGCCAAAGCACTTTGTGATGTGCACATAGGCAGTCCCCTGGCTTGCCTCTGTCCTGAGCTGGAGAGGAGGAGGGAATAGATTGCTTCCTCTTCCAGAGACTGATGAGATGTCTCCAAAAAATGGAGGAAAAGCTGGAAAAACCCTGCCTCATCCAGCCTGTACCACTGGCTCTGGAGGGCCCCGTGGCTCTGCTGCATGTTGGAGGAGGGGGGACATAAATTTGTGGCAACACCTTGGAGAAGATCCTTGTGCTCCTTGTGGTCACACTCCAACGCAAGCCAGAAATACAACCAAGTGGTGCCACATTTGCCTGGGGAGGTGATGATGATGATAATGTGCTGCACTGTACAGTTTGGGTTTTTTTGTTTCCCTAAAATAATGTTTTGAGAAAGAATACAAGATAGGACAAGGAGTAATGGATTCAAATAGAAAGAGGGAAAAGTCAGGTTGGATATATGGCAGAAATTCTTGGCTATGAGTGTGGTGAGGCCCTGGCACAGGTTGCCCACAGAAGCTGTGGCTGCCCCATCCTTGGAAGTGTTTGAGGCCAGGCTGGATGAGACTCTGAGCAATCTGGTCTGGTGAAAGGTGTCCCAGCCCATGGCAGGGACGTTGCAACAAGATAATCTTTCAGGTTCCCTTCAACCCAAACCATTCCATGATTCTGTGAATACAAGGGAAAGAACAAAGCTGTGCTGGGGCTCCCTGCCAGCTCTGGCACTGACGGGAACTTCCTACAGATCTGAGGGGTGGAGGGGCACTCCAAGGGTGGCCCTGTTTTGGACCAGGGATTGGAAACCGGAAAGAACAAGGAAGATACCATGACTGGTTTGGTGTTTCGGGCCTAACTTGGTTCTAGTGGCACTCGCTGGGGGACACATCCATCATAAGAGGTCCTGTGCTTGCAGGATGGGTACAGATGTGTGATGTCTGGGAGTAATGAAAACTTCACCCTTTTCCTTCCAGTACCTCTGTGCATCTGAAGGCTGCATTCCTGCACAGAGCCAGGAACAGATCTGCTCTTACATAGCTGGGATGCAGGTTTGGATCCAAAAATGAAGAATCTTCTCAAAGCCAGATGTTGCTGTCTCAGTACAGCCCACTGGTGAAAGAGTAGGGTCTAATGGTGAACATTTTCCAGTCTCAGATCTTTACAACAGAAATCTTCTCCCTTCCTAAATTTGGGGCTGTGAATTTATGGTCCGGCTCTGCTGTAGCTCAGGACAGAACTGGTCAGAAAACGATGTTAGTCCCAATCACATGTGCTCTGAAGTGAAAGGTTGCACCTATATATATCAGAGTGTGTGTGAAGGTAAACGCAGTACAGAGGAGTCCTCCAGCAGCATGGAAGGGTTGCCCGAAGACCCACAACCCTAATGAAGCTCACAGTCCCTTGGGAGCCATCCTTCTCCATGCAGCTGCCCTTGGTTATGGCCAGCAATGGTCCCCACTGGCTTTTCCTTCCTCTGCCCAACCCACCAGGACACCCAGTGGGCTTTGCTCAACTCTCTGCCTGAGGCTTTGCAGCGACTTCCCTCCATCCTGGGTTATCCAAGTGCTGTATCTGCATCCTGATCTGTCTTTGGGGAATTTTGGGAGATGAAAGGGCACGTTCAAGACACTTTGACCTACTACAGTTGCATATGTACATGTATTTGATCAAATAGGAAGGGCTTGCTGTTTGCTCTTCAGCTTTAATTATGAGCTTTGGCTGCTGGAAAGATCACGGAGAAGCAGATTTGAGGCTGGTCTCCATGTGGGAGGGGGTGGGTGGGTAGACTGGGGGATTTTAGTGTTTTTCCTCCACGGAACGGGTCAATATTCCTCCTCTCTCCCTTGAGTAGCTAATAATATAGTGGTTGGCTCTTCTTCACCCAGCAGGGTTATTGTCATCCTTGCTAAAGTTCGACATTTTACACTTTAGCTAAGCATAGCCTTAGGCAAGAAGCTGCTAAGAGACAGATTTCCTTATTAAAAGAAGATGTCACCAAAAGAGCAAGTCAACAAATATGCCACTGCCCGGAAACAGCCCTGTGACCGGGAGAGCCGAGGAGGGCGGTGAGCGGAGCCAGGGTGGGTGAGGGGCTGTGGAGGGACAGTCTGAGCCATCTGGGGACACGAGGAGCCTTCACCCACTGCTTGATACACCCCATGCAATGGCACCTATTTGCAATTAGGCTCTGGGGACCTCATGCAGAGTGAACCATTCTCACTGTGGTCTTTTAGCTCCAGGGTGTTCATCCAGGTGTCTTTCTGAGTCTGAAAACATTTACAGGGATTTTTCTCAATATTGCAGTCACAAAATGCCAGGCACACAGATGAAGCTGCAGGCAACTCCTCTTTTTATTTATTTTAAATATATAATCTGAGGGTGCCTGGTCATGTGCCTCTTTCCCCATGCTGCTGACAACGGGTTTTTTGCTCCCCTTTATGGAGTTTAAGTATAATACACTTAATAGCAGTTAGTGATATCAGTGCTCTTTGGTATAGCAAATCTCTGGTGTGAGATAATCTTAGTTAATGATCAGCATAAAACAGATAGAGGTCAGTATTTTAACGCTGCTATAAATCCCACATTTACTGTGATCGAGTCAGAAGATGATTCCATTAACCTTTCCATTGTATTGATAGGATGTGCATCCCGCCCTGGTCACTCAGTGCAGAGGAGCTGCGTGGTTTAGCCCTGTGGACCTGCTGCCATCCTCTTCCTCCTGCAAGGCTCAGGATGGTGTCCAGGGGGGTGGGTGCCCCATCTGCCTCTGCAGCCTTATTTAGGGTGACACAGTGTAATGGGAGAGCAGCCTCTGCCAGACCAGGAGAGGACAGAGAGATGCTGGCAGCTTTTACCCTCTGCAGGTCTACCTTGGAAAGAACAGCACAATGGGCACCCAAGCCAGGCACGGGGGTGGGGGGAGCCCCTCTGGTGCCAAAACTCTGGGATGCTTCTGGGTCACCATCCAGTTTGACAGCCCCTAGGGATTTTGGTGAGGTGGCACTGGGTCTGGCCAGCTATGAGCCCACCCCAGTGCAGTGCTCTGGTAACCGGGAGATCCAGGCAGAGTGGGGGGGAAAAATAAGATTAAAAAGTCAATGAAGCATCATGGTTAAGAATCAAATCGCATAAAAGTTAGGAAATAAAATATTTAAAGCGGTCCTTACAGGGTGGTTAAATCGATGCAGGGTGTACTTACGTACACAGGCACAGTTTTCCCTTGATGTGGGCGCTGCTCCTTTCGTGTGCCTGATGGGCAGTGCCTGCGGTGAACCTCACTGGCCCAAGCACCACTGGCAACCATGGGGTCCATGCAGAGAAGCTTGCGGGAGGATGGAAAAGACACATGCGAGGATGGAGGGATGGCCACAAGGGTCCACCACAAGTTCCCTGCAGCACTGTCTCCTTGCAAACTCCATCCTGCCTCTCCAGCCCTGTCTCCTCCCAGTAATTGTTAACAGCAAGGATTTGTCTTGCAACATTACTCAGAGACCAAGGGTTTTGCTGCACTCCAGACCACACCTTCTCCCCCCTTCCTTGATTAGTTACCTTGGTTGTAGGGTAGTGCTAGTTTGATCAGTGTTCGAAATCAGTGTGGGGCTGGAACATTTTTCCCTGTCTTTCAACTGAATGGATAGAGAGGGCAGAAATAAAGACTCCCTCGGGTTCTGGTTCATATGTCTGCATGAACTGCATTAATGAATCACTGGTCCCAGAGCACATTTGCGGCTTGTTACCAGCAGATAATCCTGCACTGTGACCCAGTTGCTACTTGGCTGCCCAAGAGGAGATCTTTCTACAAGGCCCTGAGGAACAAAGATGGGCTGGGCTGGAAGTCGCCTTCAGCTTTGGAGCTGGAGCCGATACATTCATTAGGGAGGTTTTTCCTGGCTAGTGCTTGGCTTTTGTTTTTTTGCTTTGCTTTTTTATTTCTTTTATTTTTAATGGAGAAAGCTTGGAAAAATAGCCCCAGAAAACTTGCTGCCGTATCATCCTGCCACAAGAGGATGTCCCCTGCGTTATTGTACAGCCTTGCTGGATGTCTCATGCCTTTGATCAGCTACTGAAAGGCTCCCCAGTGTTCCCAGTCGCTTCAGGCCTCCATGGCATGGGGAGGTGGGGCTGGCACAGGGAGGGGGACACCAAGAATAGGAGGGAGATAAGGGCTTCTCTGGCAGGAGAGGTGGTGAGGATGCTGAGGTGAGGAAACCACAGGATATTTGAACTCCAGAGGTGCTGAGGGGATGCCAGCAATGGCAGCACAGCTCACCCAAGCTGTCCCCAGGCTGTTTTGCTTGGGAGGCAGCTGCCATGCCTGGTGGCATGTGCCCAAAAAAATGTGCTCTGGTCCCTGAGAGCTGGCAGATAATCCAAGGCAAGTCTGAGTGCTGCTCCTCCTCCCTGCCTTCCAAAAACCAGCCACACACATTCTCTACAGAAAAGAGACAGTGTTTTCAGCTAAGGCATTTCTAATCCTGCGATTAGATATTTTTTATCTGGCTCCTTATTTTGCTGGGAAGGATGATGTTATCTCTGGCCCTTGCGGGGAGATCTGGGTGCATTTCCCAGACCTCAGGCTTCTTCTCTGACCTTGAGCAAGGTCACTTCAGCTCCTCTCACCCCAGTGCCCAGCCTGAGAAAAGCAAAGGGGCCGTGGATGCTTTATTTCATCCACTCCTTATCCCTCCTGGCTGCCCCATGGGCTCCCCAGGGCTAGTCATAAACTGTCTGATGCACCTGACCTGCAGAGGCCATGGCTCAGACCAAGATCTTCCAGCCCTGTGGCCTTCTTTCAGCCACACTCATCAACAGGAGCTGGGCAAGAAAGTCCTTCTCAGCCTCCAGGGAGGCAACTTGTCCAAGGAGACCCTTAGTCCACTAAAACCAGAGGACCTGTGAGGAGATAAAGGTGTGGAAGTGAAGATTCACTCACTGGCAGATGTTTTATAAGAAACACCTTCATAAGTGTTTTCTCTATGCATAGTGGAAGTGACTGTGCAGGTCAGAAAAGTCACCAGGAGTCAGCAAATACAAGCAGCCCTCATTCATTGGAAAGTTTATCTCTGCATTAAATTTTCACCAAAGAAAGTTTCGTTAGGCCCACCAGACTGGTATAAACGGGGTTGGAAAAGTGTTTTTCACAACCCCAGAGCTAATTTCTCACTCTGTTTTTTTGTTCCCGTTGTTTGCGCGCTGGTGCTGCCAAGTGCAGTGAGAGCGAAGCCTGTATTCAAGTCAGATTTTTTTTTATTTCCTGCATTTGAGCAGGCCAGAATTTATACTGCTTGGGTCTCCTTAAATTAGTCCAAGAGGATTTCATTTTACAGGCCTGCTTGACTGGGATCCTTTTGGCACGATGGGCTCAGCTTTGTATACAACTGAGATTCATATTTTATGTGTGTATAAAAATCCCAGCCATGAATCTAGCAGCTTAAAACTTCACCTTCATTCTTTACAGCTCAATTCAGAGCACTCTGCACATTTCCAGCCACTTGGTCTTGCAGTTGGCTGAGCTGCAGGAAAGTGGCAGGAGATGCGGAGAAGGCTCCAAAGGGATGCTTTGCTCTCCTTGGTCACCAAATGTGGCTTGAGAGCCCTGAAAGCCTCCAGCTACAGCAGATCTGTAGTTCATGATGATGCCTTCCCTCTTTTGGGAATCCAGTTCCAAATTTGGAGTGAGACCTAGGGCATATTCTTGGGAATTAGGGCTATAGCAGCAATTTAAGACTCTGGGGAGCTGGGTTTCATCTGTGTCTTTGCTCCATTGGGGAATGTGTGGAGATCATCTGCAGCTATTTTTCTCCATTAGTGCTTGTGGCAAGTATCTTGTGGTTGCCTGTGACTCATCAAAGCTGGATGTAGGTGGTGCAGCAATGCAGGTAGTGGTCTGCCAAGCCCAAGCACCAAATTCCAGCCTGGGTCAACAGGCCAGGCTGAATGTCCTATGTGGGAACAGGGAGGTTCTCTGCTGCCCGGGGCTATGGATGGCTGGATGAATGAAGGTGCAGAGGATATGGATGGTGGGAAGTGCCAGGCTGAGATATTCGTGTAGTCCTGCATGGACCCAGCCTAAATGCTGCTGGGCTGGTTCCAGCACAGCTGGTTGTTTTGGGCTGAAGGCAGTCAGACTGTGCCCAGCCAACGTCCCTCTGCAATGCCAAGCTCTGCGGAAGCTCTACCAGAGCAAACAGCAGCTGGACTCTTGCCAGCTGCATCCGGTACTGCATGGGTGGCCCTGGTCCCCGTTTCCCTGCTCTCCCGGTCCTTGGATCCATGCGCAGGGTGCCTCTGCCTTCCCCCTGCATGAGTACAGTGGTGCAGCTGGACCAGGCTGGTAGTGGTGGCTCACCTCTGGAATGATGTGGTACGGCTAACTGGATTGGGGAACACCAGTGAGCTTGGTGTGGGGATAGCAAAATTCCTCCTGTGTGCAGACAGCAAGGATCTGCAGGGTCTGTTGGGATACAGTGATGCTCCAAGTCTGCCTCTGTATCGGACAATAGGGTGCTATGGGATGCTGCTCCACAGCTCTTGCTACTGAGATGGGAAGAGATGAGTCCTCATCAGTCTTTCTCTTAGAGGTTTTCCTCTTGGCTGTGACTTCCAACAGGGTTCAGCAGAATTAAATTTTAAAGAAGATAGGATTTAAGAATATGGATGTCCAAATGTTGGGTTTTACTTCAGGCTTTTTGGCAGTACCTGGCCTGCATTTGTTTGGCAAGCTCCTCTGTGACACTGCGCCGCCTTCCGGAGTTAGCATGGTTTGGCGTGGGAGGTGTGAATCCCCTCAGGCTCTCATCAGCCTTGGCAGATTCTTCCTGGTCCTGAGAGACTGCAAGGAAAACTGGAACAAGAGTGGAAAAGGGTCCCTCGCTTCGCCTTGCTTGGTGTAGGATGGCTGTAGCAGGAGTGTCACTGCCATGTGCTCTGGGACCAAGCAGCCAATGGCCTGGGAGCATTTTCCCACCATGAGTGAAACATGCTGCCTCTTTGGTTGTGAATCCAAAGCACAACCACTCCCTCCCCAATCCATGTTTGGTTTTCCAGTGGTTAGGTTTTATCGAGCAGTTCTTTATTGGATTTATCATGCCAGTTGTTAAAGCTTCCAGCTGCTTAAATTTACTTTCTTGTTTTCTCATTTTCTCATCTGTCTTTTCCGTGTTCTTTACAACAAAATCCACACGGCCCTCTATATCATTAACTCTACAGGCAAGTTAATCAAATTTACTGTCAGGCACTGCTATAGCTGCTGGAATGTTTCTAATTTCTTCGGAGGGGGATATTGGGCTTGCAAAGAATCAGACAGTGCCTCCATTTCTTTCTCCATCATGCGCCCCAGAGTCACTGAAATTCCCAAGCCAGCTCGGACACTCTGTTTCCCACTGTAGTCTCTCCTGTTTCGGCTCTCTCCATGCTGCAACTCAGTCCAAATTTTGGGTTTGTATAATTTTCCATGGACACCACATCTTGGTTGGGTGATCCAAGACACGATCCAAACGAAAGAGCAACTTTTGTGTGGGAGGGCTGGGAGGTTTAGCCAAACCAGAACAACCCTCATGGGTGGAAAGAGACTCTTCAGCCCTCATCCTAGGCTAGCACTTGCTGTGCAGAGGTTGCATGAGAAGCACCATTGAAAAATCCCCATGGCACCCTTGGACCAGCCATATTTATGGGTCACAGTGAGACCCAGAGGTGGAATGGAGACTGAGTGTCCAGAGTGCTTGGCTGCAGCCTGACTGTTTGCTGCCTGCCTGCCCTCAGCATCCAAAGGTATGTTCTGGAGCAAGGACTTGTTTGGGTATTGTGGCAGTCACAGAAAATGTGGGGACGGCTACTGAAGGGCAGTTCAGAGGGACCTCACTGTTCTGCTGCAGACTGCTCATGCCTGGGGACTCCTGGGGATGGATGCTGGTGTTGGGAAGGAAACGTGTTCCTGCACCGAGGCAAAGCTCAATAGTGATTTGGGTCATGCTGTTGTGCAGTGTGTGTGACCATGGCTGACATGATGCTGCCTCACAGAAAGACACTTAGGAGACTTTATGCACCTGAGGTAGCTGCTCAGGAAAAGGTTACAATGAACTTGCACCTGCAAACACTCAGGAGCAAGGTGGTGGGTCTGTCCAGACAATGGGGCAGGAGCTGTGTGGTTTAGCTGGAGCTGACCAGGCTGCTGGACACTCACAGCCCTTGGGGACCCAGCTGCCCATGCCCTGGGACCAGCCCCTTTGGAGGAGCCATCAGTCCCCTAGTCAAGCCCCATCTCCAGGTAAAGAGAACCAAAACCTCAGCGGGATTCTCTTTAGGTGCATGGGCTGGGGGGTTTGAGTAGGATCGAGGCACCCTGAGCATGTGTGGAAATGAAACAGCTCTCATGCAGGGAGAATGTGAGACCTTGGTGCAACTCCTGTGTGTTTGAGGTGTGAGACAGCTGCTGCCTGTGCTGTAGGAGTGATGTCCAGGGCTCGCCTCTCAAATCACCATGGGACAGTGGGCAAGGGAGGAGCGCAGGAGGAAGGGGAGAGAGGCGCTGGGAGCGGGTGAAGGAAGAGGAGGAGGGAGGGAGGGAAGGGGGAGCACGAGAGAGAGGGCAAGGGGAGAAGGGATGGGGAGAGAGAAGTAAACAGGGATGAAATTGCAGGTAAAAATAAAGCTGAAGAAGCCCAGGTGGAATTCATGCAAAGTCTCCTCATCAACACTGCGACTCCCTCCTGTCACGGGAACTGTCATCTGGGCTCGGCTCGTAATGAAAGGGAAAATATTTTATTCAGATTTATTAATTTGAAAATGAAGCCCGCCTGTCGAGAGGGGGACAGTTCTTCTCAATCTGTCATCGTTGAACCACACGCTCCTGACACCGGGATTCATTTGTCTTGTCGGCTCTGACAGTTGGATTCTCCCAGAGCTGTTCCTGGTGGATCGCCCTGGGATTTTAAACCGGATGAAACACATTCCGACAAGGAACAGCCTCTTTATTAATGCAAATTACACGAGGAGGGAAGAGCATGAGGGAGGGAGAGAGGGAGGGAGGGTGACGCCACCAGACGCTCTGGTTCCTCTCCCTGTATCAGTCATTTGTTCTTTACATTTATACACATTTTTCAGGTTTAATAAAAGGAGATCGGGATTTTCGGTGACATTTATGGACGGATTGTTTGGGAAAAAAAAGGAAGGGTATCGTCACTAGAAATGTGTGCAAAAAAAAAAAAAAGTATGTATGTATACCCACAGAGGCATGTGTGCAAGCTCTGTCTCCCATGGGCAGAGCTGGATTCAGACAGGGAGAGCACGTGGGCTTTCCCAAGGTGCAGGAGAGGTGGCTCTGAGCTGGGAAGGAGATGTGTGGCAGTGGCATTGGTCTGGTGAGGCTGCCAAGGTGGTGAAAGGCAGGGCTGTGGCATCTCCTGGGGTATCTGTAGGACCCATCCTTGGTCCCTAGTGGGAGTGACTGGCTGGAAAGAGCTCGTTCAGGGTTTGCAGGGTAGGGAGTGCTGCCTCTGCCTGTGCATGCAAGGCAGGGTCTGGAGGCAAGGCACCCTCACATCCGTATGGGATGTCTGGGGGGAGGTCAGAGGTGGGACTGTGGCTCCTGGGGATCAGAGTGACTTTCCAGGGAATGGCTGTCCCTCCAACCTCTGCTGCTGCTCTTCAACAGGGAAGACAGCGCTCACTAAACATCAGCATCTTCCAAACCCTCTTGCCTCTCTCCTATGGGCAGCATCAGGGCTTCCAGGACAGGTTTTCACTTGCAAGCCATGCCTGCCCCTAAGGATCCCAGCTATGCTAAGGGAGGCTGGCACTAGCCCTCCCCCGAGGTCCCCTCAGCTCATTGGAGCTGCATAAAACAAATGCCAGAGCTGGGAGTGTGGAGAGCCTGAATGTATGTGTGTAATGATGTCTCCACAGTCTACAGAATGAATATTTAACAGTGCTTGTCAGCAAGATCTTATAGAGGGATTTCTGTCCTAAAATGCTCGTTAACTCTTATGATTTCCATGGCAGCCTTGGTTTGTGGTGGCTTCTGGCTGGTTTGTCACCTTCTCCCTGGATTCACCATCCCTGCTTAGGTAGGGTTCTGCAAAGACCCCCATTGTCACCACTGTCACCCTCAGCAGTCCCATCCCTGCTGAGGACAGAGGTGTGAGGCGGCAGATGAGCAAGTTGGAGCTGATGGATGCCCCTCTCCCCAGAGGCAGGTGGGACCCCCTGGTTTAGTGTCCCAAAGTCTCTAAAGTGACTTTGTGTGTCCTGCAGCCCCCCATGGGTCCAAGACCCTTGTCCCCAAGTTCCCCCACCTTGCTAAAGCTCTGTCAGAGAGACATTCAGGCTTGACTTGAAGGCTGCAAGTGATGGAGAATCTACCACATCGTTAGGCAAATTGTTCTGCTGGTTAATTAGCTTCACTTTTAATGTGCTTGGAGCAATGAGAATAGTAATTCATGGTAGGAACAGGGACGTGCAGTGAGGGCCTGGAGAGGTGTGGGAGAGGAGAATGGAAAGCCGGAGAAAAAGGACTCAAAATTAGAGCAGAGACATTTTTCAATGAATCTTCAGTCTGTGAGAGGAATAATGAGAAAAGAGAGGAGGAAAAAGAAAAGCGAAGAGAAGAGAAAAGAAGGAAACATTTCAGAGGGACCAGTGTTATTTTTGAATTTGGGTTGAGTTTTGTGAATGCTATTTTTATGACAGAGTAGAAATAACAAAATGCCATTTGGTAGCATCTTAGAAATGCACTCATGCACTTTTCGTTCTGAAATGGAAAGTTTTAAAATTTAAATCTTGGGCTAAAAATATTTTCTTTTAAGGAAATGGGGGGAGGGGGTGGTTTGATGCTTGAACCTCGATGTTTCAAACATTCTTCAAAGGTGTTCCTAGAGTCAGTGGACTCTTTTTGTCTTGCCTACCCCTTGCTTGAAATGTGGCATGTGCCTGTCCAAAGAGGAGCCCATAACAAAAAGGTCTTGGCTTCTGCAAGTTTCTTTCTCCAGGTGGACCCATAAGTTGCTCTGAGAACAAACTCAGAGTTAATCCTCATGGTAAAGGTGCATTAACCCAGCACAGTGGCCACAGAAAAACAGACGTTTCTGCCTAGGGAGCACAGGGACTTGCTTGAGCTATGCCTTATCCGTGCTTCCCGAGATCAAGGCCCAGAAAACAGCGGGGATATGTTTGGTGAGATGTTCCCAGAGCTGCTCACTTGCAGGAGAGAGGAAAGCCGAGGGTAGGGAAATGTTTCTGCAGCTGCCACAAGCCCTGGGCTCATCTGCATCCAGGTGCCAGAGGTGACAGGGACATGACCCCAAGGACAACCTTGGGAGCACCTTGAGGAGCCACCTGGAGCCCTGGCCCATGCCTCAACCCAGTCAGAGCACCTCTAGGTACTGCTTTCAAGGACCTCCCCATCTGGTCTGTGGAGACTGTCTGAAAAATCACTTCTGTCCTTGAATTCCTATTTCCTTGCAAACTCCGTGGCTACGGCTTAGCCCTGGTGTAATAGGCATCTGCTTGTAGTAATCTCAACACCTCTCCCCAAACCTACTTATAAAATACTGTACCTTGCAACAATTTTATCTGTGACATCGCATTAAAAAAAAATCCATTAAAAGAAATAAAGGCAGGTGCAGCCTGGTGCTGCAAACACTCCTTCACTCTCATTCTCCCTTTCGTTCTCCCTCTCCTTCACTCCTGGTGTTTGCTAGTTTGTATGATTAATTTTATCAATTTTCCTGACCTGCTTTGCCACTGAAATAAATATGACAGCTGCAGTGCTGCCTCAATTCGTTCTCTTGCCAAGTGAGCTGCTGAGATGTGTTTTCTTGTTGATCACAGACTTTGGTAAATATCAAGTAAATAGACTGAAGAGGATTCATTTCAGCAGCTTGGATTGTCAGGACTTCAGCCCGAGAGCACATCCTTCACCGGGGAGACAAAGGGAGAAGGAAAGCTCCTGTCCCACCCCAAAAAAGCAATCAAGAAATCCTTGTGGTGCACCAGGCCACTGCCAGCCCGGCCCGTAATTAGTGGTGTCAGCAGATGTCTTGGAGGAGACTCCTAAAGTCTGGGTCCTGAAAAGGAGCCCCATGGTCAGGCAGCTACTGTGGGGTGTGTAGGTCAGGGTGGCAGCAGAGATGGATGTGTTGGGCACTGCCATCCCATTCCTCTTCTAAATCTCAGAACCATCACGGAGACAGTCCCTCGCCAAATTTTCCACCATGGTATTGTCTCCTGTCCCTGTGTGGAAGAGAGACGTCCTGTCTCTCCTCAGCAGAACGTGGCTCAGTGGGCCATGGGTTTATGGAGCACCAAAATCCTGGCCAGAGTAGGTGACCTGAGCAGGGAGTTTTTGGCGACAGAGTGATAACCCAGCCTTGCAACCTGCCTTCAAATGAATGGGCCATGTCCAGTACCCGATTTTTCTGATTTGTCTCTCCCAGTGAAATTCAGCCAGGAGCGAGCTGAAGGCTTCCTGCCTTTCAAGGAGTCTCTCCTGGAGATCTCCTTCCATGGTGAGGCTGAGAGTGTGGTCAAAGCAAGTCTTCCACCTTAAGCAGATGTTATCTGTGAGTACACACCCAGCACGTGGGGCACTGAATCCTGAACAGGGCACTTGGATCCAGACTCTTGCTGCCCTTGCACGTGGCTTTTCATGTGCAGCTCTGATTGCTGCAGGGCTGTGCTGGCATGACAGGACTCAGGCTCTCTTGAAGTCTAGGGGACCCTCATTGTTGGTTATACATATGGTGTACTGTTGTGCACATGGAGAATCTAAAACATTAGGAGGGAAATGGTTGTGTTAGCATATCTACCATATGGCCCGTTTAGCTGTTGTGGCAGGAGAGAGAAAGCAAAGGACTGAAATATCACTGCTCAGTGTTGGTCTTTCAGCCAGCAGTGTCTCTGATGCCACCATCTCAGTGATGGTGGTCTTTGCCCTCAGGACCTCTAGGTACCTTTCAGAAAGATTTGGGATCAATCTCAAAGCCCATCTCAAAGCAGCTGCGTCTTCCCTACATGGCGGCTGTGAGTTTTTTTGGGCAGGACTCCCCACGGAGTGCCTGGAGCACCAAAAAAACCGCAGGGCCAGAGCATCCAACCCGATCAGACCAATGAGGATGTGATATGGGTGTAATTTCTGGGGCAATTCCTAATGGTGATGTGGACAAGAGTGATGCAGCTGGGGCAGCATTCAAGCACTGTGTGCTCTGCCCTCCTATGCAAGAGACTTTGGCTCTTTGCAAGTATTTAAGGCTATGCCTATGGAAGAAGTAGGCATACTTCCTCAGGCATAGCCTTAAATACTCCCAAAATAGTGCTGGAGAAGAGTGCTGAGCAGAATATACTAGTATGGAAATCCTTACTAACATTGTCTATGCATTCAACTACCCCAAAAGTCCCTCAGTGGGATGATGCTCCCAGGGTTACCAGCCCCACCTGTACAAAAGCCTCGAGTGTGCCTATTCTTCCCCAAGAAATCATGAGATTTTTAATTTAATTCAATTCAGGGACATTGGAATAAAATCCAGGTGTTGTTCTGTGCCTACACAGACTTTAACCTTTGGGTGCAGTTTATATCTAAGCTTTATTTCTATAAACAAAAGCCTTTTGCTGATTTCTAACAATTCTGTATCTTTTGAGACTCTATAAGCAAGGAATGCTGCATAGAAGATTTTGCAGTCTAATGGAAGATAAACATGATCCAGTCAACCAGCAAACAGTAATTAACCAGCACAACCCACGGCCCAGCCCTCTGTCCGCTGCAGATCTCAGCAAAGCTGCCTTCAGTTGTCACATCCAAACACGGGGAGAGAGGGGAAAAAATAGAAACTGACAGCCTCCAAAACCAAAAAGAGAACTTCTAAATGTGACCCAGATAAACACGATGCAGGATGGCATCCTTGAGTCAGCACAGAGCCTCAAACACCTGCTCATGTGACCTCCTCCACCCTGGCATGCTGGAGGGGCCTGCAAAGGCTGGGTGGCTGCTGCAGAACCCCATTGTCCTCCCCAAAACTGCCACAGCCTCCAGCCTGGCTGTGAGTTGCTGAGCTTTGGCTCAACAGCATGAAACCAGGGGCCAGGATGAAGGGGGAACAGTAAAATACCTGTAACTGAATATAAACCCAGAGACATAGGACTCCCCTGCTGCCTCTGCTCGAATTTCCTGCAGATTGACTGTGCTCCCGTAGCTTTAACTTTCGGAATTATTGCATTATTACCATTACTAAGGTGATAATCTTCATTAATGACTTGCTCCTGGAAGCTGCAGAGTCCAGGACTTTCCATCATAACAAAGGTCTAGCTGGCTGCAGGGACCCTCCTCTCCTCATCTTTGCACCAGTTGGGACACTTGGGAATCAGAAGTCAGTGAAAAACACACCATGCATTTGCTACCCTTGAATAGGGTTCCAGACATGTGCTGGTGGGTAAAGCGGCGTCACACTGCTGACACTCCTTGCATGGATGTGCTCTTGGACAAAGCCCAAGATGCAGGTCCAATGTTCTGTGAAGGGATCTGTGCTGCTGCCAGACCCAGGCTGTCCCTGGTAAAGCCATTCTGTTAAGGTACATTTCTTTGGGAGCAGAGGCTACGACCCTCTGCCAGCAGTGGTTGGACCTAGGTGGGCTGAGCTGCTTTGTGAATTGTGCTGTTGTTCTCCTTGACCATGTTATTTCATAGAATCATTTAGGTTGGAAAAGACCTCTAAAATCATTGAATCCAACCAATAACTTAATACTACCAGGCCCACCACTAAACAATGTCCCTAAACACCACATCTATGCGTTATTTGATCACTTCCAGGCATGGTGAATCCACCATTTCCCTGGGTAGCCTGTTCCACTGCTTGATCAGCCTTTCAGTGAAGAACTTTAACCTAATACCCAATCTTTACCTACCCTGGCATAACTTGAGGCCGTTTGCTATTTAATCCAGCCAGGTTAGTGCTGTCCAGACCACAGCCACACAGTCCTTGTGTCCCTGAGGGAGCCCAGCATGGAGCTCACGCTCAGTGTACATGTGCCAAAGGTCTCCAAGCCAGCTCCAAATTTCCCCAGGCACTGTGAGCTCCAGGGGTCCCTCCTGGTTGTTGGGAGAGCAGCACAAGTGATGGTAGTACTATGGTGTGGTGCCTCCCACGAAAACTGTTGCGGTGTATGGGTTCCTGCAGTGGCATGGCAAGCCACAGCCTTCCAGGAGAGCGCAGAAGGGGGTCTCTTGGGGATAGGAGGTATGCCACATCCCGCAGCCTCTTCCAGGCTGCCCCTCGCATGCTCCAGCTAGCTGTAGGCCCGCAACACGGTGATGATAAAGGAGGCGAGAAGGCTCTCCGCGGAGAAACTGCAGAGGATCTTTATTTCATGGAGGCTCCCAGAAGCCTAGATCCAGCAAATGTGCTGGCTCCCAAAGGTAGAGAGCCAGCACATGGCATGGTTCCCCCAGGCAGAGAGGCTGGTGCCCCCCAAGCAGAGCAGAGAGCAGCGAGAGAGTCATATGGCATGCAGTGTGGGTTTATCTGGTGAAGAAGGGCACAGAGAGAGTCCATGGACCAATGGTCTCAGATCACAGGGGCGGTACATGGGCGGAGTTGGGGTAAAGGAACAAATAGGAAAAACCCGAGGGCGTGGTTAGGACTAGGGCAGGGAAGGGCGGACCCATGTGGAAAGGCAGGCAATTTAGTAAGAACAGGAGTGGAGAAATACAACAGCACAGAAAACCATGGTTCAGCAGCACTGGTCCTGCTGCCAGTGTGATGGGCTGTGATGACCAGACAGAACTGGGATTGTGAGTGCCTGGGAACATCACTGGTCCACCAGGGAGCAAAGGGCAGCAGCACTCCCCTGCTTCCCATCAAGATGTTCTGGCGGCTGCTGTGTTGACTGGGCGTATTTTTTACTGATGCAGATCACCTTGGTCCAGCAAGGAGCTCAGGCAGCAGCCGCTCCTCATCAATTCAGATACCCCCCTCCCCTCTTCTCAAGGACTTCTGAGAGCAAAAGGCTTGTGGCTACAAAGATTTACACCCCCTCAGCAAGGGTTAACCTCATCTGGCAGCCACTATTGTCTCAGGACAACTTGTCAGTCTGTGAGAACGTGCCGTAATGGATTTGAAGTGGATTGCTTAGCCCACGGAGAGGGTGATGCTGTATTTATTGAATAGACATTAAAAAGAACATTTCTCAATTTCTCAGCACTGAACTCGAGGTCAATGGATCTTTTTGGCACTGACATGCTGAGTCAACTCCTAGCTTAAAGCTTTTAGAAGGACCAGGGTTAGATGAAAGGATTAGACTCTGTCTTTAGCGTTTTCCTGGCAAAATCGTTGGGTGCTAAATCATTTATGTTGCTTTGCGGTGCTTTGCTTGGTCTCTCCCTGTTACCTTGGAAAAGAAAAAAACCAACATTCTTCCCTTTTTTTGGATTGAAATGACACTAGTTGATTATTTCCCTCGTGCTGCACTGAGATGAGGTGGATACAAAGCGGGTTGGGATCCCAACACTGTTGGGCAGCTGCTGAAGGGGCTGCAGAGCCCTTTTCCCTGGAGAAGGAGGTGGCTCTGTGGAGAGATGTGGTGCCAGTCCACCCACCTGATGCTGAGAGGGCCTGTGGCTCATTGAGTGATAACAAACTCCCTGTGCACCAGCAAGACAGAGTTTTAATAATGAACCAGGGATTGATCACAGCAAGCCTGACAGCAGGGCTGGCCTGGCAGTCAGTCTAGAGCTGATCGTCGTGGGAGCAGGGGCTTCCCTCTGCCCCTGCCTGAGGGGCAGGATCCAGCCAGGGCTCCCTCGGTGGCCAGGAGGTTTTGCCTGGGTGCCAGGCAGCAAGTAGGATTAACTCCA
This sequence comes from Rhagologus leucostigma, assembly GCA_013397725.1. NCBI lineage: Eukaryota > Metazoa > Chordata > Aves > Passeriformes > Rhagologus > Rhagologus leucostigma. Next base: position 360,682 of record VZTD01003426.1, on the reverse strand, counting down.
AGGGGTTTGAAGTCAAGGGGATGAGGTGATGCTCTGCTCACAGTGACAGTGGGGTAAGTCTGGAGCATGGCGCTGGCTGTGGGAGGTATTTCCATAGATTCTGACCTCCCTGGTGTCATGCACATCTCTACTGTTCCCTATGGCTTCAGGCAATTTTGTCAAGGTCCGTTAATGTCACACTAAGGGCAGTGCTGGACAGGTGGGTTTGGATAAGCCTGTCTAGCCTGAGAAAGCCTTGGGAAAGGCATTTTTGGAAAGGGTGCCAACCACAAAGAGTGGTGAGTGATAAGAAGCTGCTGCTGTGCTCCTGCTGTGCATCCCTTGTCAATCACAGTGACTGCTGGGGAGAGACACGATCCTGCATCGATTCCAGTCCCCTCAGGAGTAGCTGGGACGACCACGGGGTGGGTGGAGCAGCATCTCCTCCAGCAGAAGAAGGCAGCCTTCTGCTGAAGCACTGCCCGATCTAGTTGAAGGTGTCCCTGCCCATGGCAGGGGGTTGGACTAGATGAACTTTACAGGTCCCTTCCAACCCAAACCATTCTGTAATTCTATGATTTTACCTTCTCCTGAAGCCTTTCTGCTTGCAGACAGTATATCCCATGCTGGCAGCTCGTCCATGCTCTGCGGAGCCCATCCCACAGCCCTTTTCTCAGGCCAAATCCCTGTTGCAACCAGCACTTTCCGACTGTTCCAGGCCTTCTGGTAGCGGTGCAGCAAATAAAATGCAATCCGCCTGTATCATAAAGTCCAATAAAAATGAAACTGAACATCCACTTTACAGAAAGCAAGTACACTGTAAATTTATGAGATCATATCTTGTGGAGGACAGGGTACTTAAGGGGGGAAGGAAGGGGCTGGCAAAAATGGGAGAAAGCGGCCAAGGGGTAGTAAATATGTTTTCCATAATGAAGAGGCCCGATTACCCTTTTTGCAATAAAAACGTGCACAAGGCAGAGCTATAGTAAAAATTACTCTCGAGCAGCCTGGCGTAGTTGCACCTTGTCATCTTGTCAGCTCCATGCAAATTTCCAAGGCGCCGGCAGCGGGTCAGCTCTGCGGGGCTGCCGAGGATCAGGGGACACTCCTCCCTCCCAAAAAAAGCCATTTCCTTGACAGCCCCGGCACCCCAGGTCCTGTCCACCGTCCCCTCCCACCCTGCCAAAAGGACCGGTTCGCCCGTAACCGTAGCAACCAGCGCGAACGCGGGATGCAGGAACGGAGGGAAGGATCACCGGGGTGCCACGTGTCCTGGGTTTATCTGCAACCAGACGAGGGCGGTGGGAAGCACAAATGGATTGGGGATGTGGCTCTTGTGCGCTCCATGGTGCATGGCCAAGAGCCCTGGTCACATCAGCAGGTGACATTTCCCTTTTTTGGGATGCATTATGCATCCTCGCTGGTTGATGGTACCATGTGCTCTCCAGAGCACACCAACAGCATGGGGTGCCATTGAGCTTCATGTATTTAAAGCAAAAAACCAAGCATTTTGACTTGTCCCGGAACAAACCAGAGCAAAGGCTGAGGCTTGACCTCTTTCAAGGTGCTTTCTCAAGAGGTGAGTGTTTAAACTGATTGAAACAAGGGGATATAAACAGCACAGGAACAGCTTCAAGTAGTCTGAAAATCAGCTTGAGCTGTCCTCAAATAAACCACTGCTGGGCTCAGAAGATAGCAATTACACAGGGGCTTAGCTGAGCTGATTTAACAAAGCCGCAGTAATTAAACCTCATATACTTCAGGCAGGGGATTCAGCTCCGAGTGCTATCAGGATCCCGTCTCAGAAGGTAAATCTTTTCGGTGTGAGCAGCTGAGAGGATTTAAACGAAGGTAATTCTCCTTTCCCTCTTTCCTGCCTCTTGGCTGAGACACTGCCCTTGTGGCTGCCAGTGTGATTAGCAAGGGTTTCTTTCATGGAGCAAAGATAGAGCAGAGTAGAACTCCCAGCCCCATTGCTTCCTGCACAAGGACACACAGCCTGGAGCTGCTTTAGAAGGACCCAGCAGGCACCTGACTGCTGAGGACAATTTACTGACTTGATCTTGCAGCCTCAGTGTAGAAAATCCCATCCTTTGGCGTTCACGACCCCGACTGGGAGCCTGCTGAAGCTAATGGGAGCCTTTCTCTGGCCTTCAGTGGGCTTTGAATCGCACTGCTGAGGCGGACAGAAAGCACCAAGTGTCAGGGCCCCATTAAGGACAGGGGTGGCCACGGCTGGGTGCTCTCCCACAGAGGCAGCCTGGCAGCCCCGCTGGGGAGCACAAGCCCTGACCCACTGCTGGAAGCACTGTCCGGTGTGCGAGGCGTCCCCATCGGAGCCACGGGCTGTGGGGATGGAAAAAAGAAATTGTGGTCATGTAGCTTGACCTCTCCTATTCAAAGCAAGATCAAAGGAGGGCCAAGAAAGAGCGGAGGAGGCTGTTCTGCCCAGGAGCTGAATGGAAGATGAATGGGAGAGGAGAGGGGAGGAGCTGAGGGCTTGGGATTCCAACAAAGCCACAGGATTCAATTAGCGGGAGAAGTTGTTTCTGGAATCACGACGCTAAAGGGATGCGGCTGGGGCAGAGAAGGCAGGCAGGGGCATCAGGGAGAAGGGGTGTTTTCCATGTCAAAGGTGCAAGTGTTTGCATGGAGGGACAGAAAATGGTGGGATTAGAGTTCCTGGAGGTCTCCAGCTGGTGGTTAAAAGGAAAACACTGGTGGGTCTCAAGCACACCAAGTAAAGGAGGCTTTAGTGAAGAGTTGGTAGCATCATTGGGTTAATGTGGGATATCTGTTCCTGGGGAAAGAAGAGTCTTGGAGCTGTGTGGGTGACCATCTCCATCACCAAGGGTCAGAGAACAGGGAAGAGCCTGTTTCTGATGTTTTTTTACTCCTGCAGTAGAAGCTGGCTAGGGATGTGGAAGGTGCACTCCTAGAGTTGCTGGGAAATGACTGAACTGGTGCAGAGAGTCAGGAGGGAGGAAGGAGAGCACTGGATCTATGTAGAGGTTCCTGGACTCCAGCACTGGCTGACTATGCCGAGGTAAGGCCCCCAGGGAAGCTGACCTTGAGGAGGAAAAAGCTGTTAATGAGAGAAGAGCCAGTCACAACTTCTTGCGGGCACAGTTCCGACCACGGTGTTACAGGAGAAAGGAAGCACAGGAAAAGAGCTCAGATCTGAGAAAGAAACCTGGGGGAAATGAAAAGTAGGCCATGAAGATCAAGTACAGAAGTGCAGCATGCACATGCAGAGACAAGATCAGAGAAGCCAAGGCACATGGTGAGATGCAATTAGCAGGGGACTTCAAGTGTAACGAGAGGCTGCTCTAGCAGTACCTCAGCAGTTGCTGGAGGACCACAGAGGTGTTGGTTTGGTATTTGGGGACAGGGAAAGCACTCAGCAGATGGTGCCAAACAAACAGCATCACATTTGTTTTGTCCTAAGAAGGTTGGTTATGATCCTAATTAAGTACTAGGGAAAAATACGCTTGCCTTTAAGAAGGGAGAAAAGTAGGAAAGGGATAATTATGAAGATTTCAGTCTAACAGCAGTTCCTAGAAAAGTACTGGGGCCTGTAGTCAAACTTGTAAAAACCTAGGAGAAAACAAGGCTATGAGAACAGGTAACACATGGCTTCAAGGGAAATTGTGTCAGCCCAGTAGGATCTCCTTGTCTTTGTCCAGAGAAGCTGTGGATGCACCATCCTTGGAAGTGTTCAAGGCCAGGATGGATGGGGCTCTGAGCAGCCTGGAATAGTGGAAGGTGTCCCTGCCCATGGCAGGGGTTTGGAATGAGGTGATCTTTTATGTCCCTTCCAACCCAAACCATTCTGTGATTCTGAATAGCAGGTCTCAGGAGAGAAGGCAAACAGCAGAAGCTGAGCATCCTGGGTTTGCCAGATGTGGTTGGCAGGGTGGTCTCATAACTTTCTCATCTTTATGAAATTCTAGAGGCTGAAAAAGTAGCCACAAATTCAAATTTGGACTTGTACTGAAAGGATTTGTTGAACAAGTGTTCACGGGCCAGCTCTGGTATCTGGTGATGCTCCATGTTTTCATTCGTGACCCAGGATGGTGGAATGGGGCCGCAGTTGTTTCCAGCTGATGCAAGCCTAGCTGAGCTGGAGAACCAGACTAACAAGCATAATAATACAAATATATAGGAGAAAGGGTCTGAGGAAAAAAGGTGTGACTGGAGCAGTGTTGGTTTGGGATTTTTAGACATACGCTTAGTGGGAGGTTTGGTCTGGCAGGTGCAGGTGAATAGATGCTGCTTCCATGTAGGTGAGCAGAATGAGATGATGGACTAAAATACATAGAGGTGGAGGCTGGCTGACAGAGAAAGGGGATTCTGTAGGGAGAGAAGAATGGACACAGTCAGCTAGCAAACAGGACAAGGAAAGTGGCTCAAGTACCCCACTTCAGGAAGGACTGGGGAAAAAAAGTGAAAAATATGCAGAGCATTAAGAAATGTTCTGCAGGTTGTGCCTTATACTAGAGCTGCAAAAGCCTGGGCCAGGGTGAGCTGTGACATTTACTCAAACCAGTGTGGTACATGGTTAAGGCATGGAATTCTCCCTTTCCCATTGTGCCCTTGTCAAGTGTAGGTCCACCAGAATGGATGGAGACACCGTAGTATAAATCCAGATCTGGGAGTGGATGTCCCTTTTTGGAAATTTTGACAGCCCAGGAGCATTTTGAAGGGAGAGAACAGAGAGAGGCATCAGAAGGAAGTGGCAACAGGTTACTGAGGTGGAAGGACAGCTTTGTGATGGGCCATGTTGGCATCTGGGCTGTGTCCCTGCTGGGTCACTGATCTCCTGCACAGCCTTGGCCTCATCCCCCTGGTGTTTTCCAGTCCTCTTGTCCAAGCAAACAAGGGCTCTGGCTTCTCCTTGCAGGGAGAAAAGGACCTGGTGTGAGACCATCGCTTGCTTGTGGTACACCTGGAGCCAGAGGGGTCTCAGCCACTTCTCAGGCTTTTCATTCTGCTGAGTGGAGGGAGCCCCAAATCCCACACTGTGGGAGAGCCTGGAGGAGCAGTTTCCACCGGGACACAGCTACTACGCCTATTGCAGGGAGAATATTTAATTTCAAAGCCCAACAGATCAAATGCAGCTGGGTGGTGGAGCTGTGCTTATCTCTTGCCTTGTCCAGAAGTTTGAACAGCAGAACAAACAATCTGATCGTGTTTTTATTGTGCTTCTCCCCCTCCCCTCTATCAGGGAGCTATAAACCAGGGATAATCTGTAATTCTCCCTGCCTAATTGTGCTGCCTGGCCACCTGAGCGAGGAAATGCCTTCCCTCTTCCCGGCTCTCCGGTGCCATCAGGGACACAGGGCCAGTGCCGGCTGCCTTCGCAGCTGGCTGCCGAGTCCTGAGATCCAAGTGTTCCCCGAGGTAATCATTTACTGGGATTATAACTGGGCCGTCCACAGAGTGAATTAAAAGGACATTCCTCCACTGGCTCAGAAGCTGTGGGAATCCTGTGGCTGTGCCCAAAGGGTAGGGGGGAAATCACAGGGAAGTAACTGGAGCCTGGGAGCCTGTTTGCAAGGAAATTAAACTAAAAATGTGTAGAAAAACAGCCGTCGGGCTTCAAATTGCGAACTCAGAGTGGTATCCAGTAGGTCTGAAAAGCTGTTTAGCATGTGAGCACTGGCTCACAGACTGCAGAATCTTATTTTCGCTAAAATATTGGTGCTCTTCCCCCATTCATTATAACAAAATGAAACGGAAAGGTGACCATTTGCTTGATTCAATCCAACTGAAAACCGATTGCAAACACTCAGTCTAGGCAAGGTACTTCTTTCCCCATTCCTTTCCTCCCTGCCTCACAAAACATCCATTTTCAATAGGTTTAACCCAGAGCTGCCTGTTTTGCTATGAGTGGCAGGGAAAAAAAAAAACCAAAACCAACCCCCAAACCACAAGAACTTTAACGTCAACACCTTATATAGTCTGGGAATTTTTATTTTTTTTTTAAAGCTCAACACTTTTGATTAAAAGGTGTCAGCCCTGCCCGGCTCCCCGAGGAAGCTCCCCCTACGGGCGATGCTGCGGCAGCGTTGCTCCAGCTCCACGCCATGTCCTACTCCAGAATCCCATGGGTCAGCCCTGCACAGTGGGCATTAACACTGCAGCAGCGAATGAGACTTCCAGACGGTGAAACTTTTAGATTAAATCCTCTCTTTTCTTTTTTTTTTTCCTACAGAATATGGTTTAAAAAAATATTCGCAAAACCCTTGCATTTTCATTTGATGCAGTAGGATGCTCTGGTGCCAACAGAAATGGTATCAGCGTGGGTGCCAGGGGCTGTGCAAAGGGGTGGATGTGCTCAACTCTGAAAGAAAATTTGCATCTTGTGATGAAAATCTGCCTTATTTTGTTAGGAAAGTCCTTCTGTATTTCTGCTCATAAAGGAAATGGGGGTTCGGTGCCTGGTGGGGAAAGCAAAGCCATTTGTACATTTTGGTGTCCCTGCCTGCGGCAGGGGTTTGGATCTGGATGATCTTTAAGGTCCCTTCCGACCACAACCATTCTGTGATTTCCTCCTCTGCACTTTGGATTTACAGCTGTGCTTGTGCTGAAGGCGCTGATGGGGAGCTCAGCCTTCCTTCCCTCCACAGCCATGGTGGGGAACCAGCATCTCTGCTGTCACCAGAGTTCTCACCAAGCAGCAGGACAGGCAGGATGGAGCTCAAAGGTAAGGACATCTGTGGGTCTTCTCCCTCACGGTTTGCAAGAGGCTCTGGAAAATTTTGTGGTGGCTCCAGATGTTCAGTTTGTTTGGCCTAAGCCAGCTGCCCTCTGTTCAGTCAAAATTTAACAGACTCGTATGGAATACACTGAATTTTCCACTTCAGGTGCAACTGTGATTTCTGTTACTGCAGCTGTTTGCTAGGCTGTGATGGAAAATGTTGGATTTTAACCCCATATAATGGTTTGGAAAATGCTTCTACTCAGCAAGGCCACAGTTTTAGAGTTGCCATCAGAATGGGCACAAAATGTTATAAAGACATTTTGATTCTGAAATATTGGCATGTCCTTAGAGTAAGTTCAAGGTCAAAGGGAGAAACACTGTAGCTGTGAAATCAAAAATTCCCTGCCTTTGTGGAAGATTCGGAATTTGCCACGGGCAAGAGATCTGCCAGAGAGCACTTCACAGTGCAAAGCTGAGGTTCAGCAAGCTGGAGCAAAACAGTTGGTGTTGGGGGCAGAGGTTTGGAGCTTTAGAGAAAAGAATCAGTTTACAAGTTTGCTAGTTCTGAAGAGAAAATTGGTGTGTTTTCCTGATCTGTTGTTATCCTTCTCCAAGAGATGATGTGACAGCATGGGCTGGACCAGAGCTCCTCTGCAGGGTAAAAGCTGACTGTGGGCCACTGCAGGATGTGTGCAGTTCAGGAAGGACGTGGAGACACTTGAGCGTGTCCAGAGGAGGGCAACAAGGCTGGTGAGGGGCTTGGAACACAAGCCCTATGAGGAACGGCTGAGGGAGCTGGGGTTGTTTAGCCTGGAGAAAAGGAGACTCAGAGGTGACCCTATCACTCTCTACAACTTCCTGAAAGGTAGTTGTAGTGAGGTGGGGGTTGGTCTCTTTTTCTGGGCAACAACTGACAGAACAAGAGGACACAGTCTTAAGTTGCGCCAAGGGAAATATAGGTTAGATATTAGGAGAAACTTTTTTACAGAAAGAGTGATAAAATACTGGAATGGTCTACCTGGGGAGGTGGTGGAATCACCATCCCTGGACGTGTTTAAAAAGAGATTGGATGTGGCACTCAGTGCCATGGTTTAGTTTAGTTGAGGTGTTAGGACAGAGGTTGGACTCGATGATCTTGAAGGTCTCTTCCAACCTGGTAATTCTGTGATTCTGTGATTCTGTGATGTGAAATACAGGCTTAAATCTGTGACTGCCAGTCCCAATCTCCCTCAAGTTCTTGGGGTGTTAAGGGAGGGGCACTGAACCCTAGAACTCTCATGAAAATGCTTGTCACCTACTATGGTGGGTGGTCTGTGGCCCTGGAGGTGGCAGGACAGACCAGAGGGTGTCTGGGCTCAGAGATGTCCCTGACAACTCTGCAGAGCTGAGTTATGTGGAATCGTCATGTTAATGTACAGCCAGGGACAAAGATAGGAGAAATATTGCCAGGCACAGATCCATATTTTTCTCCACAGAGTAAAATACTGTGTAATTTTATATAGTTACTATAAAACTTTATATAGTTTTATACTACTTGTTTATTAAAAAACAGGGGAAACCTCCCCATATTTCACTTTGTTTTCTGACAGGTTATGGAAGAAAAATAGATGGTTTCTTCTGCATTTAATATTTCAAACCAAGTAGACTCAAAAGAAAAGGCAGCAATTAACCACAAGTACCAGCAGTGTGTTCCTTGTATTTCTTCCCTCTGGATTCAGCTACAAAGAACCAGTTTAATAATAATAGTACAATAAGTACAAACTTATTTCCAGTAATGTTAAATCTTTTAGCAATAATTTTCCAAGCTAGGCAGGAAACCATTTCAGCCATGCTCACCTTCCAGACCTCAGACTTCTGAGATGGGACCTGCATCTCACATTTTCTCAGGATTTAAAATCCTTTACAGGATGGCTAGGAAATGGTCAGCACATATTTGACCATAAGTTGGAGTAAGCTTATACACATACACAGGCAAAGAATTTATAAGTGTGGCAGAACCCAAAAAGGGCCAAATGGTAAAAAGGGCATTGACTGTGATGCAGGTTCTCTACCTATGGACATCCATATTTGTGCTTGTACATGCAGGGCTATGTATTTTCCCTCTTCCCACTGTAAATTCCACATGAACCCTGCCCCGTGACTCCGTGACAGGAGGAGAGATACCTGAGCATTATCTTGCCTGCATCTGAATCACTTTGCCATCACTGTTTGGTCTCTTGCCACCTAAATACCAGAGCTGTTAAACCAGAGTTTGCTGAACCCTCAGCAGGAATACAGCAAGGACACAGAGTTCCTTGCCTTCCTTCTCCACACAGCCTGCACCCGGGCTGGCAGCATCCTATGACTAACTCTTCTAGACTGGATTTCTCCAAGGGACGACCAGCGCTTAATTTGGCTGACTCTGCGCTCTGCGGGAGCTCTCATCCATGCCAGCTTGAGTCCTAGCAAAAACCCATCATCATTATTCCTCCAAAGGCACAGCTCAGATATTCTCCACTCCCATTCCTGCAGGCTGGGCTGCACTGTGTGTTCCCAGAGACCGAAATTCCCCTGGTAGGATCAATTACAGCAATCGGCCTTCATGCTCTTTTCCACAGCACTGCTGCCTCCCACTCCGCACGGACATGGTGGAGCAGCAGCTTTCCCTCAGGTGTCAGGGGAGATGACACTGCTCATTGAGCTACACCAGGCCTGTGGGCAGGCTCTGTGGTGTTCGGGGCCCAGGGGCTTGTCCCTAAGGGGCTTGTCCTAATTGGAGCCATTTGGGATGTACCCTGGCTCTGTACTCTAAGGAGTTGGTTGGAGCAGAGTGCTGAGCACGGGTTCTCCTTGGGCAGAACCTTTGCTCCAGCTTGCAGGAGATTTTTTCTGGTGCAAGGCAGGGCTGGGCTGGGGAGGATCTGGTCAGTGTGCATTTCTCTTTGCTAACGCTTTGGCAGCCTCTCAATGAACAAACCACTAGAAAACAAATCTGGAGCAGCCCTCGGCTGCAGTGGCCAGACCTCGGCTGTTAAGTGGGCTGAAGAGTACCAGCTGCTCTGCTCCTGCCCCAGGGAGGAGAGGCCCTTCTGTTGTGGTCTGGGGACGAGAAACATGCCTGAACCAGCTCCTGCAAACTGGGATGGCTTTTAGACTCCAGCTCTGGATCCAAATCTAAATTTCATGGCTTTACACGCTGCCTGAACCAATGTCTTGGCTCCAAATATCTCTCTGCTCTAAAAGGGCAAATAATATGGTGGTGACAAACTCTTTTTCTGCGCTTGGCTCTGTGTAATGCTGACTTTGAGGTGCTCTGGCTTGGGCTTCCCCAGCTGCATTGCTGCAGCCAGGACAGTGCTTGAATTTAATTCCCTTTTTCCACCCCTCTGGCAGTGGGTGCTGACTGGGCAAAGTGACCTGCCTGGATTTGTGCTTCAAGCTGGGTATGTGTGGGTCATGTTGCTTGAGCCATGGGTGCTTCCCCATGGCAGGAGCAGCTGTGCTTAAGGGGGACAAACCCTCTCTGGCTGGGGATGGGGAGCCAGGATGGCTTTTCCAGCTCTCCCTGCATTGCCCATCTGACCAGCTTATCCCCAGTCCCTTCTTATGCCTGTGGACCCCTTCCCATACCTCGCTGGTGCTCTGTTCCTAAGCTTGGCCCCCTCCCAAGCCCTGTAACTTCTGTCTGTCAAGCCTGAGGATGTTGTGGAGCTGAGCTGTGTGGAGATGGTTTCTGGTTTGGAAGAGCTGTGTGTAGGGTGGGTAATGTTGGGGGCTCCAGTCCCAGGAGGGGCTTGGCAAGGGGGAATAATGACAGAGGAGGGAACATGTTATTTTGGCTCTTGCAAGGCACTAACTAACCCTTTCTCAGAGAAGGACTGAGCCTGGAAAACCTCTTGCTCTCCCTGTGTTTTCTAGTGGTGCCTGTGAGCAGCAGGGTAATGCTGGTGCTTAGACACCAGCTGTGGTCATGCAGGGCTCTGTATCTGCTGGGTGAAAGAAGAGATAGTCCTGTTATAAATGGGAAAGATTTGGTAGAAGAAATGTCTTTTCCTACTTGTATAAATTTTACTGGTGTTTTGTAGTTCCAAAGGCATTGCCCAGCTCTGCACTAGGTTGAAAAGTGAGGGAGGAAACTACACTCGTGTCACACAAAATTTTCTCCATCCTCTTCAAATGGGAAACACTGGGTGAGCTGCTCAGCAGCTTTGTCCCAAGTTTGCTCTTTGTGCCAGTGGCTGGAGTGGTCCACAGCCCTTGCTGGGCTGTGATAAGCAGCAAGAAGCATTCAGAGTATCGCAACACCCCTGCCTGTCTCCTATGGCTGAGGACATGGCCATCCCTAGACAGAAGGGTCCAGCAGCACTGGGCCATGGCAGAGTATATATTACAGATGTGTTGCAAAATGTGTGGGTGGGGAAGGAGATAGGTCAGCTGAATTCCTGAGCAGCATCTCTGAGGGCCCATCATAATACTGAAGTTGCTGCAGGAGGTGGGCTCGTCCCTTGAGCTGTGCTCCTTGAATTGGTGCTCAGCTCCCACCCTGCAGCTGTCTCCCACCTCTTCTCTCCTCCTAGGATTCCCTTCCTGAAGCCGATTCAACCTGCTGTGGCACCTTCTGTCAAACGCTTCACACATTTGTCACCAAAATGTTTTGGCAGCAGCAGCATCTCTAGGTTTTGACATAATCCCGACAGGAGACTTTCTCAATTATTACTAATGGAACATTATGCTCCTCTTTGGGAACTCCTGCATGAATAAAAAGGGTCATTAATGACATCTGCACAGAGCGTGGAAATTATTAGTCAATGCTGATACAGTTTTATTTTATTTTTTTAATTTTTACATATATATTTTCTTAAGCTCCTGCTAATATCCCACCTTGCCTCCCACCCCCTTCTCCAAAGTCTCCCGTGCAAAGTGGAGCCGAGTAGGTTATTGTCAATGTTCTTGCTTTTGTGCAGGTAAATGCTCTTCCCCTCCCACCCTTCCTTCCCTTTTATTCCCTCTTGGCTTCTTTAAAGATTGTAGCTCTTGTTTCAGTCCCAAGAGATCCTGTCACACCTTTCTCTGGGCTAGATTTTATTGCCAGTCAAGCTCAAATATTTCTTGGACTTGGAGAAATCAATATTACCCTGTTCATACCAAGGCAGTGCTGGAGAGGGAGCAGTAGCCTGTGTCCTGCTGCCTGTGGACCTCTGGGTGGCCTGTCCCCATCCCTGCAGGATGCTGGTGGCACACAAGAAGAGATGCTGGGAGAGCGACTGGAGGTGTCCACGAGTGCCACATAGTGTCATGCAACGGGGAAACTCAGCTTGGATTGTTTAAGAAGACTTTCTAGACAGCACATCATTGGGGTTTTTTCTGTCCTTCCGCCAGGTATTCAGTTCCCTCTGCTCAATACCCCTAAAAGCTACCCAGAGAAGGCTTTTTCTTTACTTTTTTCCCCCAGAATTCTGAAACAATTTGAGGAACTGTGACAGAGCCCTACAGAGATGTGACAAATAAAAGGTGTCTCTGCCCTGAGCCATTTCAAATGGCTCTGCAAGTCATGACCGCTGAGGAAGTGACAGGTGTGGGGCTGTGCAGGGTGCATCTGTCCCTTGTCCTATGTCAGTAACAATGTGTAGGTCTGAGCTCTGGGCTGATGGCAGTGGCACATCCAGCAGGACAAAACCCTGAGGTCATTCCTTTTGCTGCACTGCCGTGCCAGCACATGAGGTTTGGAGGCACGTGTAGGGTTGGGTTTTATTCTCAAAAAGAGGAAAGGGGAAGTTTGAGATGATGGTTAGGCTTTTGGTGGGATCTCTTATGGCTGTGGAAGAGGAGAATACTGATGTCTTCACTTACTCAAAGCTTGTTTTTCTTTTCTGGGTTGGTATTAGTCAAATATGCAGCACAGAAGTTGAAGATGAGATGGTGTTGGTCCATGCACAGCAGGGAGGATCTTGGTGTCCTGAAGCCACTACAAGATGCTCAACTCCACGGTGAGTGTTTCTAATGCTTTGTGGTGGGAGACTGTTCCCAAGCCATTGGCTGTGGCCAGGGGAGACATGGCTGCTGTGGGGCTTTGCTTGCTCACCAAGGCACACAAGGAGCACCACCTGGGCCAAGGGATTGGGTGGAAGATGTGACAATTCTCCCATGGGGCCTGGACTCATTGCAGAGCTGCTGCATGTCCCTGGGGAAGGCCAACCAGGGATCACCAGCTTCCGTTCAAACCTGGCACCTGGGGTAAAAGGTTAAAGTGGTAACTCTAGAAAGAAAACTACTAAACAAGAAATAGACTCCTTTAAAAAAAAAAAAGTCCCTCGGAGAAAAGATATTTCAACCCCTTTTTGATTTATGACCTACTATAGGATATTGAGACGTTATTTACAATCGATATATGCTCCTGCAAGACTCCCGCCGGAGCCATAGACCCCGCCTGTTAGAGTGGAGACTGGTCAGCCTGCTCCACTGGAAGTGCCAGCCATGTCCTGCTGGAGCAGGCTATAAAGCTGGACACAGCTGTATATCTTTCAGAAAATGGACCTGGTTACACATGTCTTTGGGCAGCTGACACAGGGATATAGTTTAGGGCTAAGACAGCAGTTCAGTAGCAGAAATCAGCATTCCTCAACCTTGCCAATAATGAAATCTCTTGCACAACATAGAGCGCTCCATAGCCTTAAAGGTGCAAAATGGAGTTGTTCACTTGACTTATAATGGAATTGGGCCAATTTCGAAGCAAGCGGTGAATTTTATTCTGGGATTTTATCTTTAAAGGGGGATTTGCAAACACTTTAAGGAGGGGGAAAAAAATCCATTTGGCATAAAATTGCATCCTGGCCAAATTCCAGTTTAGGTAATTATGTTCTCTTTCTGTAGTGGCTGCAGGACAAAGGGCCATTCATCACACCCCAAAGTGCTGCAAAAGGCTCCCATGTTCCACCGGAGAAGTGCCTGTGTTTGAATCCAAGCAAGAAAGTTTTGTTCTGTGCTCTGGGCTGCTCTGGAGGGTAATGGAGCTTGGCACTGCTTTTTAGGATCCTTTTGGGTGAGATAGAGGGACAAGGACCTTGTCAAGAGCTGCTCAGGCTCCAGCAAATCTGGGTAAGTAGGGCGCTGAGCAAAATAGATTCCTTGCAGCCTCCCGTGGCTCACCTTTCACCCTGAGGACATGCTTGTCTTTGCAGAGTGCTGCCGGAGCTCCAGGGGATCCCACTGGAGCAGAGGAGCTGGATTTCCTCTCTGCAAACCTCCCATTTTGGAAATGCCTATAAGCAAGAAACTGCGTCGGATCCAGCTGAGCAGGGCTCAAGGACTTGGAGTGCATTCAGAAGTGGTGCAGGGGAGCCTGGAAGGATGCGGGTGCTCTGCCTTCCTCTTCCCAGGTCTCCATACAGCCAGAGAAAAAATATTTGCAAGAAGAAATATTTCCTCCTGCTTTCCAGCTAGAGATGGTCATGCTTAAGTAGTGGACCATAGTTTTCAGTGGAGCATTGGATATTAGGAAGGAATTCTTGACTTTGAGGGAGGTGAGGCACTGGCACAGCTTTCCCAGAGAAGCTGCCCCATCCCTGGAAGTGCTCAAGGCCAGACTGGACAGGGCTTTGAGCAACCTGGTCTAGTGGAAGATGTCCCTGCCCACAGCAGGGGGTTGGCCCAGATGATCTTTAGGACACCTTGCAACACAGACCTATGATTCTAGGATCTCTTAGCTCCCTGGTAGCTCACTTTGCGGCCACTCCCTGTCCAGGCAGAGTGAGGGCCCATGGTGGCAGCCCCAGAGCTCAGGTAAAGGCCAGGCAAGGACACAGCAGCAGCAGCAGCATCTCCACAGGGTGAGGGAGCATGTCTGCATGCCACCCACCAGCTGACCTGCCAGGGAGCATCCTTGGCCTATATGCCTTGAGAGTGTCCCTTTAAAGCAATTTGTAGGCTGTTATCCTGTATCATTAACCTAATTAGTGTAATTACCACCATTTATGTAATGAGTATGAATACTGGAGGAATCCCGTAATTAGGAGATGTAATTAGGTAATTAATAGATGACATGGTAACAAAAATCCAGGGGAAACTTTGCAAGGTGGACACTGTGTGTGTATGGTTGTGCATGTGTATCTGGCTATTCTTACCAGGGTCTGTCACCGAGATGTGCTCTGGGGTTGGCCTCAGCCTGGAGCCCCTCCATATCACATGGGCAATGTAAAGGGACCTTCAGGAGACATGAGAAAGCTCTGCTGGAGCTCTACAGACCTTGCAGAGGGGATCTGGAGAGCTGGGATTTGCTTGAGGGGAAGAGCAGAGCTGTGGCCATTGCCTCGTCATACAGACACACTTTGCTTTTAGATCCTGGGAGAAGCAAGGTGAATTTAGTAAGATATGAGACGTTCCTCAGCCCTACTGGAAGGTGGCTGGAAGTCCCATTTGTCCCATAGTGCCTCTCTGCTACAAGCAGTGCTTGAAATAGCACTACAACCAGCTCCTGCACCAATAGCCCGACCGGAGGGATGATAAGGAGCCCCAGGGTGCGCTCAGCTGCCTGATGAAGTCTCATTTTAGTTCTCCTGTGGGTTTGGCTTAGAAAAGTGATTGGAGCTGGAAATTGTGTTTGTGCTGTGAAGAGCTGATAAAGTTCCTGCTGTGCCTGAGGAGCATTTTTTTAGAGTGTCATGAGTTGTGAGTGCTTGAGCTGGACCCTTTCTAGTTGTTGAAATGTTGACTTTTTCCTCCTGCTCTCTGTTTCTTGCTCCTCCCAGCCTGTTTGTGCTTCTAGAGAACTTACATGTCCAGATGTATTCAAAGAAAATAAGTTGCAGATAAGGAAAGTTTTTTCTTTGTTATTTTTTGGGGTGTTGTTGTTGATCATCTGGTTGGCACCTGCCAGGAGGAGTCATTACCACCAAATTTCAGTACCTGAAGGGGGCCTGGAAAAAGAGCTGGAGGGACTTTTGACAAGGGGCTGTAGTGATAGGACAAGGGGTGATGGCTTCAAACTGACAGAGAGCGGGGTTAGATTAGATATTGGGAAGAAATTCTTTAGTCTGACGATGGTGCAGCACTGGAACAGGTTGCCCAGAGAAGCTGTGGATGACCCATCTCTGGAAGTGTTCAAGGCCAGGTTAGATGGGGCTTGGAGCAACCTGGGGGTAGTGGAAAGTGTGCCTGCCCAGAGCAAAGGCTTGGAACAAGATGATATGTAAGATTCCTTCCAATCCAAACCATTGTGTGATTCTGTGATAAGCCATGAGTATCCTGGTGTAGGATGTCTCCCCTGCAGAGGGTCCTGGGCTCTGCACACCATGTTGGCCAGCGTACACTGGCTTATTTTGAAGAAGCCATCGACCTAGTTGGTTTTTACTCTTGGCCTCTCTACCTCCCTTTTGCAGTATGTTCTCTCCAAAGGATGAGCTATTTTGCACTGTTGGAGGAGCACTGTGGCCAGCAGGAAGTGACTGCAACACTTGCAGCACTGGAAGTATCAGCTAGCAGGAGAGGTCACGGTTTGTGCAAGCTTTGGGTGGTCAAAGGCTGCAGAGTCCCCGGGACCAGCAGCTAGAGGGAGATATGACCTCACGCTGAGGGCCAGCCTTGCCTATGCCGTGGATTCCTGTCGTGATGCCAAAGAAAATCCTCCTGCTTTCTAGTGTTCAGGGTCCATGTAATGAACAGCCATAATGCAGACTTCATTACATAGCATAAGTAATTCTCGAGATTAAAGATTTTTGAAATGGCTTCTGCTGCAGTTTCTGCCAAAGTATTTCTTAGTCCCTGTCTACCTGGGAAGTTTTATCAGGTGTATCATGATCAGTGTATGTAGGTCCAGTTATACCAGAAAGGCTCTGTCTAGACATTTTAATTCCAGTATAAAAAGGGCCTTTCTTTCCTTCAGCTTGAATTTGCTTGTACATGCCCTTCACAAAATCAGGGCCTACTTCAACAGCGGAAGAGCCTCCCTGTATACAGTGTTATGTTTAAATACCCCGCTGGACTGCATCAAAGCCCCCTCTGCCCCGAGGCCAGGAGTTCCTGCCCCTGCGGGTTCCCTGGCTCATGGATGGGGAGGTGGATTGGTGTTTGGCAGCTGCTGGGCTGGAGGTGGCTCTTTGTGTCCAAAGCAAGCACATAGTCTTGCAGGACACTTCTGCAGTCTTTCAGCTTAACCTTCCTCTGCCCCTCTCTGCTTCCTGGTCCCTTGTCCCATGCTCCCCAACCTCCCACTCCAACGGGATGTGTCCCATGGGACACCATTAGCTGAAGTCCGATCCTTCTGATTTTATCTGGTTTGGGGATTTGCCCACTGAGATACAAATTTGCAAAAAGAATTTTGCGTTTTGGCTCATTTTCCATGTAGTGAGCTCTAAGTCCAAATGATTCCAACTTCAAACCTGTTTTGAGGCCTTGCAGCCCCTTGACCTTGGCAGAGCTGCGCGAAAGTGCTACAACTCCTACCCTGTGATCACGGAAGGTGACTTGGCTGCTGGCTCACAAAGTGATGGACTACGAGGAATATCTGCCTCCCTCCACCCTGGACCATCAGGTGGGTGAGGATTGTTGCTATTTCTACATTTTGCCCTCATCTTGCCCTTGCCTTTGCCCTCTCCAGGCACCAAGCATTGATTTATTCTCGGTGTCATGTCCAAACTACTTTAACACAGACCTCCACCGTAGGTGCGGAGCAGCCATACTTTTTCTTGTTCTCCTTTTATGATAAAAACCCTTTTTGCTGTGTTGCTGCCTCCCCTTCAAGGCCTAAATCTGCCTGAGTCCTGCCAACTTTCATTTTGTTCCTGTATTTCTTGATTTCCAGATGTGTCTTCCTTTGCTGATCTCTCCTCAACCTCATCTTTCTTCCTCTGTAGTCCTGATGATAAGTGTGAACATACTTTTCCTATAAAACATAGTTCCAGGCTCAAAGCCTTGCTTGAGTGGTTGTCTCACCTGAGTTTCACATTCTAATTAAAAAAAAAAAAATTTAAACTTCCTCCATGTTCAAGTCCTTAAGCTCTTCAGTTGTGCTGAGTGCATTAATAGTGTTGTAGTTCTGCCTAACTTCGTGCATCTTCTCTAGTGAGCTTCATTTTTCTCTCCAGGATCAATCTGAAGTTGTCTTCTAGGAATGACCAGCTGTTCTCCAAAGCTGTGGCCAAATAAGCATCCAAGGAAAGCCACAGGTGTGCGTAGAGACCGGAGTTTAAGGAGCCTGTTTGGAACAGTTGTCTGGAAGAAGAGGGAGCAAAGCTTTAACTGGAAGCAATGAATTATGTCCTTCTAAGATTTGTCCTGGTTCGAAGCAAAACGAATCCAAGGAAGTCACATGGCTCATGGTAGACAAGAAGATTCTAATGTTGTCTTTTTTTTTCCTCCTAACTACCTCTGTCTACAGATTTGTTGGAAGGCAGGTTGCCAGGAGAGTGTTACCAAATAATTATCCTGTGCCTCCTTAGAGTAACCTCTGCAAGAAAATGTTTAGATAGAGAAGCCACGTGAACTAGTCATTAATATCTTATAGGTCAGTTAGGGATGTTGCATTGTGATGAAATATGTATTTCTTCCTATTTCTTAGGAAAATGGGCTTGTGAGACAGAGCAAGATTTATGATGATTTTAATTAGTTATTTCCTAGCTTTCAAAATGTTTGGGAGATGATATGATGGATAATTAACTTGTTGTCAGACAGCAACTTTTAAAATGAAATGTTTGTTCTCAAAATATTATTTATCTCAATGTGCATTGTATGCATGCCATAGTGCATACACACAGGTTCATATAGATAAATACGTGGATATGCATCCCTGCAGCCGTAGGAGTTGGGAACATGGGTTAATGCTTCTATGAAGGGCATCATTCCCAGCTCTCTGCCATGCTGAGTGGAGCACACAGAGGTTCCAGCCCTTCCATGGGGATTGCTGCTCTTCTTGCCGTGCTTGTCCTCACCCTCCTGCTGGAAAGGTGACCCACAGAGAGTAAAGGGACTGGTGTCCTGTCCTGCCCTTTCCTGTGTGGGGTTATGGACTAAGGTGAAGGCCAGAGGGGTTTTCACCGGCTGAGAGAGATTTGGAGTTATTCATCCTGGAGAAGAGAAGGCTCCAGGGAGACTTTAGGGCACCTTCCAGTACCTAAAGTGGCTAAAAAAGAGCTGGAGAGAGAAACTGGGAGTGATAGGACAAGGTGGAATGACTTTAAGCTGACAGAGGACAGAGTTAAATCAGATGTTAGGAAGAAATTATTTCCCATGAGGGTGCTGAGGCACGAGAACAGGTTGCCCAGAGAAGCTGTGGCTGCCCCATCCTGGCAGTGTTCAAGGCCAGGTTGGACAGGGCTTTGAGCAGCCTGGACCAGTGGAAGGTGTCCCTATCATGGCAAGAGGGACTGAATGAGATGATCTTTAAAGACCCTTCCAACCCAAACAATTCTATGTTTCTATGATAAGTCCTCCAAACCAGTACGTTCCAGGGACAACTGCCAGTAACATGGTGCTTGTTAAGAGGTGGCAACTTGTTATATTTTTTGCTAAACTAGTAAAGCTTAAATAAAGGCAACTATATCCCTCGTTGCTATATCCCTGAAGGACAGAGAGGGGGCTGGAGAGAACCTTCAGGGAAGGCAGAGGCCAGGATTGCATTGACCCCAAAGGATGCTGGATGTGGTCCCTGAAGCCGTGGCTGCTGTGATGCCTCATTGCTATGGGGGAGCAGAGCTGCTGCAGAAGAAAAGAGGTCACCTGGAAGTTGATTTATTTTTTTTCTTTCTGTTTCTTTTGCATTTTTTCATCAGAGCTTTATAAATAACAGACAAAACCCCTGGGGAAAAGCCTCCCAACCAGCTGCCTGTTGCAAATACTCCAGGAAATGGGAGGTGGCGGGAGAAGAGGGAAGGAAGGCTAAATTTGGTGGCTTTTATTTTTAACAAGGGCTATTTCAATTGGCTTTAAACCCATGTTAAAAAAAAAAAAAAAAAGAGAGAGCCATGAGAAACTTTTGCCAGCACCATAGGAGTCTGTGGAGCTGAGCACGTGCTCTGGCCAGCGCAGCACAGATGCAATGTCTGCGCCAGCCCTTGCTCCAGGACTTGACAGCTCAATCACTGCCAAGGCCATCACAGGGACGGGGAGCTCAGGGACGGAGATGAGGTGATATATTTCAAGGTCTCACAAGATTTCTCCATCAAAGCCAAAAGAGGCTCAAAACTTTCCAAAGTATCCAAAGGAGGCATCTGCAAGTCCTCACTTTTCTTCAGGACTGCTGTACTTGGGTCCCTGGTGCAGCACAGTAAAGCTGAAGTTAATAATCCCAAACAGCCAAGCAGAAAGCAAATCCTTTTTTTTTAAATTTTTTTTTAAATTCTATGACAACCCTTTTCCTCCTGACTGGGCCTTGCTAAATCTTGCTGTTTCCAACACCTGAAGTTGAGGTGTATTAAATGACTTGGCAGCATCCCTCTGATATTCCCCTGACACTCTATGGAGAGCAAGGGTGTTAACCTTGGTGTCCTGGCTGCGTGCCAGGGTAAGTAATTACATTTGGCCTCTATAAATTAGCCCCATGCTCGCAGCCAGGGAGCTGCAGCGTCATTTCCTCCTGGCTGTGCAATGCCTGACATGCTCCACCCAGGCACCGGTTGCATCTCGGTGGAGGACAGGCACGGGGAGCAATGTGGGCTTGCTCGTGCTAATGCTCCCTTAAATTGCTCTGAGGTTACAGGTCTGGCTTTTGATGCTCCTGCTTCTGTGCTTGGAAAGGAGAGCACAGAGCTGAGCAGGATCAGACTCCCTACGCCAACAGGGTGACCTGATAAATTGCCACCAGTCAGCTGAACCTCAGTAACAGCCTCTCGGCTCGCAGCTAAAATTAGCTGAAATGGCATGAAGAGAATTGCTGAAACCTCCACGAAAGTGATTTAAGGTGAAGCATGTGACCTTGCATTTGTCACGGGCCGGAGCACGCGCAGCATGCTGGCACAGCACAGGTGATGTGCGGGAGCATGTTCAGCCCTGTAGTCTGGAGCTGTAACTCCGTGGTTGGATGAAATGCTCCACCTGTGACCTTGTCCCACTGTTCCCTAGCACTGACTCAGCTTAACCCCTTCTGCTGGGACCCAGCTTTAGGGGTCTTGAGCTGATGTCTGGTTATAGCTGGAGTGGACTTTGGAGTGCAGTTAATTTAAGGCTAGGTACAATGTGTTGTTCAGCTGTGTGTATTTCCCACTGCAGACACCAAGATAACCCTGTCCAGTCTAGGCTGAGATGGAGTGTGCCTCCATAGAGGCGATGCTAAAGCAAACAGGGCTGGAAGGTCTAAGCAGGAGGAGATGTGATGCCATGTTCCAGACTTGTCACTATCCCTTTCAAAGGTTGTCTGCTTGGTCTTTAATTTCTGAGAAACTGCTGGATTCTGCACCTGGGATGGGGCAACCCTGGATGTACAGACAGACTGGGGAATGAGATGCTGGAAAGCAGTGCCGTGGAAAGGGACCTGAAGGTCCTGGCTGATGGGAAGTTGAATATGAGTCAGCAGTGCCCTGGCAGCCAGGAGGGCCAAGCGTGTCCTGGGAGGCATCAGGCACAGCATTGCAGGCTGGGCCAGGGAGGGGGTTGTCCTGCACTGGCGCAGCCTCACCTTGAATATTCAGTGCCACAATATATGAAAGATATTAAGCTGTTAGGGAGCATCCAGAGGAGTGCAATGAAGGTGGTGAAGGGCCTTGAGGGGAAGCTGTATGAGGAGTGGCTGAGGGCACTTGGTCTGTTCAGCTGGAGAAGAGGAGACTAAAGGGAGGCCTTATCACAGTCTACAACTTCCTTGTGAGGGGAAGAGGAGGGGCAGACACTGATCTCTTCTCTGGAGTGACTAGTGACAGGACCTGAGGAAATGGCCTGAAGCTGTGTCAGGGGAGTTTTAAGTTCAGTATTAGAAAAACATTTTTCACCCAGAGAGTGGTTGGGCACTGGAACAGGCTCCCCAGGGAAGTGCTCACAGCACCCAGCATGACAGACCTCAAGAAATGTTTGGACAGTACTCTTGGGGATGGTCCTGTGCAGGGCCAGGAGCTGGACTCGATGATCCTTGCGGGTGCCTTCCAACCTGGGATATTCTCTGATTCTGTGTTCCCTGTGCCTCCTCTCCCTTGGATTCAGCTGCCCCAGCGTGGGTGCCCTTTCTAGGCTGGCAGTGCAGGCTGTGACTCCCATGGATGCCCGCGGTGGAGCAGTTCCACCTTTGCGTGGCTGTTCTGTGTGTGGGAAAGGATTTCAAGAAACAATTGACCAAATGAAACCTCGATAATGCTTCTAAATGCTCAAACACATTAGACATGCCTGCCCAGCTCAGAGATAAATTAGAGCTATTATCACTAGAGCCCAGACAAACAAACGGAGGGCTCTCTCCAAACAAGCCATTCACTCAAGAGACTGGATTTACAAGGGTCATGGAAGCAGCATGAGCTGCAGGCACCTGCTTTCTGTGGAAACCTGTTTAAATTGGCCATATTGACTGGTGCAGAAGGAGGGGAGAGAGCACACCTCTGCCCTTTGGGATGCATGGAGTCACCACCAAGCAGGGACTGTGGTGCTGTGATGTACTAACTGGCATTTTGCTGTCTTCAGTCAAAGCTGGAAGTCAGAGATTGATCCATTTTGCTTTTCTCCCATGTGACGGTTGGGAGATCAAGGTATGCAGGACCACATCAGGGATGCCAAGGCTGCTTTGCTTTGCCCTTGGAGTTTTGTGTCTGCTTCCAAGGAGGAAGGGGGCATTGAGAGAGAGGTCAGTTCAAATCAGCATCTTGGGCATCAAGGAAACTGCCTGAAAGGGTAAATGGAAGCCAGAGTGTGTACTTTTGGGCTGGGGTTTGCATGGCAGCTACAGGAAAGAAGGAGCAGATGCGGGGACAAAAAGGAGTAAAGAAAGAGAGATAATTATTCTGCTTGCTGGCTGTGATGGGCAGGCAGTGCCCTGGAGCAGGGTCGCCAGCACAGCTTGCTGTGGTGGCCAGGAGCACCATGCTGGAGCTGATTGTGACCGAGGCTGTGATTCGGAGCCTGGCCCGGGCAGGGTGTCTGGAGAAGGGCCATGGTCAGTGCAGGGTTTCGGGGTTTGGCTGGGCCTCCAAACCAGCCTTGATAAGCCTGGGGGAGCCAGGCTGGGGGGAGAGGCTGGGCTGTGACTGCAGCACCGTGTCCCTCACTCGCTCACCTGGCAGCTCAGGTCAGCCACCCACAGAGGCTGTGATGGAGGGTGGTATTCTTTTCTGAGGGATGCTCTTGAACACAAAAACTTGTTCCTCAACCAGAGTGTTGCTTTTTGGAAGACATCCAGTCCCCATGCACAACCTCTGACTGATGATGAATTTGCCATTTCCCTTGGTAACTGGACCTCCTGATTAACTATCCTCCCTGCTCAAAATTGTCTTTTATTTCCCGTGCAAGGTTCCCTTGCTCAGTGTTGTCAAATCTCACTATTTATTTTGGGTTTTGCTGCTTACTGTGCCTTTTACCTGTGAGCCAATCTCAGCTATTTTCACTCTGTGGGTATCTGGGATCAAGTCACGATGAAGATTTTCTTTGACTGCCGAGCAGACAGAGCCCTCTCAGTCTTTTGCAGGGTTGAGCACAGGCAGAGCAGAAGCTGTGCTTGCCACTGCCTTGAGCATCTCCCAGTGCGTAGGATTTTATTTAAAGTCCCAGCCTCTGGACTTGCACCATTACAAGGTTTTTTTTTTCCCCCCAGAAACCTGAAAATGCCACCTAAAAGACAAACAAAAATAATAATAATCTGGGGGTTTTTTTAAAGGCATCAGGAGTGTTAGGTTTTTTTTTACTGTGAGCAGAAGAGGTGGTAGATGCTGGCTTGGTGACTAATTTGCAAAGATGCAAACTTGCTGAGGAGACACCATGGGGCTCAGGGGTGTCTCCTTCCATCCTGTGTGGTTCCTGCAGGCAAGGCAAACACTGACCTGAAATTCCCACAGCTCTTCTATCTGCACAGTACCAGGGTAGGTTTAGCTAATGTGGGTGGCCTATATGGCCTTGACACCTCTGAATTTTGAGTCTTCGTCATCTGCCGGTTCTTCTGTGTTGCTGGGCAGGCTGAAGGGCACAAGTGGCCTTACCATCGGTGTCATGCACATGGGGAGAGATGGAGTTTATTTTCTGGCTTCCTTTGAGGGTCAGAGGTCCACTGCATTGTGTCAGCTGAGCTAATGTGCTTTAGTAATCCCACAGATACAGCTTTCTTTGTCTTCCACTGTGTTTATCACCCTCCCCGTGTCTCCTGGCACTCCTGGTACAAACCAGGAACGTTTCACACTGAAACACCAAGATGTCTTGTCTAAAAATATTGAAATTATGTGTTTCCCCCAAATTTATTCCTCTCTTTGTATTTCTTCACAGGAAAGAAATTTGTGAAGCTGGATCCAGGGCAGTAGTACCTTTGGTTACTAAACCAAGCTGGTTTTCTGTTGATTTAAAGCAAGTCATCCTAATTGCAGCCTGCCCTCTTAAATTTCTCCAGCCCTTGCAGTGAAGATCTACTTCATTCACCATTTCCAAACTTCAAGATTTGGTACCGTTATCTGTCATTTCTGCTTCTAAAAGGACTCTGGAGACTGGGAGTTTGGGAGCATTCTCCAACCCCCTATAGATTTTGTTATGTATTATCCCTTCCATAAAAGAATCAAGGTGGTGGTCAGGCCTTGAAATGCTTGACTATTCACTGAATGAAATTAAAAGCTGCAGCAAATAAGGGTTGATGTCTTAGGGGCTAGAAGAAAAGAGGGAAGGATGTGTGTGTCCATGTGTTTCACATGTACAGGTTCATGTTTCCTACAAGGTGAAGGAAAGTCCCGTTTGTAGCATATGCCTGTGGTTATTGTATTTGCTTCAAACTTGTCACATGAGGCCTAAATGAGGTTGTCAGTAAAATATTCCATGGTGGGCATGTAAGACAACAGTGATATGTGTTTTATGAAATGATCTGAGGAGCAGAGAGGAGGTAGGTTGTGTTCATCTGGCACACCCTGATGAACGGTGGAGAGGCTGCTTTGCCCCAGTTTTCAGAGGGCAATATTTGAAGATGCCCAGCTCTGCGCTTCTGTCCTGGTACCCAGGTGCTAAGGGTCAGGAGAGACACTGGTAGGGGCTCAGCTCCTCGGAAAATTATCTTGTTTATTTATGTGATGACAAGGGAGAAGTTTGTGTTTAGAGGCCAGTGAATTAATGAATTAGAAAACAAAGAATCAAACTTGTGTTCATTATTTTCTGTAAAACAAATACAGTCTTGACTTTCATTTACTGCAGAAGCATTTGAGAGGTTATGCTAGCAGAGGTCAGAGCTCCAGCCAGTGAAACCCTGTAAGAAAGAGTCCATGCCTCAGGCAGGAGACAGACAGACAGTGCAAGGCAAACAGAAGCAGTGACTGGTATTTGAGCACGTTTAAAGCAGCCGAGGAATAGAGCTGGGACGACGGGGCCAGCCCTGGGAACCCCAGGCCTTAGAACCGTCCTCCTTCCTCCCACAGCAATGCTCTTAACGTTGACCAAGACACGATCGTTCATGTGTTGCCCTTGGATTCAGCGGCTGAAAAGCACTTTATGAGGCAGCAGAAACACAATGGGCTATTATTTTTAGGCTAGAGCCATTCACACATTTTCTCCGCAAAATGGGTACCCTCCCTCTTCGTTGTGTTTAGTTGTTTGTGCTCGCCTAATATTCCCTGCCCATCCAGCATCTAACTAAATGAGATGCTGATCTTGTCTGGGGAGGTAAAATAGTGCAAATTACCCCCATCTGGAAAGCCTTTGGATCTAAACCTGAGAGCTGCGCTTCTGCTGTAGCTCCGTGTCCAAAGCAGTGGAGCTAATGCCCTGAGGCTGCAGGGAAGTTTGGACACAGACTGCAGCTCCTTCTCCCAGTAATGCTCTCCTCAGTGGATTAGAAGAAACTTCCCTGGCAAACTGGGAAGGGGTCCAAGCTGGAGAGCTGGTGCGATAGGAACTGACAGGGCTGGAAATTTGATTTCTGACTCTTTGTGCGTATATTTCTCGTGAAAGAAGAGGGAGAGGGAGCCAGGAATACTTTGAATCCTGCAATCATTAAAACCAATTCCACTTTTCCTGCCCCTGCCCACCTCCTGATATGTGTGTGAAACAATCTTTACAGCTACACAGCCATCAGATGGTATCGACCCTGCGGTGGAAATTGCTATTGACTGCTGCTGGTGCTGCTCTCTGCACTTCTATGGCTTTTAAAGCGACACTCTTCAGGTGATTTCACTTTGCGCTTGATACAGCCTGGGAAGTACTGCCTGAAACGGGATGTGAAGAGTCTGCGTGGGATTTGTGTGTGCATGTGTGCGCAATAAACACCGTCACTGCCCCTTGGCCACAGGAAGGGTGTTTGAGCAAGTGGGAAGAGATGCTTCTGCAGAAACACTTGTCTAATGGGAAGATTCAGAAATTTGATCTTTTTTCCTTTAGTCTGTCATGAAAGGATTCTTGTGTCTCACTACAGATTTTTCGTGCTGCAATTCTAACACAAAGCCAAGACCATTCTTCCACCCCTATGAAGGATCCATCCAGTCCTACATCAGCTGAGGACTAGATACATCGATTTTTTGTTAAAAGGAGAACCTCTGATTCCATATTACAAATTTTCTCTCCGGGTACCAAAGAAAAAAAGTAGGAAATAATATTATTATTTGCCTTTGATGCAAGTGGTTTTTGCAGCTTAAAGAACTCCTCTCTCTCATAGAGCTCTGCCTTTGCTCCCTGACTTCAACTACATGGCATTGCCCAGGAGCAGCAGCTGGCCAGATGTGTCCAGTGCGTGCGTGCAAGGAGTTCTCTTTCTTGTTATCTGGAACAGTGACTGCCTAAAGCTTTCGAGCCAGCCCCTTAGATTGAATGCAAATAACCAGTGCTAATAGCTCCAAGCACTCCCTGACAGCCTTGATTTCAGGTCGAAAGACTGGCAGGCTGCTGAGGTGTCAGGAGGCGTGCCTGGCATTTCCCCACTCTCCAGCCCAAGCCCTAGGAACTGTTCTCACTGCTTTACACTGAGCCTTGGCGCTCATGTGCGGAGTCTGACTCTTCTCAGCCTGGCTCTGTCTCAGCTGAATGGGAGGAACAAGTGGGAATAGAAAGGGCTGGATGCTGAGAGCATGTCTTGGTGGGATGATTTGCATTCCCAGCCCCAAGCACTGAGCAGGTTGGGAAGGGAGATGGGGTTAGCTGGAATTCAGCAGACCTTGGCAGAGATCAGAGCTTTGCAGTAGCGGTAGTAAAAGGCCTGGCCTAGGAGGGGTTTAACATGCCAAACACTGCCCTACATGCCTGGGGTACTTTGGGTGTACTTTGGGGTAGCTTGGGGTACAGGGCACTTTGGACGAGTACATGGCCCTTTGCTGCTTTTGCATCTGCTGCCCACCCAGGTCAGGCATATCAGTTGTGAGAGGGACTGATGACCTTTGCCTCTCCTCCCTTTCCCCTCTGTTCATGGCAGGTTGCATCTCCCAGAACACTGCTCCCATTTCTCTCCTCTCACACCATTCCTATCCAGCTCCTGGAAGCCTGATACTGCTTGTTTCATGGGAATGGTGAGGACCTGGGATGGCTCTTCTCCTCCCTGCTCCTCCTTGGACTCTGTCACTGTCTTTCTCTCCGTCCTGATTCTTCTATTGCTTCAGAACTAGACTATCCAACCAGGGAAAGAATACTTAGCTGGAAGAAGGGGCTGGACAGCCTGGAACACAGGAGGAGTTTCAGCTCTTTTATTTGAGGCCAGGGCAATGTGAGCCAAGTGGGGTCTTCCCAGCCTGGACCTTGAAATCCAGGTCTTCTGTGAGTTTAATTGGGACTACTGAAAATTAGAAAGCCAGGTCTTTACTGTGAGTTAAATTGGTACTGCTTCAAATGAGACTTATTAATTTACATCCTTTGAGGACCTTTCCCAGTATGAGAATTGGGGAAAAGCAGCATGTCAGAGTTGCCAGTAGCTTTTTGATTGTTATGTGTCCTTTTGTCTTCTCCATTGCCAGGACCACAATTCATCCACATTCATCAAACCACATCATTTTTCCAGCCCTCTGTCCCCATCCCTTGGACACCCTGACTTTTGTATTCACTAAATGGAGGCTGGGAAGGTTGAAGCTGCTGCTAAATAGGCCAGTGTGGGAAGCTGAAGGCTCCTTCCAGAGCAGTGTCCAACCTCCTTTGGTTCAAAAGGGCCTCCTTCCAAAGCCACAATCCCAGTGAACTTGCCTTTCCATTCTCAGGGCTGTGGCTTTTCCTGCCCAGAAGGTGCTGAGCTGATGGCACTGGTGTGCCACTCCTGGAATGTGAGTGTAGGTGGCTTTGGGCTCACTGCAAGATGTGAACAGTGTTTGCTCTGCAGGCTTTGCTCTGCTTCAGAGGCGGTGACAACCTGTCCCTTTCTGGCTTCCCCTCGGGAGAACAGTGCCTAGGAAGGGCAAGCTGCTCCCCCAGCCCAGCTTCCAGCTCCACATGTCCCACGGTAACCAGGTGCTGCTGGAGTGTACATGTGCCCTTATCAAACAAGCAGCCTTTGACAGTTTCTCTTTCTTCCGGGCTTAACCCGCCCAAGTCTTTTTGGGGTGAGATACAATATGTGACTTGACAGCAATTCGAGGTGAGATTTTTTCCTCCTGGGAAAGCGTGGTAAGAAATTAAGCTTTGTAGGTTTTCTGCCCAGTTGACCAAGCAAAGCAAGGTCCTTGGGTTGGGTCTGAGGACAGGAGAGCTACTGCTGTGATTTGTGGTTATTCTCTCTGCAACACTGCCTCCGTAGTCACAAGTAAGAGGCAAGTGGTTTTGACACCTCTTTATGACCTGGGAGCCAGAGGGAAGTAGTGGTGACTTGTGTTCTGGAAAGACAAGGTCATTGACAAGGGTGGTGCAAGCAGCTTTGGTTCATCTGACCGTGCTAGAATCCAAATATTTTCAATTCAGAGGAATTAAAGTGGACATCCTAGTTTTAGGCTGCTGGGTATTCGAAACTGGCTGCTTCCCAAGGTGGTGTGCAACACAGGGATATTACAGGGAAAGCTGCTGGTAAAAGCAATAGTGAAAATGGATGTCTGGTTTGAAGCCTATCTGTCCTACAACCTTCAGGGGGTATATACCAGGGGACGTATTTCCTGGGCTGTGAAAAGCCAACATGGGACACAATCATATATCAGTGATTATATCGATCACTGTCTCAGACCCGTTCAGTCCAAGGACACCAGCACTTTTTGAAGAGGAGGTGTCGCTCCTGCTCTGGGAGTCTGGGGAGGGTGTGGAATGCATGGCAGCACATGCAAGAGGGGAGGTGACTCTGTTAGAGAATGCTGGGTCCATACTCAAACCAATTAGTAGAATGGAGCTGAGCAAAGTACAGAAGGGACCAGACTGATAATAAGCAAAATGCTCAAATATGGGAAGTTGGGGAAGAAGCCAAATGAAAATGAAATGAAAGGCTAAGGTCCAACTATAGCAGTTGTGAAAAAAGGATGGGACAGCTGATAATAGGAAAGCCTGCAGGAACAATTGGTCAACTCCCCAGGAGAGAGACTGAAGGAATCTGTGAACAAGCCAAGCAGGGGCGGGGGGGTTTTATCGAAAAGCGTTTCAGTAAATTGGAGCTGTTGGCTTGCTTACCACCATGGAGACCTGCGTCTCTCACTCTGACCTTTTTGCTGATGGCCAGCTTAAGAGGAGCATGGGATAGAAGGGCTCTGACTGAGGGAGCAGCAAGGGGCTCCTTGGCAGACCTTTGCATGGGAGGACACTTCTCACCAACTATAGTGCTGCAGAGGGGCTGACGGTGTTGGCTCTATCCCTCAGCTCAGGGCTGGTGAGAACTGTCTTGGGGATAGCCTTTGACTCCCCTTTTATGAAGGTGATATCAGAAACCTGTAGGTGAGCCTCTTCAATGGCAGCCTTTCTTAGTCTGCGAAATCCATGGAAAACTCAGGAGAGGAAAACCAACTTCTGACTGCAGATAAACTCCATAAAGACCATTTGAAGGGAGATGGTGTGATGGAAAACACTCCAAAAACCTGAGTCTGCATCTGAGATGCAAAGAAAGTCATTCTGGTTACCTCTAGTTCACATGAGGCAACAGGGATTTCTTTCACAGACACTGTGACCAAGACAGGTATTACTTGAGACCTTTGGGTGAGAACCTTGGCTCTTGCTGGTGGTTCCCAGAGATAAGGCCCTTCTTTCTCTTGGCTCTCCATATCCCTGTCTATACTAGAAGGCTGGGGATATACCTTCTTGGTGAATTATCTGAAAATGGGCTTCCTACAAAAGAGAGCCCATCCTGCTGGTGATGAAGAGGTCTCGAGGTCCCATTAGGAGGCTTGACTTGTGAGAGCTCATGGAGAAGCTGTAGAATATAGTCATGTGTTTCTACCTCCAATGTGGCTTTTTCTCTTTTTTTAAGCACTGCATAAATGTGAGACTCTCTAGATAAAAGTGAATTTAACAGCTATTTGTATCCTTTGAGGAACATCAGTACTGGTTGAAAGAGGGTAAAAGACCTTTTTTGTTGAGTCTGGAATGGACCTGCTTTTATTGGAGGACTCTACAACTGCTTTTGTTGCTATTTCCACTGATAGCTTTTACCTGACTTGTTTTCAAAATCCTTGTTGGATTTTTTTTTTTCTGTCTTGAAAAACTGCATTTCCTAGCTGAAATTCAAGTTTGGGGTCTGGAAAAATGTCCAAAATGATTTTGCAGATGGCTTGCTCTGATATAAAAGTCCCAGAAATAGGACATTCTGTAAGGGAAGTCACCTGTTTTCTTCCAGGAGGGTAGACAATTTATTTTAAACAATGCCATTTTCTTTTCAATTATAGACGTTTTTGTGGAAAAAATTGCAGCAGTCTCTAAGAAAGAGCATGTGATCACAATTAAAGGATGTGTTGTGCTGTATCAGAAGGTAGCATTTAAACCAGGGAAAGCCTGAATATTGGCTATAACTCATTGTAATTATACCATCTATTTCAAACATGTAAATATGTTTGGTAGCACTTACATGTTTATGTCAGCTATTGGGAAAAAACATTTTTCTTTTTGGTAAACTTCTGGTGGTAGGAATTTTGTTACTTGTATTTCAATAAGTAACAAACAATTTAGATACCACAAATTTTAGCGTGAACAGAATTTGTTCCCCTCTCTTGTGGTTGTAGGATTTTGCCTGTGGTCAGGTTACTTATAATAATTTTATGAATAGGTAATATTAATAAGCAATGTATTAATTAAGGTATGTATTTCTTAATGGAAAAGACCATGGCAGAGTTGGTGTGACGTGGGGGTTGAAGGTGAGGCTGGGAAGGGAGTGAGTGGGAATATATTTCTGGCTCTTCTCATCTTTACTGGGATCAGTGGTATTTAGCTCATTTTGAAAGGGCTTTGAGATCCCCAGGTTGAGATCTCTCCAGAAGACCTAAAGTCTAACACACAAACCCTGCAAAAACCTGAAGGCTGATTTAACCTGGCACCTGGAGTGAAGCCGTGTCTCTGCTCAAATTGATGAGAAAACTCTCTTTGCTCCTGAGGACTGGGATCCTTCACCAGGGGAAATCATTCAGAGCCTACTTCCCATTCCTTTGACATTTTCTGTCTTATCAAAAGCCAAAGGAGTAAGGAAGAAGGTTAATGACTAAATTGGCAAATAAACAATCAGTTCAAAGCAACAAGACATTTCCAGGAAAATTTTAGAATTTCCTCTGAAAACCAGTTAGGAATGTAAGCACTGCCACACTTCAGTGTAAAGGAGATCATCTAAATGGAGCTCATTGTGTTACAGGGACTGTGGCTGTCCGGGAAATAGAAGGGGCTTTGGGTTTTCCAAGGAAAAATTTTCTGTCAGAGGAAAATTGCAGAAGAGAGAGGAAAATTAATTTGGTCATGGTGAACAAAGAAGGGCATGGCCAAAGCGGTGTCTTAGGTAGAGCCCCTCTGGGGGGCCCAGTGGTGTCTTAGGCCAAAGTGGTGTCTTAGGTAGAGCCCCTCTGGGTAGATGGTGTGAGGTATAATCTGTGCATTGGCTCTGGGAGGTCAGGTTTGGGGCAGCAAAGCAAAGGAGTCTCTCTTTAGTAAAAAGGAAATGTTTAAGGAGTCCCAGGCCAGGAAACTGCTTCTCATCCCGGTGGCTTTGTGAGTGTTGAGCGATGGTGACAGTGGGATGCTTCCCTCGTGCTCAGAGAACAGGAGTGTGTTTGGCCTTCATTTCCAAGGGCTCCACTTTGCCACAGTAACGGTGCATTAACAACAGCTTGATTTTCATTTAATAAATAATAGGAATTTTGCTGCGATGTAGCCAAGATTTTAAACAAGAGGCTCCCATAAACATTTTCTGCAGGAATCTGTGATAAACCAAAGATAGCATTAGACATACTGGGGGGGGTGGGGACGCCAGACTTGGACGCTGTCCATCTGCCACGCCACTGAAACAAAACCACTTTATAATAACCACAGAGGAGAGGAAGCGAGGCAGCTTGGCACATACACTTACACTATGTGTGGTGGAAATGTTTATTCTTTATTTCAGAAAGATTTAGTGGGTGTAGAGATAATAGAGCATAGTGCTCACTTGTGTCTTGGGGAAGGAGGGGTGATGGTGTTTGGGTTTTAAGGGAGTCCAGTGTCGGCTCCCATGGGGAATATTTTCGGTAATACCTATTGCAATCTCATGCATTTGGAAGGCAGGAGGAGACAGAGGAATGAAATGTGCTTTTCAGGAGAGGTGTTGTAAAGGCCCCAGGATCAGTTATCTCTGACAGGGAGGATTTTACAGACTCCAGCAGACAGCAGAGGCAGAATCCTTGCCATTTTTGCACTGGCATATAGATCCTCCAAGATCCTGTGCTGGGATGCTTCCCTTGGAGCAGCTTGGATTGCTCTGCCCTGCTCTCTCTGAGACCCCATGGGGCTGCCTGGGGCTCACCAACCCTGTGTGTACCTTGTACCCTACCCATGCCAGCTCCCTGGAGGGTATCCTGGCTCCTGCTCTCTCCAGCCTGATGTGCTGAGGCATCACATTGTGACTTGGAAAATATGGAAGGATCTTCAAAACAAGAGTCAGGAGGGTCAGCAGGCCACTGTATCCCATGGTCCCCAATGTCCCTGCCATCGTGCTCCCTTTCCTGCTGTGCACGCTCAGCTCTGCTACACTGCCTGTCCTTGGAGCTGCTCAAAATCAAACCCAAAAGACCCTGGGCTGACCTGTGGGGGTGAGAAAGTCCTTGCCAGGGTTTGAGACAGCAAATGTCTAGACTTGGGGTGTGAGCAAGCAAGTAAAGGGATGACTAAGTGTCTGAAAGTTTGGACCTTTGGAGAGGAGTCCCTTGGCTCTTTGTTTCTTGGATACAGTTCTGTTTCCTGTGGAGCCATGGAGATGATAATATTTTTTCTCCCCCTTTTATTCCCTTTTCAAAATAACTAAAAAATATACAGATACGTCTTGGGTGAGAAAGCAGAAACCTTTGAAAAATTTTGGCAAATCAAGACACATGAAGAACGTGTTGAGTGAAACATTTCAGAGCGACAAAAATCAAAACATCTCACTGTGCCTTCAACCGCTTTAAAACATTTTAACGGTTCAAAAGGAAATTTCAAAATGAATAGTCGTGTTTTGCTTAAAACACTGGAAAGTGTTTCATTAAAAAGGAAGAGTGGAAGCAAAACAATTGCCTTATATATTTTTTCTCTTCAATGAACCTGATGGGTCTTTCCCCAACTGGTGCTGAAGTCAGGAGCTGGGACTAGACACATCTTCCCTTGTGTTGCAAGGCGCCTGGAGCTGGCATCCTTGGATCTGAGAAGGGGACAGTCTGATGAAGCCATTTGCCATGCAAGAAGTTATTGAATCACCATAACTGTTTTATTTATTCATTTTTCAATGCAAATTTGCAGGCCAGCCCAGTCCCAGGGCCATGCCTGCTGACCAGCTGATGCCTACAGAGATCCTTCCAGACACAGCACAATCTCAAATGCCAGGAAACGGAGAAAGGGGCTGGGGAAGTCCTTCCTCTCCAGAGTCCTGTGACATGTAGGTTGGAATGGTGGTCTTGGTGGCCTTGGGATCTCTGCCAGCTGTTCCTGTGCTGTTTGGGCAGTTGAGGGGCCATCAAGCCTGGGATGTGGCACTGCTGGCCTGCAAGATATGCTTGGGGAGGCTCTGCACTGGAGAAGAGAAAGGAGAGAATCACAGATCAGTCCTAAGTTGGAAAGGACCACAGTGGGTCATCTGGTCCAAGGTTCAGTGCGAGAAACAGCACCATGAAGACACACTGGTGGCTGAGATGAAAGGATCTCCCTAGGGGCTACAGTGGTGGGTGAACCCTGCTCATTCCTGGGAGATTTGGGGACAGTCTGGGCAGTCAGAGCCATCTGGATGGCTGAGGGGCAGTGGGGAGGCACAGAGGCTGCCTGGGGGGCATCGGGGGGCCGTGGGGATGGGGAAGGCTGACAGGAGGGGAGGAAGGCTAAGGAGAGGTGGGATGGCTGGCTGAGGGGAGATGGGGGGCTGAGGGGAGGTGGGGAAGGCTGAGGAGAGGCAGGATGGCTGACTAAGGGGAGGTAAG